>JAYESA010000002.1:158246788-158474288 GCA_036927795.1 Iris macrosiphon | reverse complement strand
ATTTTACATACTGTATTTATTTTGGCATGTTATTTCTTGTACCTTGTTACGTCCCTCTGAGGACCTGGTCCCTTGCCAGTTTTGCAGCATAGACCGCTGTGGAGCCGGTTTAGAGTTGCTGATGTGTATTGCTTTGTCATGAAGGAATTTGGTGTCAGGTACTTACATCTTTTCTTCCAGAATATTGGTTATTATTCATATTGTTTATTCATCTGCTGATATAGCCTAGTTTTATAGACTCATATTCATTTTCGAGTCTATTCGAGCTTATGGGTTACTGGCGGCCGAATTTAGCACATGTAGCTCATTCTTGTATATTCTGTTCATTGTGGATTGAGACATAGATATTTATATTCACTTGATTATATAGTTAGTGACCCTTTTAGTACAGCTTATACATATTCGAATCGGACCAGAGTCTGGTCGAATGCGTAGCTGGCATGTTACGTATTCCTGGTCCTACGTATTTTGGGACTGGGGCGTGACAGTGGTGGTGGCGGCAGGGGGTGCCTTGGAGGAGGGAGGTCGGAGGGGAAGTCAGGTCGATGGTGGTCGGAGGAGGAGGTGGCTGGCTGAGGGAGGAGGTCGGGTGGTGATGGGGTATGGTGATGGTGTGTGGTAGTTAGTTATTTTCTAGGTTTTTTCTATGTGTAGTTGGTTTTTGTGTATGTGTTTTTAGAGAGAGGGAGTGTATAATATTTGTGGAGAGAGAGAGGGGAGTGCTCCTTAGGATTAGGGCCGGCTGGGGTAGTTTTTTAGGTTTTAAGGAAGCCTCCACATGATGTACATGTGACTAGGATGGAGGGGTTTTGAATTATAGGGTGGAGATAAAATCAAATAAAGTTGTATAAAGTACAACAAAAATGAGAGAATTATGGGTAGACCAGTCAAAGAGGGTGGAATAAATTTCTTCATGTGGTTGGACCAATGAGAGGGGGACACCTCATGGCTTATTTGCATAAAAGCCCCTAACAATTGGGAAATTGCACAAATGATGTGATTTAGGATTGGATGAGGCAAAACACTAAGTTTGGTGTTATGTATTGGGCAAAAATGGTGTGTGGTGTTTAGTATGAGTCTTGAGGGTGTGAGTGTGGGTTTGAGTTGGAGTTGGGTCTAATTTTGGGTGAGGTTGGGTCATTACATTAATTTAATTAAAATTAATACACATGGTTTTCTTTAATTAATTAATTGTACATGGGGTTAAAATTGGGTAGAACACAAGCATCATGGACGTAGTAGACTTAGAGTAGAATAATGTCATAATTTGGGTTGGACAAAACGGGTTGAGGTTGTCTCTCTAATTTTGATTGGAACGGATAAAGATGCAAAGTTTGATTTAATTAAATTTAAACACGGACGTTTGTAACGATTATTGTGCGACTAAAATGAAGCACAAGATAGAGTATCTGTGAGTTACACAAGGGTCAGAATGGTAGGCTGATATGTCTAGAAAAAGTGTATAGAATTTGTTTGCAGGTAATAACTAGTGTAGTGCTCTAAATATCGGAGCAACGAAAAGGTGCACTAAGCGATATAATATTGTACAATAATTCAAAAATACTGTGTTTTAATTCAAATGGGCACCAAATTAACCCTAATCTCTCTATCTAAGCTAAGTAATCCTAAATTGGTCGAGGGGGTTTACAATCTGCCTAACTTATAAGAATTTTGTCCTCAAAATTAAAACAACACATAATAAGCTATAAATCATCAAGCAATGCTACGGACATACCTAAGACTGGTGGAGCTAGCCTTTGTACTATCTGTTGGGCTCTATCGATATCTGGGAACACACCTAAGCTTGATGTTGGTTTGATCCGCACCTCAAACGCAGTCCTAATCTTCTTCTGCAATCTTTCTGAATATGTCCCTTCTTTCTGCAAAAGTGACATATCGGTAGCTCTCTCTGTTGATACGGCACAATCTTTTGTTACGTCTGCACTCCTAAATGATGGATCGGTCCTCCTGCTCCGGGCTGAGCTCTGACTGGTACGATCATGCTGGAACATCTCGATCCTCTGCTAATGGCCTCCTGGATCCTAGCCTCAGACAGAACTTCCTCATAAGAGATCCTCGCCTGAGTAGTAGTGTACCTCTGCAGCTCGTACGTCAGTCCATGATGGAATCTCCTAGCCTTATCCAGATTATTGGGTATCAGGGCGGCACCAAATCGGCTAAGTCGACTAAACTCCGTGTCGTATGCGTCTACGGACAGATTCTCTTGCTCTAGGTACAAGAACTGGGAGTAGAGGGCATTCCTGACCTTAGCTGGGAATACTTTATATTGAAGTACTCTAAGAATTGGTCCCATATTTGCGTCTTGCCTATGCTGCACTCTATGGAATCCCACCAGTGATGGGCGTTGCCTTTCAGTTGGGCCCTCACTGCGATCATCCAAAGGTCTGGATGTAGCTGAGAAGCCTCCAGTAGCATCTCTGTGTTGGAGACCCAATCGGAGATCTTTTCTACAGTTTTGCTGCTCGAAAAGGTATTCGGGTCCATCTGGCAAAATCCTCGAACAGTACCAACTGTCGGAACTGGTGCAGGTGCAGGTGCTGGTGCGGGTGCGGGTTCTGGGGCAGGTGTCCTCTCTAGTATTGCCATCAAGCTCTGTCTCATTATCTCGGTCTGATGCCACTGCGCCTACATCATAGCCTGGAAGAATTGAAATATCTGCGACTGTCCCTCCGGATGGGACATCTGGGGTGGAAAGGGTGGAGGTGGTGGTAGTGGGACCTCTGGCTGTATCGTAGGTGTCTCCTCAGATGTCAGCCTCTCGGACTGCGGCATCGACGTAGCCCTCGAAGTCTGGCCCTTGAAGTGCTGCATCGGGACAGTCTGAGAAGTCTGACCCTCCGGATGCTGCGTCCGGTCATCAGAAGAAGTCTGGTGCCAATGTATCAGCGGGGCCTGGGGAATCACCGATGCCAGTGGTGGAGGCTACTCTCCGGGTGGTCCCTGGGACGTCTCCTCTCTCGGTGCGGTGTCGGAGGGCACTAGGGCACCATATGCCTCGCGTCTACTGCGCAAGTTCATCTTGTTGCAAGAAATAGAACTTCATTAAAAGAGTACGGGAATAACAAATAGGACACATATATTCAATTAATTAAATGCGAAGCAGGTTCAAAGGCGGAAATCAAAGTGGATGAGATCTAATAATTTCTATCCTATTGCAGGCTCGCTGGGCATGATACCATATCACAAGCGATAAACATAACCTGCATGGGCCAACACTAAAACCATGTCACGCCCCAGTCCCAAACTATATGGGACCAGGCCTATACGGGACCAGGCCACGCATGGATCCTATCGAAGCGTGCTACACTGTCCTAAAATACTAACAAGTCTAATATGCTGACATACAACAGATAATATATAATCTTATCCACAGAATACAATATCATAATGACTGAAACAAATACTGGCAAATGAAATACAAGAGTCTGAATATTCATAATACATCTGAAATAGTTTGATGGGGACAAACCTACTGAAATACAACAATGGAATAAAAGTGCAGAAGGAATTAAGACAACTAGACTAGAGTATCAACTAACTAGATAAGAATGCTCTAGTCCAAAACTGCTGATCACTCAAATCATGGGAACTCCTCTGGAAATGCCTCGAAGTCCTCAATCAGGAATCATGTCTCTACTCCTGCTCCGTAGATGGTTGGATACAAGTGCTTGTCCGGATCTGGAAGGGAACTAGATCCTCAGAGGGACGTAACAAGATACAAAATGCATGCCATAAAGTAAATACTGTGTAAACTTAAGGGTAATCTAACCAGCTAAGTGAAATGCATTTGAAGACAACCTTGGCACATATGGGTAGGTGAAAGGTATAAAGCGTAGCATCGAGCCAGAGGCTAAGTACCTGGCATTAGCTGTAAACTGGATGCCAGGAGTATATGCTGACTACATCACCGATCATGATAGCGCGCAGCTAGTAAACTTTGCCGGATGTATCGACAAATATATACGCCCATAACCGGGTAACCTGAGCCCATAACCGAGTAACACATGGCCCGTAACTGGGTAACACTGAGGCTCACGGCCCCGCAGTTTACTCTGAAACTACGATAGCCAAATGTCTGTCCTATATGCCTACTAATTATCTTTCCTACCCAATGCCAATGTATAAGTCGTGAACACGATGTGGATAATTCATACTATAATGTAAGCTGCTACAGAAATAAACAACTAAGCTAAATACCGTCACGCGTGCTGCTCATACTGATGGCCAGTCAGTAATAAAGTACGCGTCCCTACATGAACTCACTCACTCTGTGACGTGTAATAATAGGTGTCAAGGCCTGGGGAGTCATATCGATAACTCCTCAACTTTAAATGGGTCCACTAGACACTAGGTCAGACACAAGTCCTAACGTCAACGCCTTCGTTGACTTCACCCAAGTTTTTCTCGAACGTGCACAGTTAATATTAAAACAATAAAACATGCAACTAGATAATATCTAAATTTAAACAGTACAACAAGGCAAGTTATACTTTCCTGGAACTCTGGTGTGTACAAGCAATGCTCCCAAACCAACAGTCAAGGTAGCGCCATCTCGGATGCCTACGAACAAATAACAATAATTATTAATCACTACATTACACTATGCTTAATTACGTACACAGGTACGACTTATGCAATATGACGTGTTACGCAGATATCAATCCGAATAAACGCTCAAATTAATTATGCTGGCTAGGGTTGACTAGTCATGGGTCAAGGGGGTCACAATTGGACAACTAGCAGGGTCGCGTGTGTGCGTAGCAAAATCGTACATGTGTCATTTCCTCGAGTTTCGTGTACACCAAACACAGTTCCTAACATGTTATAAGAATATGCTATAATTGCATTCAATACTTAAGAATACGTAATACACATTTATTGCTAAAATTAACTATGATAACATAGTACATATATACATACATATCGTATATACATATATATACATTAAATAAATTAATAGACATATATACATATATACCTAAGTACATAATTACATATATACATTATATACATTAAATAAAATACACATATACATATACATATACATATATTAAATAAAAAAAACATATTTACATATATACATAATTTATACATATATATACATTAAATAAATAAATAAACACATATACATAAACATAATTACATAATACCTTTATACATACATATATACATATCATATATACATATATATTCATAAATACATATACATAAATCATATATACATATATACATTTAAATATACATATATACATATATATACATAAATACATAATTACATAATACATACATACATATATATATATATATATATATATATATATATATATATATATACATATCATATATACATATCATATATATATATATATATATATATATTATATACATATATATATTTATACCTAGTTAAAATGTTCATATCTGTAAAAATGATGCTTGTATTCCCTTGCATTTTATTGTTGTAAAAGAAATATCCCAGCATGTTATTCTAGGAACTCCTTTTCTAGAAAAACTTATGCCTATAAAAGAAATCAATAGAAAAGGTATTTCCACTTATTATAAGGGGAAAAATATTACCTTTGAATTTATCACAAATCCTGTGGCTAAAATTCTCAATGAGATAAAGGAAGTCGATCTGAAAAATAATCAGATAAACTTTATCAAAGAAGAAATTTTCCAGCTTTCTATTATAGAACAGCTTAAAAAATATGAAATAAAAAATAAAATAAAACAAGTTTATGATGAATTTGTTCGTCAAACTTGTAGTAATATTCCCAATGCTTTTTGGGACAGAAAGCATCATATTGTCTCTCTTCCATATAAAGAATCCTTTAATGAAAGAGATGTTCCGACAAAGGCTAGACCTTGTCAAATGAACAACAATTACCTTGAATTATGCAAAAAAGAGATCAATGATCTTCTTAATAAAAAACTTATAAGAAAGTCGTACTCTCCATGGAGTTGTACAGCTTTTTATGTCAATAATAATGCAGAAAAGAAAAGAGGTGTTCCTCGGTTAGTTATTAACTATAAACCTCTTAACAAAGTCCTTAAATGGATTCGTTATCCTATTCCCAACAAAAGAGATTTGCTTAACAGAATTGTTAATGCAAAGATATTCTCTAAATTCGATTTAAAGTCAGGTTACTGGCAAATTCAAATCGAAGAAAAAGATAAATACAAAACTGCCTTCACAGTCCCATTCGGACACTATGAATGGAATGTTATGCCATTTGGTTTAAAGAATGCTCCTTCTGAATTTCAGAATATCATGAATGAGATATTTATTCAATATTCTAATTTTATTCTCTCTTATATTGATGACATTCTTATATTCTCTAATACCATTGAAGAATATTTTAAGCATTTAAATGTTTTTAAACATTTAGCTATCAAAAATGGTCTTGTTATTTCTGCTCCAAAAATGAAGTTATTTCAGACAGAAATAAGATTCCTTGGTCATAACATTGTTAATAATACTATTATACCCATTGACAGGAGTATCGAATTTGCTTCAAAATTTCCTGATGAAATTACAGACATAAAGCAACTACAGAGATTTCTGGGTGCTTTAAATTATGTTTCTGACTTTTATAAAAACATTGCTATAGACACAAAGATTCTATATCAAAGGTTGAGAAAAAACCCTACTCCTTGGAGTATCAACCACACTAAAGCTGTTCAGCTTATTAAGCAAAAGGTAAAATGCCTTCCTTGCTTACACCTTGCCAACCCTGACTGGTTTAAAGTTGTTGAAACCGATGCCAGTAATATTGGTTATGGTGGTATACTCAAACAGATAGATCCCTTAAACAAAGATCATGCTATCCTTGTTAGATACCATTCTGGTAAATGGGACGATACCCAGATTAATTACTCTACGATAAAGAAAGAACTTCTTTCTATTATCAAATGTATTCATAAATTCCAAGATGATCTATTAAATAAAAAATTCTTACTTCGTATAGATTGCAGTTCTGCAAAATCTATATTACAAAAAGATGTTAAGAATCTTGCTTCTAAGCAAATTTTTGCTAGATGGCAAGCAGAACTTGCTATATTCGATTTTGACATTGAATTTATTAATGGCAAAAATAATTCTCTTCCTGATTTTCTAACTCGTGAATTTTTGCAGCAAAATGTCCACGAACTCTCGCGGTAGAGGAAAGTCTAAGGGGCCATTACGTCCCCAAGACTCTTTCGGCATTCAAAAAACTATTGGCCGAAAGCCACCTCCCTCTGAAGCTGGATCCAGCTCAGCGGCTAAAGGCAAGCAGCCAGCAGATATTGCTGATGCTAATATCCGATCATACAGAGAAGCTATGGAAGTTGAGTCCATCTTCTTTGAAAAATCAAATACTGAGGAGATCATTAAACTTGAAAAACATGATATTCCTCTTATGAAGGATCCGTGGAAACTTCATAAACGATACTTGGAGACCAGTTTTATTCCAGTTAAGGGACGAACTGTTAGTATCTCTGAAGGTATCTTAATCTCCAGCAAATCTATAACCGTTGAGCACTCTGCTAAGCCGAATTCTTTGGAATATGCTTACAGCAAAGTGATTATTAAGAATATCCTTACTTCACAGACTTGGGGACTTCATCCGAACAGGGAACAGCAGCTCTCCAAGGACAAAGTGATTGTCTGCAGTTATAATTATTGGGATTATGTGCAGGCATTTTATGATTTCCTATACTATGAGAATTCTCAGCGGAGCCATTCTTGGTTCATTCGTATCTGTCCTGAAATTCTTCAGAATGAGATACCCTCCTGGTTCTTTGATTGGTGGTTACTGATGGGAGCTACTCTGGATATCATTCCACCTTCAATTCAGGAACAATTCTCTTCGTGGATATTGTCTTATCCACCTTGCCAGGATACTCATCTTTTTGGGGGAGAGAGCACTCTATACTTCTTTGCTCAGTTCCAGATCCCATTTATCTTCCGTTGGACTATTGACTGTGTGTTAAATTTCAACAATATTCCTATCCTGTCACGAAAATTCCTTGTGAAATGGTGGCAAAGGATCGATGAGAAAGAAAAGTTGATGGAAGTTATGGCATCCATCAAAGAAAATGAATCAAAAATGGACAAAAAGGTCCAAAATGAACTATTTGGTGATAACACAATCACTAAACTTAAGGATTCCCTGATCAGGAAGAATCCTAAGATCTCTGCCGAAGAATTAAAGAAACGGTGCCTTCAATTCTTGAAAGCACAGTTTGATGCTAACTTTGATATGGACATTTCCAGTACCAATTCTGATACTAACTTGGAAGACATGTCCGCTGATGATTTCTATCAGACTATTCTCGACCCTATCAAATGACGATAAGCTTTGATTGATATGGGTGGGGTCCATCCTCTTTTTATCACATGGTCTGAGGATGGCTTTTTGTAACTTTTTGTAGTGGGATATCCACTCACTGTTGCATGTTGGTGACTGCACCAGACTATTTGGCAGCATTCGTCTTTTCTCAGGACAGGTGGACGGTCAGCTTTTTTCTATCTAAAAGCAAAAGCAGTTAAAGAATCTTTCTTTCTGTCGACATCTTTTGGTGGATTACAGGTGGCATCTTATTTACCTGAGTGCGATGGCAGCTGGCCTCTGGTGGCTTCGTTATGAAGCAATCTGTTTATGTATAAATAAGGGGAGAGTCTTCCCTATTAGGGTGTGCTAATTTTTAGTTTCTGCAATCTTCTTCTCTTTTCCTCTTGTAAACTTGTGACGTGAGTTTGTAACGATCTTGAGATCTTAATAAAATTTCAATATTTCTACTAAAAGATCTCCTCCCCATAACTCTGATATTTGGTATCAGAACCATGAAGGCTCAAAGCTGAGGTGATTCTACTCTCTGTTCTCTGTAATGTTTGTTAGTTAAATATAATTTTCATATTGCAATACCATTAGTATTTACTATTAAATGGATATATAAAAATTTTCTTAAGTAATTCATTTAAATTTTAGAATGACTACTTCTAGGAATAACCAAGGTCTAGTTCATATGACACCTTGTCGCGTTGGCTATGTTGGCCGGGTAGGCCGTTTCCAGCCGTAAAAGTTCGTTGACAGTCATACCTATGACCAGGTTAACTATGAAGGCATTCTAAAAACTTTTATGTTTTACTCATATTAAATTTTTATTATCTATATAATAGTAATATTAATAGTATTGTCCCATATTATTGTTAACTAACTCTTGCAGGAACAGTGAGTAGAAGATCCTCCTACTTCATCTTCTGATGAGCAGTACTATGTCCATTGGTGACAACAAAAAGACCCTGTTAAAGGGCAAATCAATCAAAAATGCTCAATTGAGCGAGTTTCCTTCAGATCTGGAGGAACTCAATAAATGGACTATCCCAGGCGTTAAGCCGAAGGATATCTATAAAATTGGTTGGCTTGATTTCAAGTCATCAATTGCTATAAAAACTATGGAAAGGACCGTTCAGGTCAATGATACTGAGCATTCTATCAGGTTTCTTTCTGAAGAAGACCTTGAACCCTACATAGGGAATAATGCTTATAATTTTATCCATATTGGATTAATTCAGGTTGCGTTAAAACCCCTTACTCTTCAGGGTTTAAATGCTTCATTTATATCCTCTTTACGAGATGCTAGATGTCTTGATTGGCAACCATCTCTTATGGGCGTTATGCAGACCAGTCTTTGCCATGGACCAGTCTACTTTAATGTTTATCCCAATCTAAGTCTATCCCTTACAGATACAAATTTACTGGATGCAGTAACTTTTAATCTGAAGACTTATGGCTATAACTTTAAGCAAGGTTCTGAAACTATTGCAATACTCTATCGAATACACTTTAAAGTATTGTCTATTTTAGCTCCTAAAGCTAGACATCTTACCAAGCCTGGTAAGACAACTTTGATTGAAACAAATTTGTTAACATCAAATGTTGCTGCTAATAAAATAATCAAATGGAATGAAATTCAATTCCCTGATAGATGGGTTTTAAATCAGGCTATTCCGCCTAGACCCATAATGGATACTGAGTTAGATCAGATAATCCAAACTCCAGATGGAGATGTGGAAGTTAGATTTACTCCACAAATTAAAGCCAGAATTTCATCTTCTAGTTTTCGTTCTGCTTCAGTTATTGAAAGAGGAGAAAACTCTTCTCAAACTTCTGAGAGAGATGATGAAATTAAAGGTATGAAAATCAAAAATAACATTGCCAAACCAGAATATAAAACAGAATGGGCTGATCCCATTGATCCTGTTTATTCTTCTGATGCTAGTTTTGGCACTCATTCTCTTAACGTTATAACCTTAACCAATGACAATTCCACTAGCGATCCTAATTATTGGGATTGGACACAGGATAAAAATGTTCGAGCAATTATTGTTCAGGCTTATGATGAAGAAATTCAATTCAAAGCCTGGTTTGAAAAGAATTATACCCTTGATCAAAGGTATGAATTCAAAGATAAATATTATGCTCATCTCAAAGAGATAAATAAAATTAAATGGTTTGATAAATGGTTTATTGAGAACTATATCAACCAAGAACTCGCTAGCATTAACATGCTAGAAGAGGGTTATAAAAATTGGATCACCGATACGAGAAAACGTGTCCGTGCTTTATATCCACCTAATGGACCGCTCAAACTTTTGGTTGACACCGAAAAGATTGATGCTATTTCCTTTATTCGAATTATCGATCATAAGGAAGAACAAATAAAAGAGCTTCAAAAAATTGTGAAGCAAAATAACTATACCAATGCTTATATTCAAACCATTGGTTCTCAATTGGTTAGAATGGAAACTGCCCTTGATGAAGTTCTTCTCAAGGTCAATTCTATACTTAAATTACCAAAATCAATGCCCAAAGATACTACCTCTAAAAAGGTAGGAAATATACCAATAAAACCTACTAGTGATACTACTGGTTTTAAATTATCTTCTCCTGAAGTTACTGAGAAAGATATTCAAAGCTTAATTGAGAAGCTCCAGAATACTTCCTTAGTTGAAAAGCAATCCTCTAAAGAAAAGGGCGAAAGCTCTACTCAAAATACCATTTTGGTACTTGACGGAAATTCTTCCGTGGCTGATGGTTCAGATATTGAATCCTGCCAAAGTTATTCTCAAAAATCTGACGATCAGTTAGATCCTATTCAAATTCATGCTCTTCAAAATTCTTTTGAAGACATTGATCGAAATGTTCAACAGACTTCTAATATGATTCTGCCTATGCAGCAGCAACACAAGAAGCCAAATCTTCAAAAATATTATTACAAACGTCCAACTCCTATGGATGTTTTATATGAAGAGAATGATAATATCATTCAGAATAATTACAGTGGAGGAAACATCTATGAATGGAACATAGATGGATGTTCTGATAAACAGATCTGTGATCAGTTACATCGTATGCTTATGTTTGCTACGGTTTGCCGAACAAACAAGAATACTGACAAAACCATTGCTAGTTTTATTACTTGCGGTTTTACCGGAGTATTAAAAGGCTGGTGGGATCATTGCTTATCACCTGAGCAGAAAGCAGTTATTGCTAATGCTGTTAAAATTAAAAATAATAAAGAAATTGAGGATAGTGTTATCACTTTGATTAGCACTATTTGTGATCATTTTACGGGTTTAGTCTCTGACAATGGAGAACGCACCAGGACTTTACTCCAAAATCTTCGTTGTCCAACTCTTACTCATTTTAGATGGTATAAAGATACATTTCTAAACCGAGTAATGCAGTTAAGTGATGCCAATGATGCTCACTGAAAATCTAAATTTATTGATGGTCTTCCTAATCTGTTTGCAGAAAAAGTTAGACAACAAATACGCAACAGTAATGATGGCATAATTCCATATAGTGATTTCACTTATGGTAACCTTGTGAATGCCTGTATACAAGAAGGGTTAGCCCTTTGTAATGACCTTAAATTAAGGAATCAATTGAAATCTCAAAGGTTATCTGAGAGAAAATAATTGGGAGAGTTTTGTAGCCAATTTGCTATGGAAATTATAAAGCCTCCGCCTGATAGCAAAAGAAAATTCTCTAAAGAAAAATCTTATAAAAAGAAGAGATATTCTTCGAAAAGGAATTATCCTAAAGATTTTTCTAATGATAGCAGAAAACAATTTTCCACTAGGAAAAAGTTTTCTAAAAACACAAGTTCGAATAAAAAAGTTAAATGCTTTAAATGTGGAAAACTTGGCCACTATTCGAACAGGTGTAATACTAAACAAAAGATCGATATGATCGAAGATGAAGGGTTGAAAAAGACTCTACTTAAGATTATGATCAATTCTGATTATGAATCAGATTCATCAAGTGATGAGTCTATTAATTCTATAAAATCTGCTACTGATTGTGGTACTGATTGCGATTGCAAAACATGTACTATTAACAGTAAAGCTGATTATTATAAATCTATCATCGAAATGAATGGTCTTTCAATTAATGTATTGACCAGTCAAGATAAAAAAGAAATTCTTGAATCACTTTTGACTGATACCATTAGCCAAAATGTGAAAGCAAAAATTATTGAGATTTTGCAAGATGATACTCATGAAACTTCATCAAGTTTCCCTCCGTATACCATGACAGAGGTTTTATCCCGAAGAAAAGGGATTAATCCTAAGACTGTCTCTATAAACGATCTTCAGAGAGAATTAAAACTTCTGAAGAATGAAGTCAAAGAGTTAAAGTCTAACGACGAAATAACTCAACAAAGACTTGCTCTCATTGAACAAGATGTTAAATCTTACAATGAGGTTATTCTCAAAAAACAAATGATAGAACATTCTCGTTTAATCGATAGTGAAAACGAGCATGAAGATGACAAAATTGACCAACAGGTTCAATCTGTTGCTATAACCAACAAAGAAAAATCTATTGATCATTCCTTTCTATCCAAAATAGATCTTTTCATTATCCACAAATGGTATATAAAAATTGATCTAATCATAAACAATGAATTTATGATTTATAATCTTATTGCCCTTGTTGACAGTGGTGCAGATTTGAACTGTGTCAAAGAAGGAATTATTCCCTTAAAATATTGTGAACGCACTACTCAAACTCTGAGTGCTGCAAATAACAAAGCTCTTACAACATTGCTTATCAAAGCTGAGGTGATTCTACTCTCTGTTCTCTGTAATGTTTGTTAGTTAAATATAATTTTCATATTGCAATACCATTAGTATTTACTATTAAATGGATATATAAAAATTTTCTTAAGTAATTCATTTAAATTTTAGAATGACTACTTCTAGGAATAACCAAGGTCTAGTTCATATGACACCTTGTCGCGTTGGCTATGTTGGCCGGGTAGGCCGTTTCCAGCCGTAAAAGTTCGTTGACAGTCATACCTATGACCAGGTTAACTATGAAGGCATTCTAAAAACTTTTATGTTTTACTCATATTAAATTTTTATTATCTATATAATAGTAATATTAATAGTATTGTCCCATATAATTGTTAACTAACTCTTGCAGGAACAGTGAGTAGAAGATCCTCCTACTTCATCTTCTGATGAGCAGTACTATGTCCATTGGTGACAACAAAAAGACCCTGTTAAAGGGCAAATCAATCAAAAATGCTCAATTGAGCGAGTTTCCTTCAGATCTGGAGGAACTCAATAAATGGACTATCCCAGGCGTTAAGCCGAAGGATATCTATAAAATTGGTTGGCTTGATTTCAAGTCATCAATTGCTATAAAAACTATGGAAAGGACCGTTCAGGTCAATGATACTGAGCATTCTATCAGGTTTCTTTCTGAAGAAGACCTTGAACCCTACATAGGGAATAATGCTTATAATTTTATCCATATTGGATTAATTCAGGTTGCGTTAAAACCCCTTACTCTTCAGGGTTTAAATGCTTCATTTATATCCTCTTTACGAGATGCTAGATGTCTTGATTGGCAACCATCTCTTATGGGCGTTATGCAGACCAGTCTTTGCCATGGACCAGTCTACTTTAATGTTTATCCCAATCTAAGTCTATCCCTTACAGATACAAATTTACTGGATGCAGTAACTTTTAATCTGAAGACTTATGGCTATAACTTTAAGCAAGGTTCTGAAACTATTGCAATACTCTATCGAATACACTTTAAAGTATTGTCTACTTTAGCTCCTAAAGCTAGACATCTTACCAAGCCTGGTAAGACAACTTTGATTGAAACAAATTTGTTAACATCAAATGTTGCTGCTAATAAAATAATCAAATGGAATGAAATTCAATTCCCTGATAGATGGGTTTTAAATCAGGCTATTCCGCCTAGACCCATAATGGATACTGAGTTAGATCAGATAATCCAAACTCCAGATGGAGATGTGGAAGTTAGATTTACTCCACAAATTAAAGCCAGAATTTCATCTTCTAGTTTTCGTTCTGCTTCAGTTATTGAAAGAGGAGAAAACTCTTCTCAAACTTCTGAGAGAGATGATGAAATTAAAGGTATGAAAATCAAAAATAACATTGCCAAACCAGAATATAAAACAGAATGGGCTGATCCCATTGATCCTGTTTATTCTTCTGATGCTAGTTTTGGCACTCATTCTCTTAACGTTATAACCTTAACCAATGACAATTCCACTAGCGATCCTAATTATTGGGATTGGACACAGGATAAAAATGTTCGAGCAATTATTGTTCAGGCTTATGATGAAGAAATTCAATTCAAAGCCTGGTTTGAAAAGAATTATACCCTTGATCAAAGGTATGAATTCAAAGATAAATATTATGCTCATCTCAAAGAGATAAATAAAATTAAATGGTTTGATAAATGGTTTATTGAGAACTATATCAACCAAGAACTCGCTAGCATTAACATGCTAGAAGAGGGTTATAAAAATTGGATCACCGATACGAGAAAACGTGTCCGTGCTTTATATCCACCTAATGGACCGCTCAAACTTTTGGTTGACACCGAAAAGATTGATGCTATTTCCTTTATTCGAATTATCGATCATAAGGAAGAACAAATAAAAGAGCTTCAAAAAATTGTGAAGCAAAATAACTATACCAATGCTTATATTCAAACCATTGGTTCTCAATTGGTTAGAATGGAAACTGCCCTTGATGAAGTTCTTCTCAAGGTCAATTCTATACTTAAATTACCAAAATCAATGCCCAAAGATACTACCTCTAAAAAGGTAGGAAATATACCAATAAAACCTACTAGTGATACTACTGGTTTTAAATTATCTTCTCCTGAAGTTACTGAGAAAGATATTCAAAGCTTAATTGAGAAGCTCCAGAATACTTCCTTAGTTGAAAAGCAATCCTCTAAAGAAAAGGGCGAAAGCTCTACTCAAAATACCATTTTGGTACTTGACGGAAATTCTTCCGTGGCTGATGGTTCAGATATTGAATCCTGCCAAAGTTATTCTCAAAAATCTGACGATCAGTTAGATCCTATTCAAATTCATGCTCTTCAAAATTCTTTTGAAGACATTGATCGAAATGTTCAACAGACTTCTAATATGATTCTGCCTATGCAGCAGCAACACAAGAAGCCAAATCTTCAAAAATATTATTACAAACGTCCAACTCCTATGGATGTTTTATATGAAGAGAATGATAATATCATTCAGAATAATTACAGTGGAGGAAACATCTATGAATGGAACATAGATGGATGTTCTGATAAACAGATCTGTGATCAGTTACATCGTATGCTTATGTTTGCTACGGTTTGCCGAACAAACAAGAATACTGACAAAACCATTGCTAGTTTTATTACTTGCGGTTTTACCGGAGTATTAAAAGGCTGGTGGGATCATTGCTTATCACCTGAGCAGAAAGCAGTTATTGCTAATGCTGTTAAAATTAAAAATAATAAAGAAATTGAGGATAGTGTTATCACTTTGATTAGCACTATTTGTGATCATTTTACGGGTTTAGTCTCTGACAATGGAGAACGCACCAGGACTTTACTCCAAAATCTTCGTTGTCCAACTCTTACTCATTTTAGATGGTATAAAGATACATTTCTAAACCGAGTAATGCAGTTAAGTGATGCCAATGATGCTCACTGAAAATCTAAATTTATTGATGGTCTTCCTAATCTGTTTGCAGAAAAAGTTAGACAACAAATACGCAACAGTAATGATGGCATAATTCCATATAGTGATTTCACTTATGGTAACCTTGTGAATGCCTGTATACAAGAAGGGTTAGCCCTTTGTAATGACCTTAAATTAAGGAATCAATTGAAATCTCAAAGGTTATCTGAGAGAAAATAATTGGGAGAGTTTTGTAGCCAATTTGCTATGGAAATTATAAAGCCTCCGCCTGATAGCAAAAGAAAATTCTCTAAAGAAAAATCTTATAAAAAGAAGAGATATTCTTCAAAAAGGAATTATCCTAAAGATTTTTCTAATAATAGCAGAAAACAATTTTCCACTAGGAAAAAGTTTTCTAAAAACACAAGTTCGAATAAAAAAGTTAAATGCTTTAAATGTGGAAAACTTGGCCACTATTCGAACAGGTGTAATACTAAACAAAAGATCGATATGATCGAAGATGAAGGGTTGAAAAAGACTCTACTTAAGATTATGATCAATTCTGATTATGAATCAGATTCATCAAGTGATGAGTCTATTAATTCTATAAAATCTGCTACTGATTGTGGTACTGATTGCGATTGCAAAACATGTACTATTAACAGTAAAGCTGATTATTATAAATCTATCATCGAAATGAATGGTCTTTCAATTAATGTATTGACCAGTCAAGATAAAAAAGAAATTCTTGAATCACTTTTGACTGATACCATTAGCCAAAATGTGAAAGCAAAAATTATTGAGATTTTGCAAGATGATACTCATGAAACTTCATCAAGTTTTCCTCCGTATACCATGACAGAGGTTTTATCCCGAAGAAAAGGGATTAATCCTAAGACTGTCTCTATAAACGATCTTCAGAGAGAATTAAAACTTCTGAAGAATGAAGTCAAAGAGTTAAAGTCTAACGACGAAATAACTCAACAAAGACTTGCTCTCATTGAACAAGATGTTAAATCTTACAATGAGGTTATTCTCAAAAAACAAATGATAGAACATTCTCGTTTAATCGATAGTGAAAACGAGCATGAAGATGACAAAATTGACCAACAGGTTCAATCTGTTGCTATAACCAACAAAGAAAAATCTATTGATCATTCCTTTCTATCCAAAATAGATCTTTTCATTACCCACAAATGGTATATAAAAATTGATCTAATCATAAACAATGAATTTATGATTTATAATCTTATTGCCCTTGTTGACAGTGGTGCAGATTTGAACTGTGTCAAAGAAGGAATTATTCCCTTAAAATATTGTGAACGCACTACTCAAACTCTGAGTGCTGCAAATAACAAAGCTCTTACAACATTGCTTATCAAAGCTGAGGTGATTCTACTCTCTGTTCTCTGTAATGTTTGTTAGTTAAATATAATTTTCATATTGCAATACCATTAGTATTTACTATTAAATGGATATATAAAAATTTTCTTAAGTAATTCATTTAAATTTTAGAATGACTACTTCTAGGAATAACCAAGGTCTAGTTTATATGACACCTTGTCGCGTTGGCTATGTTGGCCTGGTAGGCCGTTTCCAGCCGTAAAAGTTCGTTGACAGTCATACCTATGACCAGGTTAACTATGAAGGCATTCTAAAAACTTTTATGTTTTACTCATATTAAATTTTTATTATCTATATAATAGTAATATTAATAGTATTGTCCCATATTATTGTTAACTAACTCTTGCAGGAACAGTGAGTAGAAGATCCTCCTACTTCATCTTCTGATGAGCAGTACTATGTCCATTGGTGACAACAAAAAGACCCTGTTAAAGGGCAAATCAATCAAAAATGCTCAATTGAGCGAGTTTTCTTCAGATCTGGAGGAACTCAATAAATGGACTATCCCAGGCGTTAAGCCGAAGGATATCTATAAAATTGGTTGGCTTGATTTCAAGTCATCAATTGCTATAAAAACTATGGAAAGGACCGTTCAGGTCAATGATACTGAGCATTCTATCAGGTTTCTTTCTGAAGAAGACCTTGAACCCTACATAGGGAATAATGCTTATAATTTTATCCAT
Organism: Iris macrosiphon; assembly: GCA_036927795.1. Lineage (NCBI taxonomy): Eukaryota > Viridiplantae > Streptophyta > Magnoliopsida > Asparagales > Iridaceae > Iris > Iris macrosiphon. The sequence continues at coordinate 158,456,181 of JAYESA010000002.1, read as the reverse complement.
ATTGGATTAATTCAGGTTGCGTTAAAACCCCTTACTCTTCAGGGTTTAAATGCTTCATTTATATCCTCTTTACGAGATGCTAGATGTCTTGATTGGCAACCATCTCTTATGGGCGTTATGCAGACCAGTCTTTGCCATGGACCAGTCTACTTTAATGTTTATCCCAATCTAAGTCTATCCCTTACAGATACAAATTTACTGGATGCAGTAACTTTTAATCTGAAGACTTATGGCTATAACTTTAAGCAAGGTTCTGAAACTATTGCAATACTCTATCGAATACACTTTAAAGTATTGTCTACTTTAGCTCCTAAAGCTAGACATCTTACCAAGCCTGGTAAGATAACTTTGATTGAAACAAATTTGTTAATATCAAATGTTGCTGCTAATAAAATAATCAAATGGAATGAAATTCAATTCCCTGATAGATGGGTTTTAAATCAGGCTATTCCGCCTAGACCCATAATGGATACTGAGTTAGATCAGATAATCCAAACTCCAGATGGAGATGTGGAAGTTAGATTTACTCCACAAATTAAAGCCAGAATTTCATCTTCTAGTTTTCGTTCTCCTTCAGTTATTGAAAGAGGAGAAAACTCTTCTCAAACTTCTGAGAGAGATGATGAAATTAAAGGTATAAAAATCAAAAATAACATTGCCAAACCAGAATATAAAACAGAATGGGCTGATCCCATTGATCCTGTTTATTCTTCTGATGCTAGTTTTGGCACTCATTCTCTTAACGTTATAACCTTAACCAATGACAATTCCACTAGCGATCCTAATTATTGGGATTGGACACAGGATAAAAATGTTCGAGCAATTATTGTTCAGGCTTATGATGAAGAAATTCAATTCAAAGCCTGGTTTGAAAAGAATTATACCCTTGATCAAAGGTATGAATTCAAAGATAAATATTATGCTCATCTCAAAGAGATAAATAAAATTAAATGGTTTGATAAATAGTTTATTGAGAACTATATCAACCAAGAACTCGCTAGCATTAACATGCTAGAAGAGGGTTATAAAAATTGGATCACCGATACGGGAAAACGTGTCCGTGCTTTATATCCACCTAATGGACCGCTCAAACTTTTGGTTGACACCGAAAAGATTGATGCTATTTCCTTTATTCGAATTATCGATCATAAGGAAGAACAAATAAAAGAGCTTCAAAAAATTGTGAAGCAAAATAACTATACCAATGCTTATATTCAAACCATTGGTTCTCAATTGGTTAGAATGGAAACTGCCCATGATGAAGTTCTTCTTAAGGTCAATTCTATACTTAAATTACCAAAATCAATGCCCAAAGATACTACCTCTAAAAAGGTAGGAAATATACCAATAAAATCTACTAGTGATACTACTGGTTTTAAATTATCTTCTCCTGAAGTTACTGAGAAAGATATTCAAAGCTTAATTGAGAAGCTCCAGAATACTTCCTTAGTTGAAAAGCAATCCTCTAAAGAAAAGGGCGAAAGCTCTACTCAAAATACCATTTTGGTACTTGACGGAAATTCTTCCGTGGCTGATGGTTCAGATATTGAATCCTGCCAAAGTTATTCTCAAAAATCTGACGATCAGTTAGATCCTATTCAAATTCATGCTCTTCAAAATTCTTTTGAAGACATTGATCGAAATGTTCAACAGACTTCTAATATGATTCTGCCTATGCAGCAGCAACACAAGAAGCCAAATCTTCAAAAATATTATTACAAACGTCCAACTCCTATGGATGTTTTATATGAAGAGAATGATAATATCATTCAGAATAATTACAGTGGAGGAAACATCTATGAATGGAACATAGATGGATGTTCTGATAAACAGATCTGTGATCAGTTACATCGTATGCTTATGTTTGCTACGGTTTGCCGAACAAACAAGAATACTGACAAAACCATTGCTAGTTTTATTACTTGCGGTTTTACCGGAGTATTAAAAGGCTGGTGGGATCATTGCTTATCACCTGAGCAGAAAGCAGTTATTGCTAATGCTGTTAAAATTGAAAATAATAAAGAAATTGAGGATAGTGTTATCACTTTGATTAGCACTATTTGTGATCATTTTACGGGTTTAGTCTCTGACAATGGTGAACGCACCAGGACTTTACTCCAAAATCTTCGTTGTCCAACTCTTACTCATTTTAGATGGTATAAAGATACATTTCTAAACCGAGTAATGCAGTTAAGTGATGCCAATGATGCTCACTGGAAATCTAAATTTATTGATGGTCTTCCTAATCTGTTTGCAGAAAAAGTTAGACAACAAATACGCAACAGTAATGATGGCATAATTCCATATAGTGATTTCACTTATGGTAACCTTGTGAATGCCTGTATACAAGAAGGGTTAGCCCTTTGTAATGACCTTAAATTAAGGAATCAATTGAAATCTCAAAGGTTATCTGAGAGAAAATAATTGGGAGAGTTTTGTAGCCAATTTGCTATGGAAACTATAAAGCCTCCGCCTGATAGCAAAAGAAAATTCTCTAAAGAAAAATCTTATAAAAAGAAGAGATATTCTTCGAAAAGGAATTATCCTAAAGATTTTTCTAATGATAGCAGAAAACAATTTTCCACTAGGAAAAAGTTTTCTAAAAACACAAGTTCGAATAAAAAAGTTAAATGCTTTAAATATGGAAAACTTGGCCACTATTCGAACAGGTATAATACTAAACAAAAGATCGATATGATCGAAGATGAAGGGTTGAAAAAGACTCTACTTAAGATCATGATCAATTCTGATTATGAATCAGATTCATCAAGTGATGAGTCTATTAATTCTATAAAATCTGCTACTGATTGTGGTACTGATTACGATTGCAAAACATGTACTATTAACAGTAAAGCTGATTATTATAAATCTATCATCGAAATGAATGGTCTTTCAATTAATGTATTGACCAGTCAAGATAAAAAAGAAATTCTTGAATCACTTTTGACTGATACCATTAGCCAAAATGTGAAAGCAAAAATTATTGAGATTTTACAAGATGATACTCATAAAACTTCATCAAGTTTCCCTCCGTATACCATGACAGAGGTTTTATCCCGAAGAAAAGGGATTAATCCTAAGACTGTCTCTATAAACGATCTTCAGAGAGAATTAAAACTTCTGAAGAATGAAGTCAAAGAGTTAAAGTCTAACGACGAAATAACTCAACAAAGACTTGCTCTCATTGAACAAGATGTTAAATCTTACAATGAGGTTATTCTCAAAAAACAAATGATAGAACATTCTCGTTTAATCGATAGTGAAAATGAGCATGAAGATGACAAAATTGACCAATAGGTTCAATCTGTTGCTATAACCAACAAAGGAAAATCTATTGATCATTCCTTTCTATCCAAAATAGATCTTTTCATTACCCACAAATGGTATATAAAAATTGATCTAATCATAAACAATGAATTTATGATTTATAATCTTATTGCCCTTGTTGACAGTGGTGCAGATTTGAACTGTGTCAAAGAAGGAATTATTCCCTTAAAATATTGTGAACGCACTACTCAAACTCTGAGTGCTGCAAATAACAAAGCTCTTACAACACCTTTTAAGGTTACAGATGTTCATATCTGTAAAAATGATGCTTGTATTCCCTTGCATTTTATTGTTGTAAAAGAAATATCCCAGCATGTTATTCTAGGAACTCCTTTTCTAGAAAAACTTATGCCTATAAAAGAAATCAATAGAAAAGGTATTTCCACTTGTTATAAGGGGAAAAATATTACCTTTGAATTTATCACAAATCCTGTGGCTAAAATTCTCAATGAGATAAAGAAAGTCAATCTGAAAAATAATCAGATAAACTTTATCAAAGAAGAAATTTTCCAGCTTTCTATTATAGAACAGCTTGAAAAATATGAAATAAAAAATAAAATAAAACAAGTTTATGATGAATTTGTTCGTCAAACTTGTAGTAATATTCCCAATGCTTTTTGGGACAGAAAGCATCATATTGTCTCTCTTCTATATGAAGAATCCTTTAATGAAAGAGATGTTCCGACAAAGGCTAGACCTTGTCAAATGAACAACAATTATCTTGAATTATGCAAAAAAGAGATCAATGATCTTCTTAATAAAAAACTTATAAGAAAGTCGTACTCTCCATGGAGTTGTACAGCTTTTTATGTCAATAATAATGCAGAAAAGGAAAGAGGTGTTCCTCGGTTAGTTATTAACTATAAACCTCTTAACAAAGTCCTTAAATGGATTCGTTATCCTATTCCCAACAAAAGAGATTTGCTTAACAGAATTGTTAATGCAAAGATATTCTCTAAATTCGATTTAAAGTCAGGTTACTGGCAAATTCAAATCGAAGAAAAAGATAAATACAAAACTGCCTTCACAGTCCCATTCGGACACTATGAATGGAATGTTATGCCATTTGGTTTAAAGAATGCTCCTTCTGAATTTCAGAATATCATGAATGAGATATTTATTCAATATTCTAATTTTATTCTCTCTTATATTGATGACATTCTTATATTCTCTAATACCATTGAAGAACATTTTAAGCATTTAAATGTTTTTAAACATTTAGCTATCAAAAATGGTCTTGTTATTTCTGCTCCAAAAATGAAGTTATTTCAGACAGAAATAAGATTCCTTGGTCATAACATTGTTAATAATATTATTATACCCATTGACAGGAGTATCGAATTTGCTTCGAAATTTCCTGATGAAATTACAGACATAAAGCAACTACAGAGATTTCTGGGTGCTTTAAATTATGTTTCTGACTTTTATAAAAACATTGCTATAGACACAAAGATTCTATATCAAAGGTTGAGAAAAAACCCTACTCCTTGGAGTATCAACCACACTAAAGCTGTTCAGCTTATTAAGCAAAAGGTAAAATGCCTTCCTTGCTTACACCTTGCCAACCCTGACTGGTTTAAAGTTGTTGAAACCGATGCCAGTAATATTGGTTATGGTGGTATACTCAAACAGATAGATCCCTTAAACAAAGATCATGCTATCCTTGTTAGATACCATTCTGGTAAATGGGACGATACCCAGATTAATTACTCTACGATAAAGAAAGAACTTCTTTCTATTATCAAATGTATTCATAAATTCCAAGATGATCTATTAAATAAAAAATTCTTACTTCGTATAGATTGCAGTTCTGCAAAATCTATATTACAAAAAGATGTTAAGAATCTTGCTTCTAAGCAAATTTTTGCTAGATGGCAAGCAGAACTTGCTATATTCGATTTTGACATTGAATTTATTAATGGCAAAAATAATTCTCTTCCTGATTTTCTAACTCGTGAATTTTTGCAGCAAAATGTCCACGAACTCTCGCGGTAGAGGAAAGTCTAAGGGGCCATTACGTCCCCAAGACTCTTTCGGCATTCAAAAAACTATTGGCCGAAAGCCACCTCCCTCTGAAGCTGGATCCAGCTCAGCGGCTAAAGGCAAGCAGCCAGCAGATATTGCTGATGCTAATATCCGATCATACAGAGAAGCTATGGTAGTTGAGTCCATCTTCTTTGAAAAATCAAATACTGAGGAGATCATTAAACTTGAAAAACATGATATTCCTCTTATGAAGGATCCATGGAAACTTCATAAACGATACTTGGAGACCAGTTTTATTCCAGTTAAGGGACGAACTGTTAGTATCTCTGAAGGTATCTTAATCTCCAGCAAATCTATAACCGTTGAGCACTCTGCTAAGCCGAATTCTTTGGAATATGCTTACAGCAAAGTGATTATTAAGAATATCCTTACTTCACAGACTTGGGGACTTCATCCAAAATTGACCAACAGGTTCAATCTGTTGCTATAACCAACAAAGGAAAATCTATTGATCATTCCTTTCTATCCAAAATAGATCTTTTCATTACCCACAAATGGTATATAAAAATTGATCTAATCATAAACAATGAATTTATGATTTATAATCTTATTGCCCTTGTTGACAGTGGTGCAGATTTGAACTGTGTCAAAGAAGGAATTATTCCCTTAAAATATTGTGAACGCACTACTCAAACTCTGAGTGCTGCAAATAACAAAGCTCTTACAACACCTTTTAAGGTTACAGATGTTCATATCTGTAAAAATGATGCTTGTATTCCCTTGCATTTTATTGTTGTAAAAGAAATATCCCAGCATGTTATTTTAGGAACTCCTTTTCTAGAAAAACTTATGCCTATAAAAGAAATCAATAGAAAAGGTATTTCCACTTGTTATAAGGGGAAAAATATTACCTTTGAATTTATCACAAATCCTGTGGCTAAAATTCTCAATGAGATAAAGGAAGTCGATCTGAAAAATAATCAGATAAACTTTATCAAAGATGAAATTTTTCAGCTTTCTATTATAGAACAGCTTGAAAAATATGAAATAAAAAATAAAATAAAACAAGTTTATGATGAATTTGTTCGTCAAACTTGTAGTAATATTTCCAATACTTTTTGGGACAGAAAGCATCATATTGTCTCTCTTCCATATGAAGAATCCTTTAATGAAAGAGATGTTCCGACAAAGGCTAGACCTTGTCAAATGAACAACAATTACCTTGAATTATGCAAAAAAGAGATCAATGATCTTCTTAATAAAAAACTTATACGAAAGTCGTACTCTCCATGGAGTTGTACAGCTTTTTATGTCAATAATAATGCAGAAAAGGAAAGAGGTGTTCCTCGGTTAGTTATTAACTATAAACCTCTTAACAAAGTCCTTAAATGGATTCGTTATCCTATTCCCAACAAAAGAGATTTGCTTAACAGAATTGTTAATGCAAAGATATTCTCTAAATTCGATTTAAAGTCAGGTTACTGGCAAATTCAAATCGAAGAAAAAGATAAATACAAAACTGCCTTCACAGTCCCATTCGGACACTATGAATGGAATGTTATGCCATTTGGTTTAAAGAATGCTCCTTCTGAATTTCAGAATATCATGAATGAGATATTTATTCAATATTCTAATTTTATTCTCTCTTATATTGATGACATTCTTATATTCTCTAATACCATTGAAGAACATTTTAAGCATTTAAATGTTTTTAAACATTTAGCTATCAAAAATGGTCTTGTTATTTCTGCTCCAAAAATGAAGTTATTTCAGACAGAAATAAGATTCCTTGGTCATAACATTGTTAATAATACTATTATACCCATTGACAGGAGTATCGAATTTGCTTCGAAATTTTCTGATGAAATTACAGACATAAAGCAACTACAGAGATTTCTGGGTGCTTTAAATTATGTTTCTGACTTTTATAAAAATATTGCTATAGACACAAAGATTCTATATCAAAGGTTGAGAAAAAACCCTACTCCTTGGAGTATCAACCACACTAAAGCTGTTCAGCTTATTAAGCAAAAGGTAAAATGCCTTCCTTGCTTACACCTTGCCAACCCTGACTGGTTTAAAGTTGTTGAAACCGATGCCAGTAATATTGGTTATGGTGGTATACTCAAACAGATAGATCCCTTAAACAAAGATCATGCTATCCTTGTTAGATACCATTCTGGTAAATGGGACGATACCCAGATTAATTACTCTACGATAAAGAAAGAACTTCTTTCTATTATCAAATGTATTCATAAATTCCAAGATGATCTATTAAATAAAAAATTCTTACTTCGTATAGATTACAGTTCTGCAAAATCTATATTACAAAAAGATGTTAAGAATCTTGCTTCTAAGCAAATTTTTGCTAGATGGCAAGCAGAACTTGCTATATTCGATTTTGACATTGAATTTATTAATGGCAAAAATAATTCTCTTCCTGATTTTCTAACTCGTGAATTTTTGCAGCAAAATGTCCACGAACTCTCGCGGTAGAGGAAAGTCTAAGGGGCCATTACGTCCCCAAGACTCTTTCGGCATTCAAAAAACTATTGGCCGAAAGCCACCTCCCTCTGAAGCTGGATCCAGCTCAGCGGCTAAAGGCAAGCAGCCAGCAGATATTGCTGATGCTAATATCCGATCATACAGAGAAGCTATGGAAGTTGAGTCCATCTTCTTTGAAAAATCAAATACTGAGGAGATCATTAAACTTGAAAAACATGATATTCCTCTTATGAAGGATCCGTGGAAACTTCATAAACGATACTTGGAGACCAGTTTTATTCTAGTTAAGGGACGAACTGTTAGTATCTCTGAAGGTATCTTAATCTCCAGCAAATCTATAACCGTTGAGCACTCTGCTAAGCCGAATTATTTGGAATATGCTTACAGCAAAGTGATTATTAAGAATATCCTTACTTCACAGACTTGGGGACTTCATCCGAACAGGGAACAGCAGCTCTCCAAGGACAAAGTGATTGTCTGCAGTTATAATTATTGGGATTATGTGTAGGCATTTTATGATTTCCTATACTATGAGAATTCTCAGCAGAGCCATTCTTGGTTCATTCGTATCTGCCCTGAAATTCTTCAGAACGAGATACCCTCCTGGTTCTTTGATTGGTGGTTACTGATGGGAGCTACTCTGGATATCATTCCACCTTCAATTCAGGAACAATTCTCTTCGTGGATATTGTCTTATCCACCTTGCCAGGATACTCATCTTTTTGGGGGGGAGAGCACTCTATACTTCTTTGCTCAGTTCCAGATCCCATTTATCTTCCGTTGGACTATTGACTGTGTGTTAAATTCCAACAATATTCCTATCCTGTAACGAAAATTCCTTGTGAAATGGTGGCAAAGGATCGATGAGAAAGAAAAGTTGATGGAAGTTATGGCATCCATCAAAGAAAATGAATCAAAAATGGACAAAAAGGTCCAAAATGAACTATTTGGTGATAACACAATCACTAAACTTAAGGATTCCCTGATCAGGAAGAATCCTAAGATCTCTGCCGAAGAATTAAAGAAACGGTGCCTTCAATTCTTGAAAGCACAGTTTGATGCTAACTTTGATATGGACATTTCCAGTACCTATTCTGATACTAACTTGGAAGACATGTCCGCTGATGATTTCTATCAGACTATTCTCGACCCTATCAATGACGATAAGCTTTGATTGATATGGGTGGGGTCCATCCTCCTTTTATCACATGGTCTGAGGATGGCTTTTTGTAACTTTTTGTAGTGGGATATCCACTCACTGTTGCATGTTGGTGACTGCACCAGACTATTTGGCAGCATTCGTCTTTTCTCAGGACAGGTGGACGGTCAGCTTTTTTCTATCTAAAAGCAAAAGCAGTTAAAGAATCTTTCTTTCTGTCGACATCTTTTGGTGGATTACAGGTGGCATCTTATTTAACTGAGTGCGATGGCAGCTGGCCTCTGGTGGCTTCGTTATGAAGCAATCTGTTTATGTATAAATAAGGGGAGAGTCTTCCCTATGAGGGTGTGCTAATTTTTAGTTTCTGCAATCTTCTTCTCTTTTCCTCTTGTAAACTTGTGACGTGAGTTTGTAACGATCTTGAGATCTTAATAAAATTTCAATATTTCTACTAAAAGATCTCCTCCCCATAACTCTGATATTTGTACATACATATAATACAATACATATATACATTTAATATATATATATATATATATATATATATATATATATATATATATATATATATATATATATATATATATATATACATAATACACATAATATAATACATATACATATACATATACACATACATTATATATATATATATATATATATATATATATATATATATATAATATAAAATTAATAACATATATACATGTGTACATAAGTTCATAATTACGTATATACATATAATACAATACATATATACATATATATATACATACATACATATACATTAATAATACATATATATACTGTAAACCCCCTGATTTTCAAGAAAATTTTAATTTTTCGATTTTTACATTTTTCTGAAATTTTTGGAATTTTCTGAGAATGTTCTCTAATTAAATTAAGGTATTTTAATTATTAAAGGATTTTTTAACTGTTATTAAATAATATTTTGTGGTGTAAAATAGAAAACCAGACATAGGGTAATTTTCCGGGAATTTATTGGACCCCGGATGGATTTTTAAAGCCCTAAATACTAAATAATTAATTAAACCAAAATAAACTGGGTTTTTATTAAATAAACTAAACCAAACCAAGTTGAACCAAACCGGGTTTATTTTTAAACCAAATTTCTTATTGGGTCGGATCCGGGTCCAACCCAGACCCGACCCATTAACCCGAACCCGACCCGCCTATTTGATTTCGGATCGGGCCGGATCCGCTAGGACCCGACCCGTCCACCCGACCCGACCCGCATCACCTCATCTCCCCCAAACGCAGCCCCGACTCCTGACCTCCCCGCCGCCGGAACGGCCGTCGCCTGGCCTCCCGTCGCCTGCTCGCCTCCCCAGCTCCTCCTCTTTCTCTCCCTGCAACCGACGTCCCCTCCGCTCCGGCTTCCCCTAACCGTCGACCATCCGCCTCCTCCTCCGGCTCCTATAAAAACCCCAGACCTCTCCGCCTAACCCTCTCCTCCACCGGTCCCCCTCGTCCAGCCTTCCTCATCCCCATCCACCGCCTTCAGCCCTCGACCCTGCTCCGCCGTCCTCAGACCTCGGCCTCCCCGAACTTCTTCTCCGCCTCACTCCCAGTGGCAGCAGCTACCCGCAGCCGAGGTTCCCCCGCCGACTCCGTCCACCTGACCCGCTGCCCGGATCCGCTGATGACCCGCTGCCTCCGGCCGAGTTCCCGCCGTGCCTCACCTCCTTCCGCAGAGCCGCCCCCAGCCAACTCCGGTGAGTCTCAGACACGAACACAGCAGGACACCGACACAGTAGCCTCAGACACAGTAAACCCTAACCCTAGCTTTGTGACTCGTGTCGGACACAGTGTCCAGGACACAGGACACGAAACGGATACGAAAACCCGGTTTCGCGGAGCACACTTCAGGTACTTGTAACTTCTTGCTCGTAGCTCTGATTTCGATTCCGTAAATTGTATCGCGTAGCCTGTATGACCTCCTTGGTGCCCGTGCAAACCGCTTGGTGCATCGCGTCCTGTGGTGATAGCACACCGCGATCCAAAAACAGGAAAACCAACGTCCTGTTTTACCCCGGAATTGAGTGCGCCCCGCCAAACGGGATGACTTGGTCGCGTGCGGTCTTCACAGATACGTGCGCGTCGTTGATACGGACGTACGGGATTTTGCAGAAGCTGATTCGGATGTGCGTGCACACCGAAATCAGTGCGTATCCGCAAACACCGCCCCTTATCCGACTATTCTGTTTCTCACTGTAACTTAGTATACACACGTCGGATCGAGACGAAACTTACGCCATCGAACTCGTAGCAATACGCTGGTCTTGTGAGCCAAGTTTGGTTCGATTCTGAGAACTTTGACAAAATCGCGTGTCGTGGGCCCCACAAGCTCCACCCGACGGGCGATTTTGAGAACGGCTCATCGGAATCCAATTCTGGAAGTTCTGTTGGGTTCGTATCATTGTTCCTGACCTGTTGACACTAAGTTGGACTATTTTAGAGACCTTTGACCCTGACGCATTTTTCTGTGCAAAACGGCCCACATTTGGACCCCGTTTTGCCCTGAAATTGACGTTTTTGCCCTTGTCTCCAAATTGGACTCAAGAACAGGCATTTCTAACTGATTGATATTTTTTGGATCTGATGGTGATATTTGTTTCAGCAACCGGAGCAGTCCCTGCAAATCCAGCTGTTGCCAGAGCTACAATTGGAGCTGAAAACCCAGGCAAGTGTACCTTGCCATAAATGCAGTTTAATGATTCATTATCTCTTGACTTATTTTCTTGTGATTGTTGTAAATGCTCAACCCTAGGGCCGTGTGACTTGCTTAGCGTCCGATCATAGTCGGGTGCCAACACCGTACGCGGGGTTGTGTAATGTCACTTAGAGTTGGTTATCGTGACTTTTATATTTCTCGTACTTTCCATATCAAGTACATTATACCCAGGACACTTGACACAGAGCATGAGACAGAATCTTCTTGATTATTCAAGGTGGTTCTTTATAGGTTATAGATTTTATGACTTGAGCTTTATTTTCTTAGATCTTAATAAATGACTGATTGCATTAGTTTAATCTTGCGTAACATGAGCATTGAGAATTATGACGTGAGATTACATTGGGTGGGGAGAGTATTACCATATCAAGGCTGAATATATTATATTGTGTAATCTGGATGTGTCCTAGTCTCTGACACAGAGCTTTGGCACCAGTTCTGGCCCTTCGAGAAAATACTGCTATGGTTTCTTGACACTGATCCTGTAGTAGTCTCAGCCTGAGTATGACTAATAACTCTCACTTGCATGATCACTTAGCTGGTTAATTATTTACCCTGTTGTTCTTTTATTTCTGCACTGCATTATTTTGGCTTGTGTTTTCTGTACCTTGCTATGTCCTCTGAGGACCTGGAATAGATTATGTCCCTAGATTTAGCAGACGAGATCTACCCAGAGGTGTACGGAACAGGGGTACTACTCGGAGCAGTACCTGAACCTGAAGACGAGGTGATCGTGGAGGACTTCTCCTGAACAATTGCTTCGCCATGCTCAGTTTTATGGCAAATGAACTTTCTTTCCTGTTTAATTAAACTCTTTATTTTCTAATTCTGAGAACATTGTAACAGACTTATTATCGGATTATTCTCCAATTTTATTTTACTTTGACTGGTTGTTGTTTAATATTTTATTTGCTGTTATTGTTATCTTTATTCTTTGGATGAGATTAGTAAACCCTGACTATTGTAATACAGCTTAAGTATGCCCCGATGGATCCATTAAATTGGATTTATCCATCGGTGTGTACTGCTGGCCATTGCCACGTGTCCAGTCCCACGATATTTTGGGATTGGGGCGTGACATATACACATTTACAATTATACATATATATACACGTATATACGAGGTGAGGGTGTACCTCGCTGTGTCGTGTCCGGGGGGGTGTCCGCCGTAGGAGGAGGTTGTCGCCGACGAGAGGGTGGAGCTCTGGCAGCTACAGGGCACGACAGCAGCAACAACAGTTCTGGCAGCAGCTGCAGCGGCTCCGGCGGCTGCTGGGGCGGTGGTCGAGGGTTGCTGACGGCGGAGGGAGGGTCGTAGGAGGTCGGCGGTTATGGTGGCGGTGGTCGAGGGTGGCTGAGGTGGCGGGGGTGCGTGGAGGGGAGTCGGGGGGGTAGCTCGGTCGGGTGGTGGTGGTGTGGAGATGGTGGTACTGGTGGTGTTGTTGATGGTGGTATTGGACTGTGGCGGCCAGGGGGTGGTGGAGATGGTGAGGACGGTGGTGGAGAGGACGAGAACGGTGGCCAAGGTGGTGGTGGTGGACTGTGGTGGCTGGTGGAGGGGAGTCGGGGGCGTCGGGTCGGGGAAGAAGGAGTCGGGGTGGTGAAGATGAGCTGTTGTGGCTGCTGGTGGGGGGTTGGCAGCTGCTGGTGGCGACAGGGGGTGCCTGGGATGAGGGAGGTCGGAGGGGGAGTCAGGTCGGTGGTGGTCGAAGGCGTAGGTGGCGGTGGTTGGCTCAGGGAGGAGGTCGGGTGGTGATGGGGTGTGGTGATGGTGTGTGGTAGTTAGTTATTTTTTAGGTGTTTTTCTATGTGTAGTTGGTTTTTGTGTGTGTGTTTTTAGAGAGAGGGAGTGTGTAATATTTGTAGGAAAGAGAGAGGGGAGTGCTCCTTGGGATTAGGGCCGGCTGGGATAGTTTTTTAGGTTTGAGGGAAGCCTCCACATGATGAACATGTGGCTAGGATGGAGGGTTTTTAAATTGTAGGGTGGAGATAAAATCAAATAAAGTTGTATAAAGTACAACAAAATAGAGGAAATTATGGGTGGACCGGTCAAAGAGGGTGGAATAAATTTCTTCAAGTGGTTGGACCAATGAGAGGGGGACACCTCATGGCTTATTTGCATAAAAGCCCCTAACAATTGGGAAATTGCACAAATAATGTGATTTGGGATTGGATGATGCAAAACACTATGTTTGGTGTTATATATTGGACTAAAATGGTGTGTGGTATTTAGTATGAGTCTTGAGGGTGTGAGTGTGGGTTTGAGTTGGAGTTGGATTTAGTTTTGGGTGAGGTTGGGTCATTATATTAATTTAATTAAAATTAATACACAAGGTGTTCTTTAATTAATTAATTAATTGTATATGGGATTAAAATTGGGTGGAACACAAGCATCATGGACGTAGTAGACTTAGAGTAGAATAATATCATAATTTGGGTTGGACAAAACGGGTTGAGATTGTGTCTCTAATTTTGATTGGAACGGACAAAGATGCAAAGTTGGATTTAATTGAATTTAAACATGGACGTTTGTAACGATTATTACGCAAATAAAATAAAGCACAAGATAGAGTATTTGTGAGTTACACAAGGGTCAGAATGGTAGACTAACATGTCTAGAAAAAGTGTGTAGAATTTGTTTGCAGGTAATAGCTAGTGTAGTGCTCTAAATATCGGAGCAACGGTAAGGTGCACTAAGCTATATAATATTGTACAATAATTCAAAAATACTGTGTTTTAATTCAAATGGGCACCAAATTAACCATAATCTCTCTATCTAAGCTAAGTAACCCTAAATTGGTCGAGGGAGTTTGCAGCATCATCCATCCAGAGACTGACTGCCGGAAGTAGGTTCCTCTGGCACGTCTCCATTAGCATCGCTTCGGGATTGCCATGGGGCAGTCTTAAAGTTGTATGTCAAAATCGTTCGATGTAGTTACGAGCGAGCTTCTTTTCTCCCTGGGCGACATCCATCAGGGAAGACATTGTCATATCATGTCCTGCCTCATAAAATCTTTTGAATAAAAGACTCTTGAGATCGTCGAACGATGATATGCAATTGTCTGATAGGCTACAGAACCAGTCAAATGCTACTCCTGCCAATGCCCCAACAAAGAGCCTGGTAAGGATGGCATCATTGTGGCGTAGGTGCCATGTTGTTGTCTCGAAGTAGCTTATGTACTATAGAGGGGAGGACTTCTCGTCAAATATGTCTATGTTGAAGGACTTGTACTTGGGCGGGTATGGTACGTCGCTTAATTCCAGTGGATATGGTTGCCGTACTCCAAGATCGTGAAGTGAGTTTCGATTACCCATAGAGTCTAGTCGAGCTCAGAGTTCTCGGACCTCTTTTATTGCTTCCTTAGCTTCGTTTGTTACTGAAGGGGCTGAGGAACCATGTTGGGGAGGATTGCTGCCCACTAGTAGAGCGGTTGTGTTTGAATCCGCATTGGTCTCGGGGTCCAAGTTAGCTAGCACAGAAGTCCTTGCCGGCTGAGAGGCTAAGTTTGCCTTGATTTCTAACATTGTTTGGGTAAATGCTTGGATCGATGCATTCATGGTCTGTATCATGTTCTCGAGAGCTTTCAGGCACTGTCGGTCACTGAGGGCATCATAGTCATCCCCGACCATGTATATTTTCTTCACGTGGGGGGAGATGGATGGGATAGTGGATGCCGCACTCTCTGTCTCAGACCCTTGCAGTAAGCCATCTTCGAGAAATACTGGCAGTGTTGTGTCCTCCTCAGACTCGTAAGAGGCTATGCCATTTTTGCGAGAGTAGCCACTCCTATAGGTTTCGGGATCTGTTCCTTGAGAGTCATCATCTTTCTGGAATACTGGATTGTTGTATAGGTCCAGGGGTTTACTACCCCAGCTTGGGGAGCCCTTAGGGGTTCTGAGGAAGAACTACCCCCAGCGGCTGACAGCTTCTTCCTCGAACGAGTGCCCTGAAAAATGTCTTCCATGGGTTGTGCTGCTGGTCCTCCTAGTAGTCTTCCTCTCAACGTGCTGGTCGAGAGTGATAGACTAGAGGTGCTGGCCTTCTTTTCTCCTTTGGTAGAGGGGACCTTTCGAGCCTAGTAACATGCGGCGAAGGGTAGCTCCTCCTCCTCTGGTGCTTGCGCCTGACCTCCGGGTTATGGCCGGGCAAGTATCTTCTGGTACAATCATATGAAAGCTAACTGCCTGTTTGTAGGTGCTACTGCTCTGTTGTAACAACAATTGATGATAATCTTGGCATAATGACATCCTAGAGAGGATATTTTATTGGCCGCAGTTGTTCTCGCTTTGCGCTTGTGATTAATCATGTTGCGCAAGTCGAGCGAGGGTTGTTCCACCTTTGCACCCTTTTGTGGGTCTGGGTAGACCGAGTGCACGGGTGTGTGGATGTTGTGTTGGCTCCCAGATCTGAGGTTCGTACAAGAACTTGCCTCAGATCGTTAGCGAAAGACTTTTGAGACCAGCCCTGTCCATTTGCCGCTGGGGGCTGGACGCATGGTACAGTCATATAATTTTCCAACAGGGGCCCATGTAATGATTAGCGGTACCCTCTGACGGTCGGCTGACTGGACCGTTGTCTGATCTTGACAAGCTCGCACTATCCTGGACCTCTTTGACTGAGCCCCTACGGGCGCATAGTACACAGAGTCTAAGTTTGGGTCTTCGCCATTCTCATTGGGCCACATAGAGTCTGGGCCGCATGAGATACGATCGAAGACAGAAATTCTGCTGTTGTCTGGGTCGTACGGAACATCTGCCTGCGATTGTGAGCTGAGGTCGCATGAGGCCATCTGCCTGTCTTATGCAGCCTCCTTATAGGTCGCATAAAACTTGCTTTAGTTCCAGACTATCTGGTATCATAGTATTTTTCTTTACCAGAGTCTGGGCACTGAGTAGTTTTTACGTCAGGCAGTGAGGCCGCATGCACGCGGGCTTCTTGGGAATGCGCCTAACTGTCAGCAGCAGGATAAGTGGTTAGAAGTACCCCCTCCGCAGTTGGGCGAGGATCATCGACCTTCGCTACCCATTGCCTTTGGGTCACCTTGGGCTTGGCTAGCCTTGAGGAAGGACTGACGCTTCCTTCTAAGAGCATGTCCTCGAACGCTTGCTGGTTGAAGCAAACTACCAGCATCTTTTACGTCGAGCCAAGCTTGGACGCATCGGACTGCGTTACTGACTTTTTAATAGAGAAGAAGCTGGTCCCCAGCAGAGTCACTACCATGTTTGCCATTTAAATAAAAAAGAGAACTGAAAGAACTAGATTTGATTAACAAACTAAGAAAAAGTACAGAGAAGTCCTAGAAGTACAAATTTATTTTTTAGGGGTGACAATGGAGGGTTAGGAGTGTAGCAACTCTCTTGACTCCGTGCATGATCTGATGCAGAAGCTCTTCTCTCTTGCTCAAATGTAGATCCGTAGATAGCCAGCCAGCCGGGCTTTGTACAGGGGTAGTACCCTGTTATTTATAGCTGTTCTGTGGCCCCATGGATTCAGACCGCATGGACATTGAGAGTTGCCACGTGTCTTCCCCCAACAGTAAGGAATTACAACTGTGCACAAGAATTTGGGTTTCAGCTGTCACGTGGACATTTGTTAAGATTTTTTTTGCTGAATATCTAGATGATTTCTCGTCCTTTATGGGCGCAACTTGGTCAATTGGACACGTGTCCTGCTACTTGGTTGGAGAGGATCACCTTATTACTATAGCATAATTTGGTTTGTTTGGGAATCTGGGGCACACGAAGCCAAGAATTGCAGAGACCGTATGGGGTCTGGGATGCATGGGCCAGAGCCGCATGGGATGCCGTATGGGCCAGAGCCGCATGGGATGTATGGAGTCTGGAATAAAGGGGTAAGAGCTGCATAAGACGCATGGAATCTGTGATGCATGGGCCAGAGCTGCATGGGACGCATGGAGTCTGTGACGCATGGGACCAGAGACGCATACGACGCACGGAGTCTGGGACGCATGGTGCGAGAGACGCATGGAACGCATGGGCCAGAGTCGCATAAAAAGCATAGAATCTGGGACGCATGGGCTAGAACTGCAAGGGAGCCATTTGTCATGCTGTACACGTAGTGCTACACAGTTTTTGAGACTTCTGTCCTTTAGCGAGTTTACATCTTTCGAGACTCCAAAAAATCCTTCTCTGTCAGGATCCTGTGTCAGATGTAATCTTGTTGTCAGAGTATGATGTTAGATCCTTATGCAGCCAAAACTGCCTTCTGTTGTTTGGTCCACATGGCTCTTGCCTAATTGGGCCGCATGGTGATTATGCGGTTCATTTCCTGCTAAATTTTCCCTGGGCCACATGATCGCTGAACGTATGGATCCAACTTTTTCATGCTTTTACAGGGACGACCTGTTTAGGAATCTATCATTGCAGAATTTTAAAGTTATCTCTTATCCTCTGGACTTAGTTGTATGTCTAAGTCGGGCCACATATGGATATGGAATAATCGGGCTATCAGCAATTGTATCTTCATCTAATTAGATCATGCTATCTGTAATGGATGATGGCTCAATATTTTCTAATTTTGTGGAGCGGAATGCCTGCCTCCGGGCACCAGTGACCACTTCCCTATTGTCATCCAATTGGCGGAACAACCGATCTTCAAAGAGAGACATTTTAGATTTAACAATGTATGGTGTCATAAGGAGGGAATCAAAGAAGAGGTTCATCGGGGCTGGAACTACTCAGTACGTGGCTCAGCCCAATTCAGGGTTGTTTCCAAATTGAAATATACCAAATAGTGGCTCAAGGTCTGGAACAGGACAACCGTTCAACCCCTCTTCAAGAGCTGAAAGATAATTGCTGATCACCAAATGAGAGTCCACTCTGACCCCTTCAACTCTTTTCTTAATGAAGAGAAAGTTGCCCTTCAGGAACGGTTGCACAGGGAGAGGTTCCTTGATGAGGTACAAGTTAGACAACGGACAAAATGTAACTGGCTCAAAGATGGTAATAAGTGCTCTAAGTTTTTTCATGCCACGGTGAAAGCTAGACAGTATCGGAATGCCATTCATGGCCTTATTGACTCTAATAGGGCCATTATTACTGAAGCGGATATGATTTGTGATGAAGTGACCTGATTCTACCAGGAGCTTTATAATTATGTTGATTATCAGACCATATTTCCTCACTGTGAGTTTAAGAAACTGGTTACGGATAGAGGTAATCAGGTTTTGTGGCTGCTAGTATCTATTGAAGAGATTGAACTTATTGTCAAGAAGGCAGATAAGAATAAATCTTGGGGACCGGATGGGTTCGGCACTGCCTTCTTTAAGACCCACTAGAACCTTATCAAACTAGATATCCTGGAAGCGGTCAAAGAATTCTTTGAATCGGGTAAACTGCTAAAGAAACTTAATCATACTTTTGTGGTGCTGATAACTAAGGCAGATGGAGCTTCTTCCTTCGGTGACTTCAGACCTATTGTGTGCTGTAATTTTCTCTATAAGATCATTACACATCTGATGTGTAATCGGTTGAGACCGATTATGCAAGAGCTTATCTCTCCTAATCAAGCTACTTTTATCAAATAAAGGTCGATCTCTGACAACTGTTTGCTAGCTGATGAGCTGGTTAGGAATTTCAACAAGCAAGGGGGAACAAAGCTTGTATCAAACTGGACCTTAGAAAAGCTTTCGACATGGTGAACCGGGACTTCCTGTGCCATATTATGATCTGTATGGGCTTCATTGTGGTGGGTGGACGGGGTGGGGGAATGTATCTGCACTCCCTCATTCTCGATTCTTATTCGGGGTCTGCCGGAAGGATTCTTTAAGAGTTCCAGGGATATTAGAAAGGGAGATCCGATGTCTCCTTACCTCTTCTCCATTGTGATGGAATTTTTCTCGTGCTTGATAGACGAGGCTGTCATGGATAGAAAAGTCACTCCTCTGGTTTGGAAGACGGTCCCGGTGGTTTCGCACTTGATATATGCGGATAATCTGGTAGTGTTTGTGGAGCCATCTAATAGGTTTATTGATGCCCTTCGGAGTATTTTTTGACAAACTAGAAAGGTGATCGGGCTTACAACTCAACAAAAATAAGATCATGACATTCCTTAATATGAATTGCAGAAATAAGGAGATGTGGCTAGGAATGATGTGCATCTCTGAATGTGCGCTTCCGGTTAAATATTTAGGGTTGCCTATGTCTATCAACCATGCCACCTATGCAGATTACGAGGGCATTCTCAGCTACACCCAAGCTAGGCTGGCAGGATGGCAGGCTCAGGTCCTGTTGTTTGGGCTACTGATAGAACTCATCAAGGCGGTCATCTCGGCTATTGCTCTGTACTGGCTTCAGGATATCATGATCCATATGGCTACAATACACAAGATCGAAATTATGTGTGCTAATTTTCTTTAGAAAGGAGGTATACATATGATCAGTTGGGCAGAGTTGTGTCGGCCCAAGAGAGAGGGAGGAGTTGGGTTGAGGTCGCTTATGCTACATAGAGAAATAACTTCCTATAAATTTAGGGAAGGTACTTTCCTAAGGGTAATTTCTGGTCTGCTACGACCAATAATAACTACTCGGTGACGGTGAAAATGCTTTTAGGTTTAAGGAGCTCAGCAAAACCTAGACTCACTAGGGTTATTTATTCTGAAAAATAGACTAGTTTGTGGCATGATGTTACGCTCCAGTCCCAAAATATCGAGGGACTAGCCACGTGACAATGGCCAGCAGCACACACCAATGGGCAAACCCAATTTAATGGACCCATCAGAGTATACTCAAGCTGTAAAACAACTATAAAGGTCTATGATACTAATCTCATCCACAGAAGATAAATAAAATTAATATCAGAATCATCAAGATGCAATATAAATCAATAAGTCTCAATAAAAATATATCGGGGAACAACCAGATAATGAGTTTAATACATTATTCCACAAGACATAAAATAGAGTATCAAGAACAGAAATGACTGAGTATATAAAGCAAATACTCAGGATAAATCTTCTGTCATCACCTCATCCTCTGGTGTTGGTACTGCTCCAACTTCTGCTCATGTTCCGTATGTCTCGGGGTAGATCTCCTCAGCTATACCTGGGGACATAATCTGGATTCCAGGTCCTCAGGGGACATAGCAAGGTACAAGAATAACTTAAGCCAAATAAGTACAGTATATAAATATATCAATAGGGCAAACAATATAACCAGCTATGTGATATGTAATTGAGAGCATTAATCATACTCAGGCTGAAACTACTAAAGGCTCTGGAAAACCCATAGCAGCATTTATTATCTCGAAGGGTCAGTACGTATGCCAAAGCTCTGTGTCAGAGTCTAAGGCACTCCCAGATAAATATATATATATATATAATATAATCAGCCTTTAGTATGGTAAGACTCTCTCCACCCAATGTAATCACACGTCTCATGTCCACGATGTCTCATGTCCATAACACGCAAGATCATAGCTAATGCAGTGAGTCATAATGATAGATATGTATATGGAAAATCTAAGTCATAAATCATGTAGCCTATAAAGAATCACCATGAATAACTCAGAAGATTTTGTCCCATGAATAGTGTTAAGTGTCCTATGGTATGACGTACTTGATAATGCAAGCACGAAAATGTATAGGATCGCGATATCAATTTCTAGGTGACGTTACACAACTCCGCGTACGGCGTTGGCACCCGAATATTATTCGGACGCTAAGCAATATCACACGGTCCTAGGTTGAATAGATACATCACATAAATAAATCAAAGAAATAATATAAAGCAAGTACTGCAAGATTGGCAAGGTACACTTGCTTGGGGTTTGAATACCAATAGTCGCTCCGGTATCAGCGGGATTTTCAAGTACTCCTCCGGATGCTGAAATAAATACTACCATCTTTCTCAAAAGATATAAAATAGCTAAGATTGCCTATCCATAAGTCCAATTTGGACACAGGGGCAAAATTGACAGTTTTTGGTCAAAGCGGGATCCACATATGGCCCACTTCGAACCGAAAAATGTGCCAGAGACAAAATTTTTAAATTTGTCAAACTTAGTGTCTACAAGTCCAGAATGATGATACGAAACCAATATAATGTCCAAAACTGAATTCTGATGAGCCGATCATAAAACTGTCCGTCAAGTGGAGCCGTGGGGCTCACGATACGAGATTTTGTCAACGTTCTCAGAATCGAACCAAACTTGGGTCATAGGACAAGCGTATCGCTACGAGTCCGATGGTGCAAGTTTAATTTTGAAATGACGAGAACACACAAAGTTACAACAAGTTTTAGAACATGGCCGATACGGGACGTTATCGACGGATACGCGTTGATTACGGTGTGCACGCACATCCAAATCAACTTCCATAAAATCTCACAGGTCCATATTGACAATGCACACCTTTCGGTGAAATTCTCCCATGATCAAGTCATCTCGTTTAGCGGGGCACACCCAATTCAGGAAAATTTTAGGGTTATTTTTCCTGTTTTTGCGTCGCAGTTTACGACCAACACAAGACGCGATATCCCGAACTGATTGCACGGGCTTCGAGAGGGTTACACAGGGAACGGGTCGCAACAGTCTATTCAGAAAATGATACGACGAGGAGAGAGAAATGCTCACTAAAATGAGGAGTCGGAAATGACTATTCAACGCGTACTCGAGGCTGCACGGCGGTGCTCGGCCGGTCGTCGAGTGTTACTGTGGTTGTTGTAGTCGTCGGGGTTCTTCGTCGGAGGATCTCATCGGTCGGAGGGTCATTGCGGAGCGTCTTCGTCGGAGTTGGGGCGGAGGCATCGTCGGCTGGGTCGAGGTGGCAGTGGAGGATGATGGCGGTGATGGGGGTGGTGGTAGAGAGGAGTGGCCGAGGTTTTATAGGGGTGCACGATGGTTGCAGGGAGGTGGTCGATCGGGGAGGGGAGAGGTCGGGAAGGCGAAGCGGCGGGAAGACGAGAGGTTTCGTCGGGTAGGCGGCGGCCGTTGAACGGGCGGAGAGGGATCAACGGCGGTTAGGGAAGTCGGAGACGAAGGGTTTTTGGGATCGGTTACTGTAGCGGAGGCTAGGCGGGTCGGGTTTGGGTCGGGTTGCGGATATGAATCCGAATCCGACCCGTTACTGTTTGGGTTGGGTTAAGTTGGGTTGGTTCGGTTCATTTAAGCTTGGTTTGGTTCAATCCGGTTCATGTTGGTTTAGGTGGGTTTATTATAAAATATTATTTTTAGGTCTTTAAAAATAGTTTTTGGGTCCAATAAATTCGAGAAAAATTATACTATGTCTAATTATTTATTTTACACTAAAAAATATTATTTTCATAATATTTTAATATTTAATTTAATCCTCAAAAATATTTAATTCCTGAAAACATTAATTTTAATTATTTAAAAATTACAGAAAAATCCAAAAATTTTATTTTTTAATATCTGAAAAATCTGGGTGTTTACAATCTACTCTCCTTAAAAGAATTGCGTCCTCGTAATTAAGAAAATAAAATATAACCGATCAGAGAGATGACGCGGTTGCAAGACATGTTTGAAGTACGACATAAAGAATAAAGAATCATGATCAAGGAGAAATCGAGAGAAACTGTGAGGGTTAAGCAGAACACATAGGAAAGAAATAAAAATATTTCTCTAGAAAATGAAAGATAAGTTATTCAAGAGTAAAGAAGTCTGGATAGAGCAAAAAAATCTACAACTTAGGAAAACTTGGGTATCAAGTACTAATAAGTTCAAAATACTAGGTTTAAGGCTAGAAAAATGAACTAACAGGCATGTGCTAAGGCATTACTAAGAATAGATAGCTATGATAAAACTTAAATCCTACGCGCATTCGCTGCTCCACGAGTTTGTCCGCGTTAATGCAAAAGCTTGTCCACGTACTTGTGGTGGTGCCCTCTGCTGTTGCTAGGCCTGCTGGAAAAATGCTGCTCGTGGTGCCAAGGGTGGCCTTGGTTAATATCCTTTCGGTGTAGGTAAAGCTGGTCGATCTACAATCGGTGCTCCTTCTCGACGCTCATTCCCTCACTAAATGCTGACTGGATCCACAAGCTAAACATAATCCCAATCTGCATCGACATTCCTTGGCGAGATAGCCTGCCTTGCCACAGTAGTGACAAGAAGGAAGGACTAGTGCTAGTGGTGTAGATGCTCTCTGTGGTTGGTGCATGTGAGGTCTCTTTGCAACTTCTCCATGTGGTGCTCTGGCTGGTGCTGACGTGAATGGCTGCTTAAGGCTGGACTCTCTCCTGGTGACGTTCTCCATGCGTCGGGCTGCAGCAAGGACGTCTGTGTATGAAGTAGGTACAACGGATTCGATCAATCTCTGTAGCTCAAAGTTTAGTCCGTCGAAGAACTTTTTAGCCTTCTCCTCTTCTGTCAGGATCAGGGTAGGGGCCAAACGACTCAGAAGGATAAACTGTGCATTATACTCTTCCACTGTCATATTGTCTTGAGTGAGGCGATTGAACTTGTCCCAAAGTTCTGATCGAGCAATAGATGGAATGTACATCTCCTGGAATAGTCTAGAGAACTCCTCTCAAGTGACTCAGTCTGGTCCGAGCCGTCTCTCCTCAGATAGCCACCAGTGATGTGCATTGCCCATTAACTGCATCCGGATGGCAGTCATCCAACGTTCCCTTGGAAGCTCAGCTGCTTTTAATTGGTGTTGAGTGTTTGGGAGCCACTCATGAACTTCAGTGGGCTCCTCCTTGCCAGAAAAGGTCCGGGGCTTCAGTTGGCAAAAATCGGTGATAGAGCCGGTCGATGGCCATCGAGCTGGTAGGTTCGCCTGCTCCAGTACGGTCACTATACTATTTCTCAGATTCTCTGCCTCATGATGTTGAGCCTCTTGATGAATCTGTTGTTGGGCTTGCATCATTGCGTAGATCATTTAAAATATCTGCTGTCCGTCTATAGGCTGCCCTTGTGGAAAAATAGGCATCAGTGGAGTAAACTACGTCGATGGTGGAATATCATCTTGCTGGATTCTCGAGGCATACTGATTTGCTTGATTGCTTTGTTGTGCTGATCGACCTCTACCCACTGGTATTACTTCATCTTCGTAGGTTACCACAGCACCTCGTGGTGATCCTGTGGGAGTCTTGTTGCTTGCTGGTGGATCCATTACTCTGCATCCAAAATAAACTATAAGAGGCGCACAGAGGAATTAAGGCAGGATGCATGTCAAAAAATTTATTCGAATCCTATATAGAGATCAAGAATGATTCAATCAAGTGGATGAGATCCTATAACTTATCCTATCCTTTTCACAGGCTTGCCAGTTCCTTAGTTAAAACTGAAACAATTTAGTTGTTGATCTGTGTGGGTCACCAAAAAAAACTATGTCACGCTCCAGTCCCAAAATACCGAAGGATTAGCCACGTGGCAATGGCCAGCAGCACACACCAATGGAAAAACCCAATTTAATGGATCCATCAGAGTGTACTTAAGTTGTAAAACAACTATAAAGATCTATGATACTAATCTCATCCACAGAAGATAAATACAATCAATATCAGAATCATCAACATGCAATATAAATCAACAAGTCTCAATAAAAATATATCGGGGAACAACCCGATAATGAGTTTAATACATTATTCCACAAGACATGAAATAGAGTATCAAGAATAGAAATGACTGAGTATATAAAGCAAATACTCAGGATAAATCTTCTTCCATCACCTCGTCCTCTGGTGTTGGTACTGCTCCATCGTCTGCTCCTGTCCCATATGCCTCGGGGTAGATCTCCTCAGCTATACCTGGGGACATAATCCGGATTCCAGGTCCTCAGTGGACATAGCAAGGTACAAGAATAACTTAAGCCAAATAAATACAGTATATAAATATATCAATATGGCAAACTATATAACCAGCTATATGATATGCAATTGAGAGCATTAATCATACTCAGGCTGAAACTACTAAAGGCTCTGGAAAACCCATAGCAGCATTTATTATCTCGAAGGGCCAGTACGTGTGCCACAGCTCTGTGTCAGAGTCTAAGGCACTCCCAGATATATATATATATATATATATATATATATATATATATATATATATATATATATATATATATATATATATATATATATATATATAGTATAATCAGCCTTTAGTATGGTAAGACTCTCCCTACCCAATGTGATCACATGTCTCATATCCACGATGTCTCATGTCCATAACACACAAGATCATAGCTAATGAAGTGAGTCATAATGATAGATATGTATATGGAAAATCTAAGTCACAAATCCTGTAGCCTATACAGAATCACCATGAATAACTCAGAAGATTCTGTCTCATGAATAGTATCAAGTGTCCTATGGTATGACGTATTTGATAATGCAAGCACGAAAATGTATAGGGTCGCGATATCAATCTCTAGGTGACGTTACACAACTTCGCGTACGGCGTTGGCACCCGAATATTATTCGAATGCTAAGCAATATCATACGGTCCTAGGTTGAACAGATACATCACATAAATAAATTAAAGGAATAATATAAAGCAAGTACTGCAAGATTGGCAAGGTACACTTGTTTGGGGTTTGAATATCAATAGTCGCTCCGGTATCAGCGGGATCTTCAAGTACTCCTTCGGATGCTGAAATAAATACTACCATTATTCTCAGAACATATGAAATATCTATGATTGACTATCCATAAGTCCAATTTGGACACATGGGCAAAATTAACAGTTTCTGGTCAAAGCGGGGTCCACATGTGGCCCACTTCGCACCGAAAAATGTGCCAGAGAAAAGTACTCCAAATTCGTCAAACTTAGTGTCTACAAGTCCAGAATGATGATACGAACCCAAGGGAATGTTTATAACTGAATTCTGATGAGCCGATCATAAATCGCCCGTCAAGTGGAGTCGTGGGGCCCACGATACTGTATTTTGTCAACGTTCTCAGAATCGAACCAAACTTGGGTCACAGGACCAGCGTATCGCTAAGAGTCCGATGGTGCAAGTTTTGTTTTGAAATGACGAGCACAAACGAAGTTACAACGAGTTTCAGAACAGGATCGATACGGGACGTTGTCGACGGATACGCGTTGATTATGGTATGCACGCACATCCAAATCAACTTTCACAAAATCCTATACGTCTGTATTGACGGTGCGTACCTTTCGGTAAAATTTGTACATGACCAAGTTGCCTCATTTAGCGGGGCGCACCCAATTCGGGAAAATTTTAGGGTTCTTTTTTATATTTTTGCGTCGCGGTTTACGACCAACACAAGACGCGATATCCCGAACTGATTGCACGGGCTTCGAGAGGGTTACACAGGGAACGGGTCGCAACAGTTTGTTCAAAAAATGACACGACGAGGAGAGAGAAATGCTCACTAAAACGAGGAGTCGGAAATGACTATTCAATGCGTACTCGAGGCGGCGAGGCGGTGCTCGGCCGGTCGTCGGCTGCTACTGTGGTTGTTGTGGTCGTCGGGGTTCTTCGCCGGAGGAGCTCATCGGTCGGAGGGTCATTGCGGAGGGTCTTCGTCGGAGTTGGGGCGGAGGCATCGTCGGCTGGGTCGAGGTGGCAGTGGAGGATGATGGCGGTGATGGCGGTGGTGGTGGAGAGGAGTGGTCGGGGTTTTATAGGGGTGCACGGCGGTTGCAGGAAGGTGGTTGGTCGGGGAGGGAGAGGTCGGGAAGGCGGAGCGGCGGGGAGACGATAGGTTTCGTCGGGTAGGCGGCGGCCGTTGAACGGGCGGAGAGGGATCAGCGACGGTTAGGGAAGTCGGAGACGAAGGGTTTTGGGGATCGGTTACTGTAGCGGAGGCTAGGCGGGTCGGGTTCGGAACGGGTTGCGGGTACAAAAATAAGAAAAAAAAAAGATGGGGTTATGTATCTTGATGCCCACTCGAGGTTTTCCGACTGAAAGGGCCAACATCGAGACCGACAATGAAGACTTTCGAATCCGACCCGTTACTGTTTGGGTTGGGTTCAGTTGGGTTGGTTCGGTTCATTTAAGCTCGGTTTGGTTCAATCCGGTTCATGTTGGTTCATGTGGGTTTATTTAAAAATATTGTCTTTAGGTCTTTAAAAATAGTTTTTGGATCCAATAAATTTCAGAAAAATTACACTATGTCTAATTATTTATTTTACACTCAAAAATATTATTTTTATAATATTTTAATATTTAATTTAATCCTCAAAAATATTTAATTCCTGAAAAACATTTTATTTTTTTAATTTCTAAAAATTTTGGGTGTTTACACATGACCCTTGGGTTAATCATAATAGTCACATAGATATGGAGGGATGGCACATTTATGAGCTAAGGAGATCTACTGAACATGTCAGTTGCATTATTCAGGAGGGAGAGTGAAACCTTCAGGGTCGATTGACAGAGGCGGCTCATGCGGTTAATATTCGGACAGTAAAAAATGATAGAACAGGCACAGAGGATTATTGGATTTGGGAGAAAATTGATAATGGTACTTTCTTCTTTCGGAAGGCTTTAAACCAAATCAGGAACAGGAATACGGAAGTGGACTGGGCAGAACTAGTTTGGACAAAAGGATGAGCGGTCAAGAATTTTCTCTGTCTATACAAGATGATCCATAGTCGCCTACTCACTAGGGACCACCTTACCATGTTTGGTGTAGACTGTCCGGATAAGAAATACTGCTTGTGCGGGCACTTGGATGAGTCCAGGTGTCACGCCCCAGTCCCAAAAATATACGGAACTAGGCCACGTGGCATTGGCCAGCTGACACGTCACTAAGGGATTACCCAATTTAATGGACCCAAAGTGATGTGCTACGCTGTCCTAAAATACTACAAGTCTAATTACAGGTAAATCTATCTCATCCACAAGAATAACAGGGAAAGTGCTGAATATATAGATGCTAAATCTGAAATGTCATATACAACCCAGATATAGTCAGGTGGGAACAATCCCACTACAAAAGTAAGCAGGAGTGAAATAAGATAAACTAGCGTAACATCCTCAAAATATGTAGCTTCAACTCCAGGTGCACTCAGGTAGACTCTGACGGCATCTCCTCTAACTCCGTCTCCGAGGCATGTCCAGACTCCTGTCCAGGTCCAGGTACTGTGGGGTGGAATGTCTCAGCTAAACCTGGCAGGGAACCAGGTCCTCAGAGGGACGTAACAAGATACAGAAAAATGACATGCCATGTAATGTAAATACTGAATAAATAAATTACTGAATAAAATAAATACAGGGTGCTAACCATCTAAGTGAAATACAATTTGAGATAACCTAGTACGTATGGGAAATGTGTGGCTAGACATATGCTGACATAATTCACCAATCTGTAGTGACTGGCTAGTATATGCCACATATGCCCCCGTTCAAGGGCACTATACAATTTTCCATCTACGATGAGAATGGTCACATGAATATATATATATCATCCGTATCACTCCGTCGAGTGCGGCACATGGTAAAGAGGTGGGTGTCCCATACGTATTTTAGTCGTTCTCCCCGCCTAATGTAACTAATGTCAAGTCGTACATTTCCTGAATTATTCTAATCCGTGATGCGGTTCACACGTATTGGTAGCTAATCAAATACGCAGTTCGCATCCCAATATGCATGGCAACCATGTTGCGTGTTCCCGTGATAGGGTTTAGGAGAATATTAGAATACTCTCTCAGTTGTTGGTGAGTCTGTAAATTGTCAATCATATCAGCTGACTGTACCCAAGGCAGTCTCAGGTAATCATGGTATATGAAATTCAGGAACAAAGCAGATATCAATAATTGAATTTAAACATTAACTTGGCAAGGTATACTTGCCTACTCCTTGATATTGTTGATAACCTGGTCTCACAGTCAGGTTTGAAGGTGCTGGTGACAGGGGGTCACTGGCTGTACTGAAGTTGGTTTCTGTTACAACAGATAGTGTTTGTGAATATCTTGGTTGCAAATAATAAGTATACATCTATACTTATATACATATATATGATATAGATATATATATATAGTATGTATATAGATATAGTATATATATAGCAGTATATATATAGTATTTAAAGAACAGACAAATGCAGGTAAATAGTAGCAGGGTATATCCACTGCGATAGATATATAATATTATAATATTATCAGGGTGTATCCTCTGATATAATAATAAATATAATAGTCAGGGTATATCCACTGAGATATAATATAGGTAAATTGAAATGACAGTACAGAAATTTAAATGTATATATAAATGCTGTACTTATTCAGCAATATAATATCAGGGTCTATATGTGACCACTGTTATATACAGTATAAATACTATCAGGGTCTATAGGTGACCACTGTTTATAGTAGTATATTTAACAGTGTATATATAACACTGATATATATATATACATATAAAATAAAAGGAATACAATGCATATAAATAATGAAAAATAAAATGCATAGTATATATACATATATATACTGTGTATATTCACAGTAATATAATAATTATAATATAGGGTATACTATATACATATATATGATATATATATACATAGTATAAATACATAGATATAATAATTATTACATAACATTTATATAGTTATATATATTATATACCTATATATATACATAGTTGTACATATATAAGTATATATATAGAATGTAGATATATATATACATATACATATATTAAATATATATTAAAAATGAACAAAATATATATATAAGAAAATATATATACTATTTTTAGTAAATACTGTAATAATAATAATAATAATAATAATATATATATGATAACATATATATATATACATATACATATATATACATGTATATATATATATATATATACATAGATATATACATATAATAACAATAGTAATAATAATAATAATAAGAATAATAATACTTATACTTACACATATATTTATACAGTATTTATATAATATATATTATATACTATAATATATATAATATATATAACCATATATATATATACATATATATAAATATATATACATATATACATACATATACATATATATATAAAAATACGTATATAATAGGGTATTTATACCTGACAAGGTGGCAGGTGGGGTCCATGGCGGGTCGTCGGCGGGAGGTCGGCGGCGGAGTCGACGGCGGCCGGCCGGAGGAGCAACAGCAGAAGCAGTAGTTGCTGGCAGCAGTAGCAGCAGCAGCAACTCGCGGTAGCTGCAGCGCCGCGCGCGGTGGCGGGGGCGGCGGTGCAGGCGGTCAGGGCGGTGGAGGAAGGAGCGGCGAAGAGATTGGTGGTGGTGGCGGAGGTCGGAGACTGCCGGAGTGGTGGTGGGGGACGGTCGGAGGTGAGGGAGGAGTTGCTGGCAGAGTGAGGCGGTGGGGTTGCGGGGGAGCTGCCGGCGGCGGAGACCGTCGCGGGGTCGCGGGATGGTGGTGGGTCGGTAGGGGAGGTCGAGGCGGAGCGAGTGGGGGTGGTGGCGGTGGTCGGCGACGGCTAGGGCGGCGGTGGTGGGCGGTCGGAGGTCGGGGAGCTGCTGTGGTGCAGTGAAGGAGAGGGTGCTGCGGTGGCTCGCCACGGCGGAGCAGGGCGGTGCTGGCGGTGAGGCTTGGCCAGAGGGAAGAGGAGGTCGAGGCGGAGGTCGTGCCGGAGTTGGGTCGGAGGCGGTGGCCGGTGGTGGCTGTGAGGGAGTGGGGATGAGAGAGGGGGTGTGTGTGTTAGGGTTTATATAGGAATATGTCAATGGCAATTTGGTAAATAAGTAGAACTTTGGGGATATTTTGGTAAATTTGGATTTTTGGGATATTTTCAGCAGATTTTTCTGTGGGTCCCATGCCACCTATTGTCTAGCCAATAGGGTAATGCCATCTAACATGCATTTTGCATAAAAACCCTAACTTTTCATAATTTGCATAAAAGTCCAGAAATTGGAAAATTGTGCAATTATGCAATTTGTCTGAAAAATTACCTGGTTCTAAAAATTACCAAAATTCACAAAATTGAGGGAAAATGCTGGGGAAAATGTTTTGAACCGTGTGGGGTGAGTCTGGGCAGATGCAGGATCTGATTTCTTAGGTGATACGGGTCACCGTATTTATTATTTAATAAATACTGCGCACGGTGTTCACTAATTATTTAAGGGCAGTTAGGGTCATAATTTTTCTACGGTGTCAATACGATAATTGTAATACAATTAGTGTAGAATATTATCGTATTTTTGGTTTGGCAAAACAGGTGCCTACTGGTCCTCAAATCTCTAGGGTACAGAGGTGGGTAAAGAGCAGAAAATTAAATAGGGATTAAATACGTACGTTTGTAACGATATTTATGCGACTAAAACGAAGCATAAAATGAGGTTTCTGGGAGTTGCTAAAAATACAGAAAATATAGTCTAGCAAGTCTAGGGCAGGTATGTGAAATTTGTTTAGGCTTAACAGCTAGTGTGATGCCCTAATTTATTGTGTAATAAACATGTGCACAATCAATAGAATATATAATAAATAAATTTAAAAAGTTGCACTAATTCTAATTAACTAAAAATAATATTAAAATACTGAAATCTGGTCGAGGGAGTTTACAATCTATCCTTCTTAGAATATTTCGTCCTCGAAATAAAAACAAACATATATTGAGAACGAAAGATTGATTAAGGACATATGAGGACATAGACATAACTGAAGATTTGATTTAAAATATTTTGGACATACCCTGATCTGGAAATAGATGGGAGAAACATTATAGGATATCCTCTACACGTTCCCAGGTTGATTTGCCTGGTGCATGATGTTTTCATGCAATATGAACTAGAGGAACGTAATACAACGTAAGGTAGGTAACAAAAATTATTCTAAAAATAAGAACAGTGTTAAACTGTAATCTAATCTATTAATAGGGTTTGGTAATTCCCCAAGAAACAAATAGAAATGGCTTATAGAAACAATACACTTCATATTTATACTATATACGAGGTTTCTTCTTTCCGAAATAAGGAAAGACGGAAAACAGTAATCAAGAGTTCAAGGGGGTAATGGATTAGAAGTATGGAGATTCAAGGCGTTTAAAGAATTCAATGGGAATTGTCAAGGCAGTTGTGGATGGAAATGCTATTCTGGTACTCCCTATTCACATATTCGTATTAGCCTAGTTATGTAGCTGATACGATATGCGCAGAGGTAAGTACATCTGTTTACTAATCACTATATATCTCAATCTATGTAAAGTAGTTATGCGAAGAGCGAACCAAGTGCATTATGGTTGATCAGACCGTCATACACTGATTCTGAAATGTATTAATGTAGTACTCCAATAATACATATTTAATGAACAAGCTTGATAAAGAATAAGCTTGCAAAACTAGGCTATAATAGCAGAGCATAATTTAAGGTAGTATAGCAAATATAAGTACGCTAGATTAGGATATGAGAAGTACAAAACAATTCAAATTCACAAAAGACAAGATTCTATAATCTCTAACTTCTAGTCTAGGTTGCTAGTTGGCCTAAAAGAGGTGTGGTTTTCTAAGTTCTACAACCTTAATATACACTATAGGTTGTCCGCATTTAAGCACATGACTTGTATCCAGAGCGTACCTCTTTAATTGGAATATGTGGAAGACGTCATGTACTTCTTCCAATGTCTAAGGTAATGCTATCTTGTAAACAACTTCGTTGATGCGTTCTAACACATCGAAGGGTATGACGTACCTCGAGCTTAGTTTTCCTCTTCTTCCAAGTCTGATAGTTTCTCGGGTAGGTGAAAACATATGTCTTCCTATTCTACTCTATGTGTACCCTTTATCCAGATTATATGGGTATCACCAGGTTTACAACAGGTTGCATATTATTGGTAGTTTTTCTGATGTTTTTCTCAAGACTAACATCTGTCTACCCTCTCTCCTTCAATCTAATTGATATATTCCCGATACTAGCTGAAATTAATCTATTGGTGAAAACACAAGACTAGAAGTTACTGACTACCCTAATAAGTCATGTATATCAAATCTAATTTAGAAACTACCTGTAGTATTCAGCTATTACTACATTCACATATTTTGAGCCTAACAATCAATGTCTAGCAATCTACCTAGATGTGTTTGCTTAGTCCTGATATCCGAATGGGTAACTTGGTGGTCTAAGGATGACGCTTCTCTTCCTGTAGTCTAGGATAGTATTTGGACTAACTTAACCAGTTCATGTCTAAGACAACGTCGAGGTTTGGTATTGGAAGTACCAAGAACTGCATCCTTATTATTCTACTATACCTGACTACTAGCATGCTTTAGTAATGTTGGTAACTGGAACAATGCCTCTTCCGGTAAACCTGGCTATTTGCATGGGTACGAAACTACTAGATGTGAAAGACAGTGTAGCTCTAGAAAATAATGCGGTTTGCTGGTAATAATGCAACTATAAGGGTACCTGAAATGGTTTCACCTTCCGGTTCTTCTGCAACTGCAGCTAGTGCAAAGGCCTGCTCGTGCCTTTGTCTACCGGTTTATCGTCTGGCTAGGCAGTACTGCGTGTCTTGGGTGACTAAGGGTGGTCCCCTCTAAAATCTTCCAGATGCTGGGGAATGCTGACCTCTAGTAGGGGGTTGCATTCTCTGGGCTGGTGCTACTGGTCCTTGCCCATGCTGGAGTGTTGCTTCTCTGTGTTGTGGGCAGTCTTTGGCCCTATACTAATTATCTCCACATATCAAGCATAGTCTATACTTTCTTCGACAGTTTTTGGCATAATGTCCCTTCCTGCCACAATGGTGACAAGTCAAAAATTTCTTGGTTTGATATGACCCCATCTGGTGTTGTGTCTGATTTCCTGGGTGACGGATTGGTCCTCTTGCTCCAGTCTGGTCTCTGGCTAGTATGGTGGGATTTGAACATCTTGCTTCTCGGCCAATGGCTTCTTGTATCCTTGCCTCTGAAAGAACTTCTTCGTATGAAATCCTCGACTGTGCCGTAGTATACCCTTGGAGTTCGGGGGTAAGGCCGTGATGGAACTTTAGGGCCTTCTTCAGCTCAGTTGGTATTAGGATGGCACCGAATTGACTTAGTCGACTGAATTCTGCATCATAGGTGTCGACGGTCATATTCCCTTGTTCCAAATGCAGGAACTGGAAGTACAGTTCATCTCTGACCATGGCTGGGAAATAGTTTGTATTAAAATATTCTAGAAATTGTTCCCAAGTATGGTTCTTGTCGGTGCTGCGCTCGATGGAGTCCCACCAGTGATGGGCGTTGCCTTTTAGTTGGGCCCTTACTGTGGTCATCCATAGGTCGGGGTGAAGCTGTGAACCTTCTAACAATATTTCTGTGTTGGAGATCCAGTCTGAGATCTCTTCCGGAGTTTCGTTGCCAGAAAAGGTTCTCGGGTTCATCCGGCGAAAGCCTTGAACAGTGCTAGCTGGTTGGACAGGGGCTGGTGCTAGAGCAGTTGTCCTCTCCAGAACCGTCATCAAGCATTGTCTCAAGACTTCATTCTGTTGCAACTGAGCCTGCAACATGGCTTGGAACATCTGAGATTGTTCCTCAAGTTGTGGCATCAGGGCTGCGAGAACTGGAAGTGGAGACAAAGGTATCTCTACCTGCAGTGTTGGTGCCTGAGAAGTTTGCCCTTCTTGCTGGACTGGTGTTGCTTCTTGGGTCGGATCCTGGTGAAGGTATGAGGTTGTTGGATTGACCAGCATCCTTCTCGGAGATTGGTCTCTCGGGATTGGTGTCCCTTGGACATCTGGCGAGAGGTCTGTTGCTTGGTCAGTTCCATCAATCGCAGTTTTCCCGGGTATGTCCATATTTATGAAAAAGATAAAAAAAAATTTGGAAAAGTACGAAGGATTTAATAGATGATAATCAAGCAGGATGCAAAATTTATGGATGAAGTCAGTGTGGATGAGACCTAGTATTCCTATCCTATTGCAGGTTTGCTGAACATGATATCATGTTACTAGCAATTAACTCGACCTGCATGGGCCACCACTAAAACCGTGTCACTCCCCAGTCCCAAAAATATACGGAACTAGGCCACGTGGCATTGACCAGCTGACACGTCACTAAGGGATTACCCAATTTAATGGACCCAAAGTGATGTGCTACGCTGTCCTAAAATACTACAAGTCTAATTACAGGTAAATCTATCTCATCCACAAGAATAACAGGGAAAGTGCTGAATATATAGATGCTAAATCTGAAATGTCATATACAACCCAGATATAGTCAGGTGGGAACAATCCCACTACAAAAGTAAGCAGGAGTGAAATAAGATAAACTAGCGTAACATCCTCAAAATATGTAGCTTCAACTCCAGGTGCACTCAGGTAGACTCTGACGGCATCTCCTCTAACTCCGTCTCCGAGGCATGTCCAGACTCCTGTCCAGGTCCAGGTACTGTGGGGTGGAATGTCTCAGCTAAACCTGGCAGGGAACCAGGTCCTCAGAGGGACGTAACAAGATACAGAAAAATAACATGCCATGTAATGTAAATACTGAATAAATAAATTACTGAATAAAATAAATACAGGGTGCTAACCATCTAAGTGAAATGCAATTTGAGACAACCTAGTACGTATGGGAAATGTGTGGCTAGACATATGCTGACGTAATTCACCAATCTGTAGTGACTGGCTAGTATATGCCACATATGCCCCCGTTCAAGGGCACTATACAATTTTTCATCTACGATAAGAATGGTCACATGAATATGTATATATCATCCGTATCACTCCGTCGAGTGCGGCACATGGTAAAGAGGTGGGTGTCCCATACGTATTTTAGTCGTTCTCCCCGCCCAATGTAACAATGTCAAGTCGTACATTTCCTGAATTATTCTAATCCGTGATGCGGTTCACACGTATTGGTAGCTAATCAAATACGCAGCTCGCATCCCAATATGCATGGCAACCATGTTGCGTGTTCCCGTGATAGGGTTTAGGAGAATATTAGAATACTCTCTCAGTTGTTGGTGAGTCTGTAAATTGTCAATCATATCAGCTGACTGTACCCAAGGCAGTCTCAGGTAATCATGGTATATGAAATTCAGGAACAAAGCAGATATCAATAATTGAATTTAAACATTAACTTGGCAAGGTATACTTGCCTACTCCTTGATATTGTTGATAACCTGGTCTCACAGTCAGGTTTGAAGGTGCTGGTGACAGGGGGTCACTGGCTGTACTGAAGTTGGTTTCTGTTATAACAGATAGTGTTTGTGAATATCTTGGTTGCAAATAATAAGTATACATCTATACTTATATACATATATATGATATAGATATATATATAGTATGTATATAGATATAGTATGTATATAGCAGTATATATATAGTATTTAAAGAACAGACAAATGCAGGTAAATAGTAGCAGGGTATATCCACTGCGATAGATATATAATATTATAATATTATCAGGGTGTATCCTCTGATATAATAATAAATATAATAGTCAGGGTATATCCACTGAGATATAATATAGGTAAATTGAAATGACAGTACAGGAATTTAAATGTATATATAAATGATGTACTTATTCAGCAATATAATATCAGGGTCTATATGTGACCACTGTTATATACAGTATAAATACTATCAGGGTCTATAGGTGACCACTGTTTATAGTAGTATATTTAACAGTGTATATATAACACTGATATATATATACATATAAAATAAAAGGAATACAATGCATATAAATAATGAAAAATAAAATGCATAGTATATATATATATATATATACTGTGTATATTCACAGTAATATAATAATTATAATATAGGGTATACTATATACATATATATGATATATATATATACATAGTATAAATACATAGATATAATAATTATTACATAACATTTATATAGTTATATATATTATATACCTATATATATACATAGTTGTACATATATAAGTATATATATAGAATGTAGATATATATATATACATATACATATATTAAATATATATTAAAAATGAACAAAATATATATATATAAGAAAATATATATACTGTTTTTAGTAAATACTATAATAATAATAATAATAATAATATATATATGATAACATATATATATATACATATACATCTATATACATGTATATATATATATATATATATATATATATATATATATATATATATATATATATATATATATATATATATATATATATATATATATATATATACATAGATATATACATATAATAACAATAGTAATAGTAATAATAATAAGAATAAGAATAATAATACTTATACTTACACATATATTTATACAGTATTTATATAATATATATTATATACTATAATATATATAATATATATAACCATATATATATATATACATATATATAAATATATATACATATATACATACATATACATATATATATAAAAATACGTATATAATAGGGTATTTATACCTGACAAGGTGGCAGGTGGGGTCCATGGCGGGTCGTCGGCGGGAGGTCGGCGGCGGAGTCGACGGCGGCCGGCCAGAGGAGCAACAGCAGTAGCAGTAGCTGCTGGCAACAGTAGCAGCAGCAGCAACTCGCGGCAGCTGCAGCGCCGCGCGCGGTGGCGGGGGCGGCGGTGCAGGCGGTCAGGGCGGTGGAGGAAGGAGCGGCGAAGAGATCGGTGGTGGTGGCGGAGGTCGGAGACTGCCGGAGTGGCGGTGGGGGACGGTCGGAGGTGAGGGAGGAGTTGCTGGCAGAGTGAGGCGGTGGGGTTGCGGGGGAGCTGCCGGCGGCGGAGACCGTCGCGGGGTCGCGGGATGGTGGTGGGTCGGTAGGGGAGGTCGAGGCAGAGCGAGTGGGGGTGGTGGCGGTGGTCGGCGACGGCTAGGGCGGCGGTGGTGGGCGGTCGGAGGTCGGGGAGCTGCTGTGGTGCAGTGAAGGAGAGGGTGCTGCGGTGGCTCGCCACGGCGGAGCAGGGCGGTGCTGGCGGTGAGGCTTGGCCGGAGGGAAGAGGGGGTCGAGGCGGAGGTCGTGCCGGAGTTGGGTCGGAG
Organism: Iris macrosiphon; assembly: GCA_036927795.1. Classification (NCBI taxonomy): domain Eukaryota; kingdom Viridiplantae; phylum Streptophyta; class Magnoliopsida; order Asparagales; family Iridaceae; genus Iris; species Iris macrosiphon. The sequence goes on along the minus strand of JAYESA010000002.1, from coordinate 158,417,565 downwards.
GCGGTGGCCGGTGGTGGCTGTGAGGGAGTGGGGATGAGAGAGGGGGTATGTGTGTTAGGGTTTATATAGGAATAGGTCAATGGCAATTTGGTAAATAAGTAGAACTTTGGGAGTATTTTGGTAAATTTGGATTTTTGGGATATTTTCAGCAGATTTTTCTGTGGGTCCCATGCCACCTATTGTCTAGCCAATAGGGTAATGCCATCTAACATGTATTTTGCATAAAAATCCTAACTTTTCATAATTTGCATAAAAGTCCATAAATTGGGAAATTGTGCAATTATGCAATTTGTCTGAAAAATCACCTGGTTCTAAAAATTACCAAAATTCACAGAATTGAGGGGAAATGCTGGGGAAAATGTTTTGAACCGTGTGGGGTGAGTCTGGGCAGATGCAGGGTCTTATTTCTTAGGTGATACGGGTCACCGTATTTATTATTTAATAAATACTGCGCACGGTGTTCACTAATTATTTAAGGGCAGTTAGGATCATAATTTTTCTACGGTGTCAATACGATAATTGTAATACAATTAGTGTAGAATATTATCGTATTTTTGGTTGGGCAAAACAGGTGCCTACTGGTCCTCAAATCTCTAGGGTACAGAGGTGGGTAAAGAGCAGAAAATTAAATAGGGATTAAATACGTACGTTTGTAACGATATTTGTGCGACTAAAACGAAGCACAAAACGAGGTTTCTGGGAGTTGCTAAAAATACAGAAAATGTAGTCTAGCAAGTCTAGGGCAGGTATGTGAAATTTGTTTAGGGTTAACAGCTAGTGTGATGCCCTAATTTATTGTGTAATAAACAGGTGCACAATCAATAGAATATATAATAAATAAATTTAAAAAGTTGCACTAATTCTAATTAACTAAAAATAATATTAAAATACTGAAATCTGGTCGAGGGAGTTTACACCAGGGATCATCTTTTCTTCTGCTGTGACTTTGTTTGGGAGCTCTGGAACGAACAACGCAACTGCTTTGGGCTTCCGGTTACGTATAATAGGGATCTATTAATAGCCATGAATGAGATCAGAGTGCAAAAAGGTCAAGGAGCGGAAGCATACAAGCAATTAAGGCTTACTTTTGGGACGATGGTGTGGCATGTTTGGAGGAAACGAAACCAACGTATCTTTGAAGACATGCCTTCCAGTGTAATTACTGTAAAAAAAAAAATACAAGCTGATATAGAAATCCTAGACCCAAGATGAATGTATTTTTTGTCTTGGTTGGAATCATAGTTTTGTAATATTCTGCTTTTCAATAAAATTTACTTTCTTCGAATATATATATATATATATATATATATATATATATATATATATATATATATATATAAAGGTTGCGAATCAACAATGATCGATCTCCAAGTAAAAAAGAAGAGAGATTTAGATTTTAGGTCTCGAATAATTTATAAATTTTTTATTTGGGTCTATATAATAGGTATAATCAGTGTTTGGGTCTTGAACTAACGGTTGACCGTCCAAAATCTGTTAGAAAATAAATATTTATACTTTAGGTCTCAAATAACTTATAAAATTTGTATTTGGGTCTCCGTAATAGGAATAATTAGTGTTTGGTCCTTGAGTAGCAGTTAACCGTCCAAAATCTAATTAAACTGTTAGAAAAATAAAATAAATTCATAAATAATTTTAATTAATTAACGGTGTTAACTCAATCTATCATTTAAGTTTTAACTTTAATCTAGTTTCAAATTTAAGTTAATATAATCTAACTTAAAATTTAAGCTATTATCTAAAATTTAATCTAACTTACATGTACTTACATATGAATTGTTATATTAGAATAACATGAAAATTAGAAATAGAACAAATAGTTCAATAAAATAAAACTGGAAATGAAACGAATCAAATATAAATTTTTAGATTATATATAATAAATAGACTCTTATCTTGGATGTCCTCGCGGCAATGGAGAGAAATGTCGGAACTCAAGGGGTATAAAGTATTATCCAGATCTGTATGTGACAAACCAAAAATCAATAAGAGCTAACTCTACCAACAAAAAAATACATAAAAAAAATATGTTTTGAACAGGAAAGTCACCAAAGAGAAGGCAATCATATTTAGGACTTCGAGCCTAGCCATATCCGTCTTCATAATCCATTGTCATCTTCTACAACCTTGAAAAATCTCCATCTAATTTTTATAATCATTATTACAATATACATAAATGAGAAAAAAAAAAAAACCGGATCAGCTGAAGCTTTCCCTGTAGCTTGACGAGCTCTCCCTTCACTCCGAACAGTATCGCAACTATTTTCTCGATGAGGGGGGCCAGCTTCTGGCCTAACAGTCCCACTGATGAGCTGAGTATCATTGCTATTTAATTAGTTCTCTCTCTTTCTATAGCTAGTTTAATTAGTTCTCTCTCAAGCACAACACAGGGCAGGCAACACGGTTTGAATAATTAATTCTTCAGTCTCTCAACTTGCGGCAGCAGACTAATAATTGATTTGTCATGTCGTAGTATTTTGCATGGTCCGGTCCCCACCCACCCACATGTTAGGCGTACAGTATGATCCAAATCAAAATTGACCTATGAAATATGATATTGAACTGTACCTATATGTCTTAAAAGAGAATTCGTATGTAGGATCTGAACTAATCTCAATTATCTACATCTCATAATTCTACCTCATATCCAATATGAGACTATATTACCAACTTCATTGTCATCCTCTTTTGAACGTTCAACCGAAAACGAGATACAATTCAACACCGCACACCCCACCAAGACATTATTGATTTGTTCTTGCACCACCCCCATCCCCTAGCAGATTCCTTTAGAGAGAGAGAGAGTACACAGAGATTTTGAACACATCACAAGGAGGACTTTATTATACTGAATTATTGATACTTCAGTCTCTTGTCTCTCAACTTGCTTAATTTTGTTGCATCAGACTCAATAATTGCCAACTAACTGCTATTTGGAATAGTATCACAACTTGAAAACAAATTAATTGAGAGGAAACAAAGAAGAAGAAGAAGAAAATGTAGGTACACGATGTATATATGCAACGAGTACCTTTACAAGTCAGTCATTCATGAAAATGTTATAGAGAAAAAACAAACTCTGTTTTGTTCTGATCTCATCTTTTTAGCATAATCGAATTTTGACAGCGAATTAGGACCCCTTCGGACCTGACATAAACTACAAATGTCTTATTTGAAACCAGGACCAAACTAGAGTTCAAATTTCTCTATCCACATTATGTTTATTTATTTTTTTAAATCTCCTTCTAAATTCTATATAACGTCCCATTAAAGTCCAAGTTAAGGTGTCCGCAACTGTCATACAAGTAGCATTTAGCAATCAGTGATCTGGAAACGCTAATGAATTGGATCGTGAAAGACCAACACCAAACTAGACCGTGAAAATCTACGTTTCGGCAAGCAAACAAATCACATATTTACATAATCCACCCAACTTATATGTCCGGGTCTTATATCAACAAGTGTTCAACATTTGTGAGAGAGAGATTTACTTATTTCAAGAATTTGTCTTTATGGACTGTACAGATTAGATCCGCCCCCGATCCGTTCCATATATATATATTTATATATATATATATATATGAAAAATTCTTATATACAAATTTTGTATCGATACAAGCAAAATCTAAACCATTAATTGTTAATACAATGATTCAGATTAGAAAAAGTTTCTTGTACTTTCACAATTTTATAATACAATTGTACGGAATGTATCGATACAATGCTTGTAGTGTAGAAGGACCATATATATATATATAAGGGATTGAAATTTTTGCACTTAAACATCCTCGCATATTATCCGAAATAGCAGTCGTTGATTGTTTTCATGAACCGTTCAGATTAGATCAAACAACGTTTCGGCAAGCAAACAAATCACATATTTACACAATCCACCCAACTTATAAGTCCGGGTCTAATATCAACAAGTGTTCACCATTTGAGAGAGAGAGATTTACTTATTTCAATAATTTGTCGTTATGGACAGTTCATATTATATTCATAAACTATCCAATTTTTCGTGAGATTTTGATCTAATCTGAACGGTTCATGAAGACAATCAACGGCTACTATTTCGGATAATATGCGAGGATGCTTAAGTGCGAAAATTTCAATCTCATATATATATATATATATATATATATATATATATATATATATATATATATATATATATATATATATATATATATACTTTGGTCCGTCCGAACCCATGGCAAAGCCACCCAGCCGATCCGGGGGGAGGGAGGATACGAACCCGGCCAATACCCGTAGAGACCCTCACATCTTAACCACTAGGCTAAGGCCCGTGTTATATATATATATATATATATATATATATATATATATATATATATATATATATATATATATATAACACGATTGTTATTTCGAAGAATATGCAAAAATGCTAAGTGGTGGAATTCGATCCCTTCTAAATGTAAATTCATTACTAAAGATGGGGGAGGCAATGCACTCATGAATTCGAGTGACATAAGAAGTCCTAATTCACCATGATATATGTCTTTCAAAAATCCAATTTGATGCAAGCTTTTTTTTTTCTTTTTTTTATTAAAATCACGTCTCATATCATGGACTAGTAGATAATTCTTCGTAATAGATCTTCATGTGATTGAAGTCGTCTAATTTCTAGAGATCAGCACCCACATAATCTCTTACATCTAACAACACATAATGTGAGTAATAATTTCATAAATAAAATTGTAACATGCAATAGGACATAAATCTTTATGGTTGCTTGCCCCCCTTCCACTTTGGGGATAAGAGTGAGGAATGTGTAATTTATCTCTTTGAGGAGTTTCGTTGTCTTGAAAAAGTATTTAATTGCAGTCACCACATCCGACTTGATCTCCTGCCAGTGCTTATTCTAAAAATTGGACCCAAACCAATCTAGCCTAGGGGATTCGTTAGGACCTGCTTTCTTGACTACCTCTTTAATATCTTCTCCCATGATATGCCATTGAATTTGCATGTTTCCCGTTAAAGTGATTATTCTCTTGCATAGAAAATCCGGAAACCTCTTTACGTACAAGTCTTGGTTATACAGTTTTTGGTATAAGGTTGTGGCTTCGCAGTAGATCCCATTTATGTAGTGACGAGGTTTGACCATAGAGTCGAAGAATTTTGTGCATTTGTCTCCATCTTTAAGCCACAAAAATTTAGTACAATGGCTTAGCACAAGTTCCTCCCTGAATTAGCCATTCTGGCTCCTAGAGTTCTTAAAGTTTATTTTCTATTCATGCCTTCAGCTTAGTCTTGACCACCTTTAATTTTCTTGCAAGTTTATACTGGGAAGTACCATCATACTCTATCAACCACCATCTGTGGACCGCTTCACTATTATTAGTTCCGAAGTTTAACCAAAGATGGAAGAATGCGTGGTGGAGATCAGAGGTTCACACAAAAGTTCTCATTGTGACTATTCTCGATTTCCACGAAGAACTATAAAAGGATTCTGATTACCACTTGCTCTCAAGATTACGAAAGAATCATAATTAACCAAACTTTTCTTTCTTCCTTGCAATCGCAGTTACAGACGGACAGAACAAAGTTATAATAAAACGACAATTACCTTCGTTCTTTCTTACAAAACGCAGTTGCAATCAGACAGAAAGAACCAAGAAAAAAAATGAGAAGAAGACAGAATAAAAAAAAATATTATTGCTGGGGCGGTGAAGATCACCGTTGCACAAAGCAAGATTCGTCCTCAATCGACGATTTGCTCCCAGGAGCCAGCAAGTTCACAAGAGAACTTCTAGAACGCTCGTAGTCACCTATTTGTGTAACTCGAACGGACTCCTTTGGACTCCTCTTTCTCAACTTTTGGTCTGTCTCAAAAGGAGGCTAGAGAGCTATTTATATAGGGAATGATATAAGCCCAACCTCCTCTTCTTTCCGATGTGGGACTAAAAAACTAATATACAAAATTGATATCCCACAATCGCAGCCCAATGCATATCCTACTCAGCGGCCGTTCAGTACCCGCACAACGCCTGCTCATCGAACACGCGCATGCAACACCCGCATGCAACCCGAGCATAAAACAAGCGCATAAAACAAGCGCAGGAGCGCAACAACAACACACAAGCGCCTTGCGACGATGCTGACGTGCTAACTACAAAGTGCGCCAACAAAGCATCATTTTGTGCCCTTGAGTCTGAGTCCCAGTCGCTAAGTCCCTTTGGGGCTTAGTTCCTATGAAAATAATTTCAAGAGTATCACAAAAAAGCATAAATGCTTTCATGAGAAGTTAATCCTTTTTTCTCCTAGAAAAATACCCCCACATGGCACCAATGTGCCCCACCACACCCCATGTGCACACCTCAACTCATACAAAGTATTATATTGAGATACTCACTTGGTGGTGTAGCCAATGTGGGACTATCTTTATTAGTCCAAAGGCAAAAACACCAACAATCTCCCACATATCTTAATATATATGGGTTGAGGGTTCCCTACAGTGAATGTCCATCATGCATTAGGATAGATGTCTCTTCGACTTGAATCTTCCTGCATGGGTCGAACAACAGTATGATACAAGAATGAACTAAGTCTTGAATTCTGCACCATAGCTGTAATTTTTTCCACTCACACAATGACATCAACTGTGCTTCCGGTTGCACATTAAAGGCCCTGTGCACGCCTGGTTTCGGTGTATTTATTTTGGGAGTCTACAAATTTTTCCTCAAGAGACGGCCTATATCTCTTTCCATACACTCTAGGTAAGTTCTTTTAAACAGTCCTTGGCATGAAGCCTCGAGCTTTCTTGCGATGCTACTCCGCTATGACATGTCCCAGAACCGAGGCTACACCTCATCGTGGTGTCATGCCACTGTAGCATGAGGTCCCAGCCTCTTTATAGTGCCAAACTACCCAGCATGAAGCCTTGTGCTTTCTTGCAATGTTACGCCTCTGTGACATGGCTCGCATAGTCGATGATTTATATCTTTTACCTCTGTGGTGTCACACCACTGTAACATAAGGATACCGACCTCTTTGTAGTGCTGCCTACACTCTTCATTCTATAGCATTAGGCTACATGCCTATGTGTGGTGCTACGTCGTTGTGACATGGCTCGTGAAGCCGAGGCATTACCCTTACCGAGGAACCTCTTGGTGGTGTCACCCACTGTAGCATAGAGACCTTACGCTCCTTTGTAGTGTTGCGCTACCATGCTTTCTGTTAAGCACAACAGACATTTAAAATGCCTGAGAACTCATTAAGGCATCTAAGCCATCCTCCCACAGGACTTGTTCTACACAAAAGAACAATTAGTAAACAACAGTGATTCTGGGTCCGTAATCCCTCAATGTCTCAAAGGACTACCCATTGTTCCTGATATTCTCTCAGTCAATGATCCTCCCTTAAACCAATAGCTAGATGCCTAATAGATTTCTCTTTGAACTAATAGCATAAAACTAAATGGTAGAATTACAAAGACACAATATCAGAGGTCCTCCAAGACCATATATGCTGTGTCCTTGACTATATGCGGTGTTACGCAGCTGTGACATGACCCAAAGCCGACGTTCACTCCCTCTTGTGGTGTCACGCCACTGTAACATAGAGTACTACCCTTCTTTATAATTCTTGGGATCAGCTGGCGCTGGAGGCCTTACATGAACGGATCTGCCAGACCCTCCCGGCTTCGATCATTAAACACTGTAATGATCCATGCTAGCTGCCTCATTAGTGTCCTGTACTGGCCCTTGAAGCCTATCATGAACGGATCCGCCAGATTTGCCTAACTCCAATCATTAAAGCACTGTAATGATCCATGTAATATGCGCTCATTTAGTGTCATATGTTCTATCCACATAGTTCTCTTCAAACCATTGAAGAGATGAACAGATGCCACTGCTACAGCTTCCTGGTTTTCTCAATATGTCGGTATCACCCAAATTTGTGTACTAACCATAGAAAAATTATCTGAAAGCTTCCATAGCTATTATGCTTTACTTGCTGCAGCTTGATAGTACAAAGAACTCTGAGAGTAAATACTGCTTCTTTGACTTCCACGATATAGCAACACCACCCCTGGAGAAGTCACATCCTCCTGTGGTTCTTTCACTCTTCTTCCCGAGCACTAACTGGCATCACCGAAACCTTCATTCATATATGGATAACTGTTGTAGCACAGGATATACTATTGAGTTCTTCTGAGAATTTTGACGACTCTCTTCATAGCTTCCAGTATTCAACACATATACTGCTTGTGAACCAACTCAGCATTCCTACAGCAAAAGCTGTGTCAGGCCTGGTGGTACACGCAGCTTGAATCATTCACCTAATGATGCTCGAGTACACCATCTGTCTGACACTTTTTCTTGGATTTGGTTTCATATTCATGTCACACCTCATACTTGATACCCAAAGCATGTGATCAATATTTCATGCTGAGAGCTTGTGATTAAGCAAGCCCACCTAGCATCCGGATTATCTTATATCCTCAGGATGACATCCGCAATCCCATGTCTCGAGTTTGGACAAAAATGACATCTTTATTCTAGTGACACTTCTATGTCTACAACTGGGACTAGCAAGTCATCCACATAGATACAAACGATTACTCCTCTATTATTAGCGAACTTCGTGTACACACACTTGTCCGTCTCGCTGATCCTATGACAACTTTGACTATATGACTTGTCAAACTCCTGGTACCATATCCTGGAAATTGCTTCAGGCCGTATCGAGATATCACCAACTCATAGATTATCTTCAAACCAGAATGATAATAATTCTGACTGTCGTCCGTTAATCTCTCATGTCTGTCTTCATCCAAGACTTGCTGTCTTTCCATCATCTGATAAATAATCAGCTTGTGAATAGAAGCTACGGCAATCATCATCTTGATCTATGACACCCTCATCGAGGTGCCAAAGAAATCAATCACTTATTGTCTGAGAAAACCCCTAGGCAGATAGCCTTGTCGTGAACTCAACTATTCTGTCTGCTTTCATCTTCACCGACTTGAAGATCTGATAAGCATCTGATTGGTTTAGCTCATTCAGACAGATTGACCAACACCCAAGTGTGGTTGGAGGTTATTGAGTCATACATATTATTTATAGTCTTCCTCCAGAAAATAGCATCTCTGGTCTTTATCACCTCATCATAGGTAAGCGAATCTGCTTCCACATGATAGGTGACAAAATCTTCTCCGAAGTCCTTCACTCTCCTCACTCACTTAGTCACTGGCTCTGCGAGTTTTGGTTCGATCGTTGTTGCTGGGATGACAACTTCTTCTTTGACTACATCTTCGTTGGAAGCTTCAGCCTCCTGTGCACCCACACTATTTTTCGGAATATCCTCGATAACAATGTTCTTGTGCCTTACAAATTTATCTTCGAGGAGTTTTGTGTCACAAGATTCAATGATAAGATTTGATTCGATATCAAGAAATATTCGAGCATTACTTTTCTCAATATTACCCTGAAAGATTGTCTTCGTAGTCTTCGATTCCAGCTTCTGAATCTTTTATTCTGGAAGCTTTACAGACGCTAGACACCCCCACACTCGAATGACGTTCAAGTTGGGTCTGACTCTAAATCAGAGTTCCTGAGGAGTGACATCGAAAGTTGCATATGGCACTATGTTCAAAATGAACGTAGCCGTCAGCACAGCTTCTCCCCAGAAGTAGTTTGGAAGACCCGTAGTCAACAATATTGAGTTCATCATCTCTGTCAATGTCATATTCTTTCTTTCAGCTACTATATTTGATTGAGGAGAATATGGAGCAGTTGTCTCATTGCCAATTTTTTGTTCTTTGCAGAACGATGCGAATTCAATAGACCTATACTCTCCGCCTCGATCACTTCTGAGTCTCTTGAGTCGTTGTCCCATTTGAAGTTCAGCCTCAACCCTGAACTTCTTAAACTTCTCGAATGCTCATCTTTTAACTTGAGCAGATAGACGAATGCGTACTTCGAGTAATCTTTGATAAAAGTAATGAAGTACTTTCTTTTGGCCTTTGTGGAGAACTGCTTGAAGTCACAAATATCTGAGTGAACCAACTCCAGAAAATTTGTACTTTGGTTTACCCGTTTGAACGAATTTCATGTGATCTTTGTCTGCACACAGACCTTACACTTCTCCACCTCCTTACCCACACATTTGGAGATAAATTCTAGACTAGACATCTGGCAGTAAAAGTACATGTCCTAGTCTGGGGTCCCATAACTCTTACAAGGAGACTTCAGTCACAAGCAGAAGCTAGAACATCCATTTGAAACTGAACGCCTTGTTTCAAAGTATGTCTCCTACCAAGATATCACCATCTGGCAAACATGGATGTTCACCCTCAAGTCTGCAACAGACTTCTTGAGATCAGGTCCTTGGTAATCACTGGTACATTGTTACATGCACTCCTTTGACTGTAACTTCTCGAAGTTCATAACTATTGTCCTAATCCCCATATCCTTTGCTTGATCCTTGCTTGCCATCAAGACCTTCACCCCTGAAAGGTTTGACCTTGATCAACAGCTCTTCCTAAAGTATATGTGGCTAGATGCACCAGTTTTTATCCACTGGTCAGCAACCACGCCATATAACTTAACCTGCATAATCATAGCAATCAAGTTAAGTAATCAAAGGAACCAAGTTTAGTTATACCTTGCTATATTGGTTCGGATTGGTTCTACTTCCAAGTTCCAATTTCAACCATGCGTCAAGTCCTGTATAATATAGTGACCTTCATGTGCATTGGCCACCATGCACCAATCTATGCACATAAGCCACCATACACTAATCCATGCGCATAAGCCACCATGAGTCAATCTATGCGCATAAGCCTTCTTGTGCGTCCTGCATGCGCAGAGACTGTCATGCGCATTGAGACACTATGCGCCCAGCTCTGCCATGCGCCAAGACGCCAAGACTTTCAATGCGCTGCCATGCGCCAAGTCTTGCTATACTCCAAGGTCTGCCATGTGCCAAGGTCTCCCCCTTGTGTGCATACTCTGCAATCCTTGGTCATCTTGTAATCTTTCTACCAACTGGAATGTGCGTCCTTCAAACACTATCTTCTCCATCATCGGGAATGGTAGGTTCCGACAACACACTTTCAACATTTGACAAAGGACTCATTCCCTCATCCAAATGTTCGAAGTAAATTCCGTCAATCTTCTCAAGTTTGTGAAAACTTGTGCCCAGAAGACTTGAACGAATGTTCTTCATCTTTCTTAGGACCTTGCTTTGAAATTGTTAGTCCCGAGGCTTAACCAAAGATGGAAGAACGTATGGTCGAGATCAGAGGTTCACACAAAAGTTTTTACTCTGACTATTCTCGATTTCCACGAAGAACTATAAAAGGATTCTGATTACTACTTGCTCTCAAGATTATAAAAGAATCAGAATTAACCAAACTTATCGTTCTTCCTTGCAATCGCAGTTGCAGACGTACATAACAGAGTTACAATAAAACAAAAACTACCTTCATTCTTCTTTGCAAAACGCAGTTGCAATCAGACAGAACAAACCAAGACAAAAAAGGAGAAGAAGACAGAATAAAAAATTATTCTTGCTGGGGCGGTGAAGACCACAGTTGCTCAAAGCAAGATTCGTCCTCAATCGACGATCTTCTCCCAAAAGCCAGCAAGTTCATAAGAGAACTTCTGAAACGCTCGTGGTCACCTCTTTGTGTGACTCGAACGGACTCATTTGGACTCCTCTTTCTCAACTTTTGGTTGTCTCAAATGGAGGCTACAGGGCTCTTTATATATGGAAGTATGGAAGCCCCTCCTCCTCTTCTTTCCGATGTGGGACTAAAAAGCCAATATACAAAATTGATATCCCAAAATCGAGCCCAATGCATAGCCCACTCAGCGCCCGCTGATGCGCCCGCTCATGCAACCCGCACAAGCGTCTTGCGACGATGCGCCCGCTCATGCAAAATGCGCATGCAACCCGCGCTACAACAGTGCACAAGTGCCTTGCGACGATGCAAAATGCAAAGTGTGCCAACAAAGCGCCACTTTGCGCCCGAGTCCGAGTCGCTAAGCCCCTTTGGGGCTTAACTCCTATGAAAATAATTCCAAGAACATGACAAAAAGCATAAATGCTTTCATGAGCAGTTAATCTTTTTTTCTCCTAGGAAAACACCCCCACATGGCACCCATGTACCCCACCACACCCCATGTGCAAACCCCAACTCATACAAAGTATTATATTGAGATACCCACTTGGTGTTGTAGCCAATGTGGGACTATCTTTACTAGTCAAAAGGTAAAAACACCAACAATCACTATATCCCTCCACTCTGTGCCAAGCATTACAGTATCACAAAGTGTTTAACATACATTGTAATCAATCTTGTATTATTGAAGATATAGATTGAGATTTGTCCAGGTAACGAAGTCACAGAACATATACAATATTTAATCTGTCTTGGTGCTCGCGTAAGACGGAGGTTTGTTATCTTCAGGTGGGTTGGTATCGTTTTTGCAGCGTTCTCGGACCAACAATTTCCTGATTACCAACATTATTTTGTTAAAATCCAATTATGGATACCTTTGATAGTGATTCCTTGACATATTGACACTGGCTTTACTGCTTAAATAACATAATACAACCTGTTCTACGGGAAAATGATTAGATCATTCTTCTGCTTTCAAGTATGTCACTTTTCTGCTTCAAGTGTAACATTCATGACAAAAAAAAAGTAGAGAATAAGTCACATATTACTTCATTAATACTTATATTTTATAGAATGATTTGAAAAGAAAAAAACAACAACGACATAAAGTGCTCTGTTTAGTTGCAAATTACATTCAGGTAAACACATCAAGTGTATTAGAAAGTATGATCAAGAAAGATCGACTCGCAAGGATGTCATTCCTGGTAATGTGTAATGCATGTATATTCCTTTGTATACAAGTTCTACTCAGGATGGTGTACATTGTCACCACCCATTTGGCACTCTTCACTCTCTAGGCAATGATTATTCGATCTTTTTACAAGAGATAATGAGCTAAAAATTACTGCAAAGCAAATGAAATTAGCAGAGAGCGAGTATATAGATTGAGCACATCTTAATGCATACTTGATAAATATTATCATGCCAGCCCTCATCTTCTTATCTTTCTTCCTCTTGTTGCCTGTCCCTCTCCTTCAGTCAGAATATAAAATGATCATCTTTCGTAGTTCATGGACTGCTCCTTTAGCCTCTTTCTTCGGAAGTTTCTTCAACTTCTTCCTCTCAGCCCTTTCTCGATCAGGATCATAATTTCTGTCCTTAACAAAGCTGTACAACATTTAATTCAATTCATAAGCACAAAATAGCCTATACATAACTATCAAGGAAACAATCTTTCTACTTTTCCTTCATGTTTTAGGGGATAGTAAGACTAAAATCAGAACGAAATTAAAACGATTCAAATATATAGGTTATGCAAACTACAAAAATGAACGATACTCTTAAAACAGCATAGACACCCTTCATGGCTCATGTCTGCCAATTATAAAAGGAAAGGAAAACATTCTTCAAAACGCTTTGAAAAATATGAGTTTTAAGAATGATATATATATACCTCTCTTCAAACTTTGGGTTTAATAATATGATCAGCTCAGGCTTTTCTTTTCGCATTTGAAGCGGTTGCCTCATCATTTGTTGTTCTTCAGTTGTCCTTCCAATCAATTGAGCAACACCCTTGATATTGTCCCTTAAAATGCTTGGTAATTTGGCATTCTGTAGCACTTCACGCAATAAAGATAAAACTGGCATGAATCGCTCTGAAAAGGAGCTCAAGTCTTTGTAGATGTTGACGAATCCTTCAATTGTTTTAACCACAGAAGCAAGTATGCTAGCCCTGTCAGTGGAGATCGAAAAGAGGAATAAAAACTAAGGGTTACTGACCTCTCACAGTTATTAGGAAATAAATAGAAAGGACTTACTTGAAATTATCAGATGCAAAAAAGGAGAGTCCGCTTCCATTCCCATTATAGTTAGGAAATTCATAGGTTCTACTTCACTCACTTGATCGCATATATGGAGCCATGGTTTTGTTGTTTGCAGCTCTTATCAGATGGTAACCCTGTTATGACAGATAACATATTATGTTAGGCATCTATAAAATGTACAGCCAAATTAGATGACAACTAATAAGCATAAAGTTCAGAGCTCGTCCAGCAATATGTACAAATTACAATAGGTACCTGATAATTTTTCTGCAATTTTGGTTCCATCTTCATGCTGGATATTAAAAGAGTTTGCAGGAAAATTATAGCCTCAGGACAGAACTTGTGAGACCGTTTAGCGACTTATAAGTTCAAAATGAAACCAGTCATTTGAGTGCAATGATGAGAACAGTAGGCATTGGTTTCTTCCCATGATAGATGATGATGCCGAGTTCACATAAAATATATTACGGTGGGAGTTAGATGTTGGCCCATCTGGTCATGGTCAACATGATTTCGATAATTAACTAAACTACGGTTCGATACACTGCAATGTAGTTCAACTGAAGACTGCTACTACGTCACTGCTACAAACTTAAGCTGCTACTTCACAAGAAGATTGCTACAATTTGCGTCTGGATTTTTTACAATTTATTATGTATTTTACACTTTATTTTGAGTCTAAGACTTATGTAAATCGAATCGCATTTTGGCAAACTAGATGTACCCAAATCCAAAGTCCACTCAAAATGAGCCTACCTAAACCCAGACCAAATCCAACATTCGAATCCAACCAAATACCTAGCTCAAACCTAGTCAAAAGAGCCTAAAATCAGGAACATTATGGAAACTGACTAACCGAACTCGGACCAAGTTATGCCCAAACTCTGTTAGGCCAAAACTGAAACCCTAGTCAGCCTCCTCCTCCTCCTGATGACCAAGCTCACAACGTTCGAATTTATGAACATTTGATAACCGAACTCTGCCCGAACTCGGTCTCAGAAAACCCTATAAATAGAGTAGAATTTCATACCATTCTCATTAATCAATTCATTCAAAGCAATTCACTTTCCTACTCTATTCATGAGCTATAAACCTTCCTATTCCCAAGACAACTCCCCAGCCTTCTAGTGCCAAGTGCGATCTCGGTTAAAAGTCTGTTTCGAGTTGTAATGAGATTGAAAATTCAAGTTTGCTTTTGCAAAAGTCTGAAGTCGGCGTGCCTTTCGGATCAAAACACGTGATTGTAAAAAGTCGGCGTGCCCTTCGAATCAAAACACGTGATTGTAGCTTGTGGTGTATTCACTAGTTGTGACAATAGTGGATTTAACTCCGAGCAAAAGTTCTCGAGACTAGATTAGTCCTCCACGAGAAAACCAGTATAAAATATCGGTGTTTGTGTTTACTCTACTGAACTTTATTTACTTTCCACATACTTGCTATATTGCTGCTATATCTTAGTTGGTACTTTGCCTTTAATTTTTTATTGGATAATTATTTTCCCTGCACTCTATTCACTTCCCCTCTAGAGTTGCCATAGCGATCCCTCATTAGATAATTCACAGTAGCACATCAGAACTTTGTATAAAATTCATTCATGGCCCAGACTATTGGCTCATGAAAACAAGAGTCCAAATGACATCCAAGAGCCACGACCCACGAGGCTCCCACAATGCAGGGTCTGGAAAGGATCAAGATGCAATGTGTGGCATCTTACCCCCATTTATGGATAGGTTGTTTCCACAAAAAGAAGAAGGGATTTTGAAGCTTTAATTTGCAGAGAACAAAGAAGTAGAATTCCACTGATGACACTTACAGAAAGCACCATGGAAGAGAAGAAAGATCCGATGGCTATGTCTCGACCAGACACTATAGAACAGCGTATCAAAAACTCGCACATGAGGAGGATAGAGCAGGAGTCATAACAACGTGACAGAGCAGGGAAATATCGTAGACCAAAGTCTCAACAGAAGCAAAGTCTTCAAAGAAGGCTAGCTGCTTTTATCTACAGAAAAAAGTGATCATCCATCAGATACAAAAAACTTCATATCAAGTTTAATGAAAAAAGAGCAGGTTCCTACATTACAGCTTATAGTAGACATTTACAAACCACTACCTAACCAGGGGTCTTGATAATCTCACAAAATTGTTTTCGTATGTGTTTCAGTCTCATCCGAGCACAAATGGTAGCATAAAATGGAATCTCTACACTCATCTCTAACAATGGTTTGACAAGAGAATTTAATATACAAATATTTAGTAGCCTTGGAGAAGCTGAAACTGCAAAAGAACCGCATAAAATATCTGCAAAGCTAAAGATCCATATGTTAGTAATCGACAATCACATTGACTGTTAGCTGAAAACTGAAAGCTTCCTCGTTCTGAATTTTCCAACATGATCACAATGTTGTAAGTTTTGAGTTGAGATTTTACATTATCATATAAGTAAATTAGTCATTAGTGGTAGATAAGCATACTTGCATTTTCCTTTGTTCTCTGCGGCAAGCCTTATTGAATTACTTGCGTGTATTTGATTGGTAGCCTCAGTTACTTCAGTATCAGAATGACCATCGAGCAAGGAAGATAATTCTGCTAAGTTGTTTGGAGCTTCAATTACATATGGAAGCTCCTCTTGTTTCAGTGGAGCCTGTATCTCAGAAGTTGTCTTGCTATTGCCTAGATTATCTGTCTTTTCGTTATTAATGTTCTTCTTAAGAATCTCATCATCAGCATCCTTTCCAGCCTCTTCATCTGTATCTAGATCATCGTCGTCTTCATAACTTTCCTCCCAATCTTTCATAGAGGACATATTCCCATGCTCTTTGCCACTGGTGCCATCGTCATCACTGTATTTCTTGTAACTACCACATTTCTAGATGAGAGTATTTTAGTCATCCTGCATATATTTATTTTTGGTGAATTAATATTTTTTTTTATATTGGGCTATTAATTAAATATTGTGCTTGTGCTATTTATTTTTAGTTAGTGGGCTAGCCTAGTTATTTGGACTTGACACTAGTGGACCCAAATTAGTTTAGTCATGACACATTGAGCCCAACATTGGACTAGGCCCAATTAGACCATTCATTTAGTTAATTAAGAAGATTAGATTAATTTGCATTAGTTTAGAGACTTTCCAATATAGCCCTTCCTAATTATTCCTCGTAACTAGCAAGTGTGGGTACATTAGACATTGTAGGTTGCTTGGGAAGGGGAAAAGAGGGGGCGGCCATAATAAGGGGCTTTTCTCTCTCTTCATTTCTCCATTCATTCTAGATCCCCAATTTTGTTCATCCCCAATTCACTTCATCCCTCCACCAAATTCACCTCAATTCACTCGCATTCCCTTCCATTTTCATCAATCAAGAAGCATTGGAGCTTGGATTGCAAGAAGCACTTGGAGAAGGAGCAATTGGCAAGGAGTTTGTGTCCGGATTGTGTCCATTCGAGCAATTCATTGGGAACCCATCTCCCAATAGGCAAAATTCTGATTTCTCCTTCATTTTAGGTTCTAAATCATGCATTCGACCATTAGGAACCCTTCCATGGCATAGGGCTACCTATAGGAAGAAGTTCTAGGCTCTATTGATGTATATTGACACTTCTACATAGGTTTTTGTGCACAATTTGGGGAAAATCCGAGATTGATGTACCAAGTGTGTGTCATGAGACTAATTTAGTCTAATTAGATTTAGATCGGGGTTTTGGGACTAGCTACGTGTCCACAATTGGATACGAGTAGGCCGTATAACGATACGGTGTGATACGGAACTCATTTTTGGTGATTCTCTTTAATTCCTATTGTGACTAGTTGTAATAGTTATTTTTTTGTTGTAGTTGAGATGTATTTATGATTAGTGTGGAGAATTGTGGGTTTTAGCATTCATTTGGGTAGGTAGTATAGTGTATCATATCATTGCTCATTAAGTGCTTGCTTAAATGTTCTAATGTATTATATAGATCTATGTATAGGATTATATATGTATGTGTATATATATATATTTATTCACTCATTGTTAATTGTCATATGCATATATGTGTGAGTGTATGTATGTGTATTGATGTGGAGAAATGACTATGAAGGATGGCTGTGCACAAGATGAGTTGGGTTGACTGTGAATATCAATGTGTGTGTTTAGCTATAGATGTGGACTGGTGGGTGCACAGTCAAGTGTGAGATGAGTGTCGTGTACACAGTGACAGGATGTAGCTGTGCACTGTGGTTATCACTGTGTGTGTGTGTGAAGTGCACAACAGTGACTGTGGGGTTCAGTTATGATTGTTGTGCTGTTGTGGTAATGTTAGTTATTTATTGTTCAGGTGAAGATTGGAGTGTGAGGGATCTGATATCTTGTGCATTGCACTGGAACGAGCTAATTGTGCACTGCTAGAGAGATGTGAGGTAGGATCGGGTTCCTAAGTGCAGTAAGGGAATAGGGGAGTTGGTTACAGGTAGTTGATGTGCATCTATTATTGCAATTGGTTCAGCAGTGTGTACATCACTGCAAGATCTGCAGTTTGGGTACATTGAACTAAAGTTCAGTGCAAAAGTGAGTGGGGTACAGGACTAAGATACCTATAGGCCTGAACTTAGGCTCAGTAGTTGGTTTCAGTCCCTGAAATCTGTGTACTCAGAGTTTAAGCTTAGGTTCATGATAGAGTGAAGGAGTTAAGGGTGGATTGGTGCCTGAATCTCTCTGATACTCGAGGGCATCAGAGCATGTAGCAACGTTCAGTTGGACTGAACACAGTTGAGTATAATGGAAACCTTTATCTGATCAGGTGGCAGTTGAAACAGTTGGGAAATTGGGTTAAGAGCAGCAGTTGTATGACACATTTTGATGTATCACATGTCAAGGGGAGGCTCGGGTAGCTCCAGTTGTGCTAAGGACTGTTTTGGGGTAGACATCAGTGATACAAGTATGGTGTATAGACCAACTGACACTAAGGTAGCACTATATGCCAAGGTTTAAAGTATCGGCCGATACCGATATGTATCGGACGTATCAGATCAGTTTTGTCCACTGCCGATCCGATACCAACAGAAAAGATCGGTATCGGTCGAAACTGGTACAAAAAAGTTCGTATCGGTCTGTATCGGCCGATACGGGACCAATACGGGCCGATACTGACCGATACTGGCCGATACGAAATAAATTAAGATCAAATCAGATCATCACAGGAACTTTAACAAAGTAGATGTTCTACAAAAAGCCAAAAAAAAAAGTAAAAATTGATTCCAGACATATCAAATCCAACAAAGAACAATAAAGAAGAACCAAAATAGTAGACCAAAAAAAAATATAAATAAAGGCAAATTCTTCTACAGACATACACATGATGACTATTGTTTTATTCAATTATAATAAAAATAAAATAAAATAACTTAAATAATGCATAAATATGTAAATTATTTTTCTATTTTTTTACTAATTTATTACTAATTATTTAAATATTGCCGATACAACCGATACCAAAAAATCTGATACTCCGATCTGATACCGTCGATACTGCCGATACGGATACTCGTACAAACTGTCCGATACCGATACCGAGTTTTTGAACCTTGGTATATGCACATCTCAAGGAGTTGATGCAGAAGGTATCCATTTACAGATGTTAGAAAGGAGCTCGGATGGGGAGAGCCGTCGTGTATCAGTGTATACACACCACTGTGTGTAACAGTGGATACACCCTGTGTGTGTAGCAGTGATGATATGGTGAAGGTGCAAGTATAGGTGAGTGTTAGCATCAGTTAGAGTTTAAGTTTAGTTACTATATAACTAAGTTAGTATAGTGTTAGTTACCCTAAGGTATAAGTTAATATAACTTAAGTGTGTTATCAAATAGTATATGGTTAGTTAAGATATTAGTATCAGTTATTAGTTAATGTATCAGTTAGCTAATTATTAAAGTAGTATATATAGGTAAGTTAATATATAGATATGTAGTATCTTATTATATAGTTATTAGTGTTATTAACTAATATAGCTAGTATTGCCTTATAGTAGCTAGTTAATAGCTCATTTGAACCTAAAACCTTAGTGTGGACCTAGAAACTTGTTCAAGACCTAGAGTTGACTAGTGAGACCTAGAAATGGCCTAGAAAAGCATGTTAGTGCATTTTAACTCAATTCTCATTCATTACACCATTTGACATGATATTTCCTATCTAAGATTGTGTGGCACCAGCTCGGACACCGAGTTATACTCATTGCTCAGGACCAAAGACGAGTACATCTCTCTGTTAGTTTTTATTTTGATAGTGTATATATCACATGTTCTAGAATTTTATACTTGATTCCGACACAGTAGTTATACGGACTGGTACTATATGGATCATGTCAGGAGATGTTATCCCTTACCGTGTACTTCGGATAATCCTTTACATGTACTTTATTGTGTGCATCGGATATTCTTTGTTCTCGTGTTCATTCGTGTTCTTCGTGTACTCATATTATATTTGTGTTCGTAATGTGTCGTGATCGGATCCATGAGTATTGGTTGGGGGCGGGAGAGTAGAAGTTGGTTATGTGATCAAAGCCCCTAGTGTATTCGTGTTCATGTCGATTATACCCTATACGTATAATCGAATTACCGTAGTGTATTCGTGTTCAACCTAAACCGATCACATTACAAACTTGTACTCTAAGGCACGTAAATAGTGTTATCTATTTCCATTACTTGCAGTTTATTTTATATTGCATGTAATTCTCTTTCCAATACTTTGCATGCTTATTCTAGTATATTTTTATTTCCTAGTTACTTGTACATCTTGTATTCTTTTTTATTACTTGTCATATATGATCTACCATATATTTGGAACTGCTTTTAGAGTTTTCTACTTCGCTCCAATCCTGCTTGGATATATTTTTCAGATGATTGGCTAGAAGATATGTCCCATCTACTATGGGCCACAAGATGGCGAGCCGGCGGAGGTTGTACCCTTAGAGCAGGAGGATGTAGTGATAGCTACCGAGGAGCCTTAGCTTTGCCATTTATATTGTATTTGACTTTTATAGACTTTGGTATGTATTATTATTTTTTAGACCATAGTGTTGAGATTAGAGTATGGACCTGGACTTGAGATTCTATTGTGACTCTATATTTCCTTCTTCTATTCTATATCGTGCCTTTATCTTCCTTTAACTTTATATTGTGATTGAGTATTGTTTACCTTTATCATATTGTCCTCCAATTAGAGTTGAGATAGCATGACATGTACCATATATATATTGTGTGAGATGTTAGATTGTATTGATGACTTAGACATCGTTTTACCTCCGATATTGCAGCGTAGGCTGGACGTTGTTCACGTACCCGTACCCTCATTCTGGGTGCGGGTCGTGACATTTCTCACCATCACTTTTTTCTTGATCATCTTTATTACATTCAGAATGATGGACTGTTATCTTCATCTTGATTATCCTCATCTTCTTTATTGTAAATTTCATCAACCCAGCCCTTTCTATTTTCGGTTACCTCGTCAACAGAAAATTAATCTCCAAGATCATTACCAGAGACAGGTTATAGCTTTCTTCATCCTGATTTATGATCATGTTCACCATCACTGCTGTCCTCGTCAGAGGAATCACCAGTAGCAAGCATCAGTTTACGGTGTTCTTCCTAAAAACAAATAACAATTTAAGGCAGACAGTTACGAGACTAGCAAATATTGATATGTTATGATGCCAGTAACTAACAAATCTCTAGAAACAGGGTTGGAGCAAATTCTGTAACATATCAACATACAAATGGTGTTGGTATACCTCCAATGATTCAAGCCGCTCTCTTTCTTCTTGAGCTAATTCTTCTGGGGTTTTGTCCTGTCTGATGGATGTGCACGCATATCTAATAACATCTCCTTGACAAGTTTATCATAAGCGTCAGGTTCTTCCTGCCAGAGAAAACAACATGAGAGTTGAAATAGTAGGCCACCATTTACGACGAGTCATCATCATCATCATTCAAGCCTTAACTCATCAAAATGGGTTCGGCTATGAAGCATAATAAAGTTCCATACAAGATCTAACAGTTTTATGACCATTTATCGACCTGACGTCAATTCTCTATGTTGGTGCCAAATTTCTAGTCAAGGTAGCTATGAGCATGAGAGGGTCATGCCATAAAACCTAGGTAACCATTTGGCATGTATGTAGACCTATCTTTCGGATTACAGTTTAAGCTCATGCAACCAAGAAGCAGCCTCCAAGTTCTCCTAGACTATAAAGAGTCTAAACAAGAGGTAAAATAATACAATTTAAATATAAATGAATTGGCAGGTAGTTACACAGACACACACAAAACAATATTATATGTAAGACCCAAAATTTTAAGTGAAAATTGTTAAGTTGATTACACAACATAACTGGTGGCTATTATGGAGAAGCAGTTTGGAATTATCTAAATACAAAGTACAAAAAAAGAAAGCCACAATATTCAATCATAGAAACAATCAATGGGTCTCCTAACCATTTTGGAGGATCCTTTCCCAACTGATCCGAACAATCCCTCTTTAGACTGTTTTCTGCTATTCTTGTTCAGTAACGCCTTGACTGAGAGCATTCATCTTGCCCGGTTGTGTTAAGGACGCAAGCGCCTCTGTCTGGGCCAAGCTTGTAAAGTCTTGATCTAATTTTTCCATTAGATGGTCATCCTCTTCCTTATCCTTAGCTTTTAGAGACTGCAGCAACGATAGCAAATAAATGCGATAAAAGAAATGCATAATCACAAGCACACAACACTCATGTAAAAGATAAGTACACTAGATGCCAGCAGCAGTAGAGACAAGGGGAAAAAAACTGGATAAAAGCTATGCCAACCTCTACAGCTACGGACAATATTGTGAAAACTCACAAGTCCTCTAGCATAAATCTCAATTTTGGAGGAAAAGAACATGAATTAAAGAATGAATGGTAAACGAGTGAAAAGTAAATTTTTCATGTCTCCACTTTCCACATAAAACGTAGTCAGATCCAAAACAATCTATTTCGTCCAAGCTCATGGACTGTATCACTTTCGAAAACCCTCATGGAATGTAATATCAGAAATATTAATTGATAATAAAACAGAGATGCGAATAGTTGTTGAAAATTGTTAGTCCCGAAGTTAGATCAAAGAAGAAGAGGTAGTCACAAAGTAGACAAGAGTTCGTCTCTACAAACTCCGGAAGAGAAGTTGAAGCACTGAGATTCACACAAGAGTTCCTCTTCAGTGACACACAATCCCACAGAAGCACTAAACAAGGAACATGTTACAAACTGACAACCCAAAAAAATGCAAATACAACAAGAATTAGAAAACCGTTCTTCTCTTTACGTTCGCAGATGCTACTCTCGAGAAGAACGGGAACAAGAACAGAAACAAAACAAAGAAGAAAACTCTTGCTGGGGTTATCAAAACCACCAGAGCTAAAGGCAAGATTCGCGCTATACAATGATCTGTCCCAAGATCCAGCAAGTTCAAACGAGAACTTCTGGAATGCTCTGAGTCACCTTCGGATCACTCGAAAAAAAATCCTTTGGAAGGATGCTAAAAACTGCCGCAGGTCCTGCTAGTGCTCTCGATTATGTCTCTCTCCCTCTCAATTTTTCCAACGAACTAAATGAAAGAGGAGAGCCTCTATATAAAGAGGATTTCAGCTTCCATGCGGCCTGAGAAAAAAATTAGGTCGCATGAGCCGTCTGCGCCGCTGTACTGCTCAAAGAAGACAGCGCAGTCAGGCGCCGAAAGCTGCAGTCGCGTGGCATAGAGAGCCACGAGCCACCTGCACCGCCTGTGCGCTGTACTGCACAGAGCAGATTGTGCCGCCTGCGCGCTGTTCTGCACAGAGCAGACTATGAGCTGTACAGTACAAAGCAGACTCCACCGCACCGAGCCACCAACAGGAGTCCCTGTCCCCTCCACACTTGACTCGCTCAAGCTAACTTGTTGGCCGCATAGCGCCTGGTCCCATAGCTCCAGGCCGCATGCGCCCCTGACCGCATGGCCCCTGGCCGCATGTGCACCTATCTGCATAGGCATCTGACTGCATGGCCCCCGGCCATATGCGCACCTGACTGCATGCGCTCCAGGCCACATGGCTCCACGAAGGATGCACCCGAGCAAACAACTGTGCATGTAACTCGTGAATATAAGGAGCGCAGAGCGCCATGCGATGCTTAAGTGCTAAATGCTAAGTGCAAAGTGCGCCAACAAAGTGCCACTTTGCGCCCTTGAGCCCGAGTCCAAGTCCGAGTCGCTAAGCCCCTTCGGGGCTTAGCTCCTAAGGGAAACTTCCCAAAGGTGGTGACAAAGTAAAGATTGTCATAATGGAGTTCACACTTAATCCCTCTAGGAAAGTCAACCCACATGGACCACCACCCCATGTGCATACCAATATTAAGTAAAGCTATATATTGAGATATACACATTGGTGGTTTTCTAATGTGGAACTAAAACTCCCAAAGCAAAGTGAAAAACACCAACAATCCCCCACATATATCACAATATATGGTCAAGCGTTCCTCACAATGACTAATCCATCATGCATTAGGATAGATGTCGCCCATGACTTGAATCTTCCCGCATGGGTCAAACAACAGTATGATACAAGAATGGACTAGGCCTTGAATTCTGAACCATAGCTGCTGTTATTTCCACTCGCACAATAACATCAGCTGTGCCTCTGGTCGCACATTAAAGGCCCTGTGCTGACCTGGTTTCGGTGTATGTATATTGGATGTCTATAAGTTTACCCTCAAGAGACGACATGTATCTATGTCCATACACTTAGGTGAGTTCCTTATTTAAGAGAGTTTAATATATCCTAGCATGAAGCATTGCGCTTCCGTGCGGTGTTACGCCGCTGTGACATGGCTCGTAGTCGAGATTAACTACCTCATGTGGTGTCACCCACAGTAGCATGAGATCACTAGCCTCTTAATAGTGTTGTACTACATCCTAGCATAAAGCCTTGCGCTTCCGTGCGGTGCTATGCCGCTATGCCATGGCTCGTAGCCGAGGTTAACTACCTCATGTGGTGTCACCCACCGTAGCATGAGGTCACTGGCCTCTTAGTAGTGCAGTGCTACAACTCTCTATCTTTTCAGCATTAGGCTACCTGCCTATTTAAGGTGCTACTGCCGCTGTGATATAGCTTGCAGCCGAGGCTTTACATATTTTACCTCATCGTGGTGTCACACCACTGTAGCATGGGATACAAGTCCCTTGTAGTGCTAAACTACACGTGCTTCCTGCAACGCACGCCGGGCATTCACTCTGCCCGAGAACTCATTAAGACGTCGAAGCCAACCTTACACAGGAATTATTCTATAAAACAAAATAGTAGACTACAGTGGTTTCGAGTACGTATTCCAAATTGTCCATAAGGACTACCCACTGTACCTGATATTTTTTCAATCAGTGGTCCTCCCTTGAACCAAAAGCTAGATGCCTAATAGATTTCTTTTTGAACTAATAGCATAAAGCTTAATGGTAGGATTACAAAGACACAATATCAGAGGTCCTTCAAGTCCATTTTACTTGCTGTGTCTTCGACTAGCTGGCGCTTGAGACCTTTAGTGAACTTATCCGCCAGGTTCTCCTGACTCTGAACATCCACAACTGCAATGACACCAGTCTTGATGAGATTGTTCAGTGCTCTGTGCCGAAGTCGCACAGTCATCTTCTTTCCATTGAAGAGATTATTAGATGCTACTGTTACAGTTGTCTGGTTGTCGCAGCATATCGCTACAGCTGGAATCTGCACACCAACCATTAGAAGATCGTACATGAGCTCCCGAAGCCATTCTGCTTCATCTGCTGCAGCTGCAAGTGCATAGAATTCAGACTCTATCGATGAGCGTGAGAGCATCGTCTGCTTCTTCGACTTCCACGATATGGAAGCTCCTCCCATTGGGAAAATATATCCTCCTATAGATCTCTCCTCTCTTCTTCTGAGCACCAACTAGCATCACTGAAGCCTTCTACCTCTGCTGGATCTCCGTTGTAGTAAAGTGCAAACTTCTGAGTCTTCTTGCGGTATCTTATCACCCTCTTCACAGCTTTCCAGTGTTCCACATCTGGGTTACTCGTGAATCTACTCAACATCCCCACAGCAAAAGCAATGTCAGGCCTAGTGGCATTTGTAGCATACGTAAAGCTCCCGATGACGCTAGAATACTCCAACTGTCTGATATTTTTTCCTAGGTTAGGCTTCAGTTTCTTGTCACACCTATATGGAGTATCGATCCCTGGAAGATCCTGATATCCATAGCATGTGAGCATCTTCTCCACGTAGTAAGCTTGTGAGCAAGCCCTGCTTCCGTCCGGATTATCTTAATCCCAAGGATGACATCTGCATCTCCCATGCCCTTCATACTGAATTTAGACGAGAGAAACATCTTTGTTCTAGTGACACATTCTTCATCCGTGTCAAGGATTAGCATGTCATCCACATAGAGACAAACGATGACCCCTCTATCGCCAGCAAACTTTGTGTAAACACACTTATCAGTTTCGCTGACCTTATAGCCATTTGATCTGATAACTTTGTCAAACTTCTCGTGCCATAATTTGGGAGCTTGTTTCAGACCATACAGAGATCTCACCAGCTTGCATACTTTGTCTTCAAGACCTTTGACGACAAACCCTTCTGACTACTGCATGTAAATCTCCTCAGTCAGTTCACCATTCAGAAATGTTGTCTTGACGTCCATCTGATTAATCACCATTATGTTAATAGCACCCAGAGCAATCAGCATCCTGATAGTAGTCATCCGTGCAACGGGAGCATAGGTATCGAAATGGTCAACCTCATGTATCTGAGAAAATCCCTTGACCACTAGCCTAGCCTAGCCTTGAATTTGTCAACAATTTCGTCTATTTCATCTTCTTCTTAAAGTTCCACTTCCATCCGATGGCTTTAGCTCATTCAGTCAGATTGACTAACTTCTAAGTATTATTAGAAGTTATCGAGTCAAACTCGTAATGGATAGCCTCTTTCCAAAAAATAGCATCTCTGTCTTCATTGCCTCATCATAGGTAAGCGGATCAGCTTCCACATGATAGGTAACAAAATCTTCTCCGAAGTCCTTCGGCCTCCTCACTCACTTTGCTCTCGGCTCAGTAGGTTCTGGTTCAAATATTATCTCATCAACTACAACTTCTTCTTGGACTACTTCTCTCTGAGAGGTACTTGCCTTGTCCGTACTAGCAACATTCTCTGAGACATCCGCGAGAACAACATTCTTGTGCCTAGCAAAGTTGTCTTCAAAGAATTTGGCGTCGCGAGATTCTATTATATGATTAGATTCGATATCAAAGAACTCCGAGCATCACTCTTATTAGCATAGCCCAGAAATATGGTCTTCGTAGTTCTCGTTTCCAGCTTCTGAATCTAGAGGTCTGGAAGCTTCACATACGCCAGACACCCCCACACTCGAATGACATTCAAGTTTGATCTGACCTTGAACCATAGTTCATGAGGGGTAATGTCAGATGTCGCAAACGGTACTCTATTCAGAATAAACGTAGTCGTAAGCGTTGCTTCTTCCCAGAAGCACTTTGGAAGTCCTGTTGTCAACAACATGGAGTTCATCATCTCTGTCAGCGTCATGTTCTTCCTTTCTGCTACACCATTAGATTGGGGAGAATATGGAATTGTCGTTTCGTTGAAAATTTCATGTTCTTTGCAGAACGATGCGAATTCCAAGGAACGATATTCTCCGCCTCGATCGCTTCTGAGTCTTTTGAGTTGTTGACCGGTTTGACGTTCTGCTTCAGGCTTGAAGTCCTTGAACTTCTCGAACGCTTCGTCTTTCGACTTGAGAAGATATACGAACGCGTACTTCAAGAAATTGTCAATGAAAGTGATGAAATACTTCATTCCGGCCTTTGTGGAGAATTGCTTGAAGTCACAAATATCTGAGTGTACCAACTCTAGAAGATCTGTGCTTCGGTTCACTCTTCTGAACGGCTTCCTGACGATCTTCGTCTGCGCACAGACTTCATATTTCTCAACCTCCTTACCCCCACATTTGTAGATAAGGCCTAGACTAGACATCTTGTTAATGCATTTACAATGCACATGTTCTAGTCTATTATGCCACAACTCAAAAAAATAACCAGAAGTAGACACTGTATTGATACAAACAGAAGGAGTTACAAGCTGCAGTTTAAACATCCCTTCGGTACAGAAAGCTTTTCCTAAGTATGTTCCTTTGTAGGACATCACTATCTGACCGGCATTGATATCCATACTGCACAGAGCAGACTGTGCCGACTGCGCGCTGTACTACACAGAGCAGACTGTGCCGCCTGCGCGCTGTTCTACACAGAGTAGACTGCGCCGCCTGCGCGCTGTACAGCACAGAGCACACTGTGCCGCACCAAGCCACCAACAGCAGTCCCTGTCCCCTACACACTTGACTCGCTCAAGCTAACTTGCTGGCCGCATAGCTCAAGGCCGCATGCGCCCCTGACCGCATGGCCCCTGGCCGCATGCGTCCCTGACCGCATGGCCCATGGCCGCATGCGCACCAGTCCGCATGGCCCATGGCCGCATGCGCACCTGTCCGCATGGCCCTGGCCTTATGCGCACCTGACCTCATGCGCTCCAGGCCGCATGGCTCCACGAAGCATGCGCCCGAGCAAGCAACTGTGCATGTAAAGTGCAAAGTGCGCCAACAAAACGCACTTTGCGCCCTTGAGCCCGAGTCCGAGTCGCTAAGCCCCTTCGGAGCTTAGCTCCTAAGAAAAACTTTCCAAAGGTTGTGACAAAATAAAGATTGTCATAATGGGGTTCACACTTAATCTCTCTAGGAAAGTCAACCTACATGGACCACCACCCCATGTGCATATACCAATACTAAGCAAAGTTATATATTGAGATATACACATTGGTGGTTTTCCAATGTGGGACTAAAACTCCTAAAGCAAAGTGAAAAACACCAACAAAAAGTTAGTGAATGAATTAATTTATTCACATATTAACAAGGTAAAGTTGTTGAAAACACAGGGATCAAAATCTCTACAATCTCTTCTAAGAACAATCCAGAAAATCAATATATATATATATATACACACACACACACACATATACTGGGATCAATATATATTTTTCAGAAACAAAGAAAACAACATTACCTATTGCCCCTTTGCTTCTAGTTGTCTATATACAGGTGAACTGCAAATACAAGAATCATAACAGTATTTTGCAGCCAGAATTTATGTAACTAGTAGTTCTCCTTGCCATATTTGACAACTAAGACTTGGAACATAATATCACAGCCAGATGGGGGAAAACAAAGCTGGCATTCTGGCCCATGAACCTGTCTACTCATTCGTTCAAGCAACAAATTTTCTTCACTTTTTGAAGCATTAAGCAACAAAATTTTATTTACTTGCACAAGACATGGTAGAGAATCTTGTAAGAAATTACAAAAGACTTACATAAAGAACCTCTTGTAAGACAAAGGACCTACATAAAGAACCATCCAATATTATGGAAGCTAACATCACACCCATAGGCAGAAATCAGAATATTACAATACAATCACCAAGTTATATGATGCTTAGAAAGATAATCATAAGAATCACCCAATACATATTACGTTAATTTATCAGCTGTGTCGAATCTTTTCTTCTTGAACCAAACTAACTCAAAGAATGTAACAAATTAGAGTTTATGACATTCTATGTTCAAGCTAAATAAAAAACAAACAGTCTGACAAAAAAACAAGACTAAATAACAACTAACCAAATACTTTAGTAGTAAAATGTTGGTGTTTTGCCTTTGGACTAGTGAAAGATAGTCCCACATTGGCTACACCACCAAGTGCATATCTCAATATAATACTTTGTATGTGTTAAGGTGTGCACATGGGGGTGTCTACGTAATGCAGGATCAATTCCATCTACCTTACCGAGTCATTAAAAAAGAAAAGGAAAAAAATCATCAGAAAGGAATAGCCAAAAGATTTTTAAATCTGAAAGCTACATTAATGGTAATTACGTAAGGAGAGACATGCCACCATTATTCATACACTGACCTGCTAGGATGAAGTTCTGCTTCCATCCATTAGAGTCCGAAGCTGACCAACGATGCGAGATTCCTGCTCTCTTCTGTGTGAAAGGATTAAAAGTTAACAAACATGATTGCTGATAGAAAACAAGACTGATATAGAGCCAAAATTAAACTGAATTGATAACAGTCATACTGTTATATTAGATCATCAAATTCATACCTATTGTTACGTTGGGGACAAGTTGGGGACAAATGGCATCGATTTCATCTACGAATATAACAGTCGGCTTCCTTGATGAAGCATGGGAATACGCTTCAGCAAATGCTTCTCGTAAAAAACTTCTCACTTTCCCCAGCATGTGCTTTATGAACATCAAATGGACTGAGAAAATTGAATTTAGACTCATCATTGATATTATCATAAAGTCAAATATCTGAAACTTTAACATCAGTTGGTGGTTCTTTGATCATTGTCAGATACGCATCACACTCTTGAGCAACAGCTTTTACCATGCTTGTCTGAAACTTTAACATCAGTTGGTGGTTCTTTGATCATTGTCAGATGCGCATCACACTCTTGAACAACAGCTTTTACCATGCTTGTCTGAAACGTAAACAACGACCAAGAAACAAAAATTAAGTCCATCTTCACTTCGAGCTTTATCTAAAATCAAATAACTCCCTAGAGATGATAAGTACCAGTCAGTGAAGACTGAGTTGGGTCTAAGGGCTGTTTGGTCTCTTTCGTTTTTGGCAAGGTTAATAGCAATGTACAAATTCCAGTAAAGTTTGATAAGCTTTAAGAGAAGGAAAGCGTGTCAAGAATGAGAATCCCCCTCCAACCAGGGTACAGAAAGACAAGACACAGAACAGACATAATTACTACAGCATTTGGATGTATTTTCATAGCAAATAGAGATGTGAAAATAGACATCACTCAAATATTTGAACCAATGTCCAAGTTAACTACAGCAGATATGGTTTAGGATCAAGTATGTATGTGGATCAGATATTAATAAAATAAACCTTAGAAATTACAAAGGGAATCAAGTTCAAACCATAGTTTAAAGTATCGGCCGATACCGATACGATACGGCCGATACCGATACAGTTTGGCATGTCCCGATCCGATACCGACCGATATCCGATACTGACCGATACCGACATTAGAGGTCTCTTTTCCGGTCAATTCGGCAAAAAATATTGAATTAAAAAACCAATTAGCAAGAGTGTAAAAGCATAGTAAGGTTATAAAAACATATAAAAGAGAAAAATTTATCTATCGCATATAAATCAATCGACAATGATGACTACTATTTCATTCAATATCAAAAATACTAAGAAACAATACTGGAAATACTTTAAATTATGCATATATGTATAAAATATATTCTCGAAAATGTTAATAATTTACTAATAGTTGTTTGCTTTCCGATACCAAAAAATCCGATACTCCGATCCGAAATCAACGATACTACCGATACCGCCGATCCCGATACTCATAGGAATGGTCTGATACCGATTCTGATACCGATATTTTGAATCTTGCTTTTAAGAGTCCTCGGTGTATAATTGTGAAAAAGGGCGCTTTTTGTTATGTCAACAAGCTTGACAATGGTAGTAGTAGATGTTTATACTGGAGAATGGCTGGAAGTTGGAATCATTGGTTTTGCCTTGCTGCCTATTGTTTAGAAGAGAGACCTGTTCTTCAAATCTACTAGCAGTAGGTTGGATGAGAAGTTTTGATCATAGTTTAAAGTATCGGTCGATACCGATCCGATACGGCCGATACCGATACAGTTTGGCATGTCCCGATCCGATACCGACCGATACCCGATACTGACCGATACCGACATTAGAGGTCTCTTTTCCAGTCAATTCGGCAACAAAAATTGAATTAAAAAGACCAATTAGAAAGGATGTAAAAGCATAGTAAGGTTGTAAAAACATATAAAAGAGGAAAACGTATCTATCGCATATAAATCAATCGACAAGAATGACTACTATTTCATTCAATATCAAAAATACTAAGAAACAATACTGAAAATACTTTAAATTATGCATAAATGTATAAAATATATTCTCTAAAATGTTAATAATTTACTAATAGTTGTTTGCTTTCCGATACCAAAAAATCCGATACTCCGATCCGAAACCGCCGATACTACCGATACAGCCGATCCCGATACTCATAGGAATGGTCCGATACCGATTCCGATACCGATACTTTGAACCTTGGTTCAAACCATATAGAACTTAAATACCATTTGGATACTACTACACACTAATTGGAAATATTAGATTGGGTACAGAATCCGGGTGATCCTGGTCTAGTACTTACCCAATTCTCTCTCACTACCAAAACAAGTCAAATTAGCGACGCTTACAAACGTCGCTAATTTGTAAAACAACGTCGCAAAATTTTTTTATATCAGTATCATATGTTAAGCCCTATTTTCCATTATCAAAAGTGTATTATAGCCTCTTATTTAACCATTTTAAATTGGTATTAGTAGAAGTTGAGATGATGTTCGTTCTGTGTTGTGTTTTTTGGCTGCACATCTGGATCTACTCTCCTCCATTGAGCTCTGCTTTTCCATAGCTTTTTCTATGCAGAAAATCAAAGACTTGGTTATTAACTATAAGATGTTTAATGATATTTAAGTATGGTTAGAAGGAAAATGTGTGGGAAAACTTTGAACATGGTATTTGTAATCTTCTAAAAAATAATGAATTTTTTATTAAAAAAAATGATACCTTCTTAGAGCATCATTAGTAGTTGGGACTCTCCAATGCAATTTGGGGTCCAAAATTTCAAAAAAAAGGTAATGTAGAATGGGTTGAGTTTGTATGAGAATAATAGGAAATGATAAAGTGAGCTCCGGTCCCAAAGATTATGTGGTCAAAAATTGATGTGGAAAAAATAATAATATAAAATCTAGAATCTAGAAAGTTTGGCTCCAAATTAGAAATTACTATTCTACAAAATGAGTTCCTACAATCTAGAATCTATAAATTGAGAGGCCCAACCCTTAGCACCTATGGGTGGGATGGGACCGAGAATCTAGAAATTGGAACTATGGATGAGGCTAACTATTCTTCAAAATGAGCTCCTACATTTTGAATCTAGAATCTTGAATGTGAGATGTCCTTACTAATGATGCTCTTAGAATGATGTTCCAAAATGGTACTTCTAGAACTTTATTACCAAATTACCATTCTTTTTTAGAATCGTGTTCTCAAAGCACGATTTCAAGTCCATGTGGTATTTTCATAATATAAGTTCCTGTTATGGAAAGAAAACAAAAACTTGAAATAACAGCATAAAATTCCAAACGTTATATTTGCTTAAATATAGACGCACAGAAAATTACATTAAAAAGTTGTTTTTTATGATTAATTTGGAAGCTCTATAGTACCTTGGAAGTGCCGGGAGGACCATAGAGAAGAACAAAGAATCAACGATGTGTCGGTGTCGAACACAACACAGACGTGGTCAAATTCCGAACAAAATATGGTGTTTAGTAAAAGAACATATGGTCAAATTCCGAACAAGCACCTTCCACATTTTACAACAAAATGTGGATTAATG
The DNA here is from genome assembly GCA_036927795.1 of Iris macrosiphon. Classification (NCBI taxonomy): domain Eukaryota; kingdom Viridiplantae; phylum Streptophyta; class Magnoliopsida; order Asparagales; family Iridaceae; genus Iris; species Iris macrosiphon. The sequence goes on along the minus strand of JAYESA010000002.1, from coordinate 158,384,035 downwards.
TAAAGGAAGGGTATTCTTTACTCTTGACATAGATAGATAAATGATAATATTTCAGTACTTTTCATTAATCAATTTTAACATGAGAAAGAAATACAATTAGATAGTCTTATTTTGCTATACATAAGATATTTTTAGGGGCTTTATGCATAGAGGGAGGTGGGGTGGATTTCGCTACTTCAAGAAAACTCATATGGTTTTGATCACTTACGTTGTATGGATAGCGACAGGGAGTGCCGAGTGGAGGTGGAGAATGAACTAGTAATTGCTCACGGCAGTTCGTATCTCACTACTTGTTGTGGCTTTCGTTGTCCTCTTTAAAACACTCTGATGAGGACTGGATCTCGAAATTTTGTTTTTTTCTTAACAATTCCTGCCCTGTTAAATATTCAACAAAGTAGGTTACATTAAGAATAATAGTAATCATTTAATTAATGAATATTAATGAACATAATTAATTAAATTAATTAAATTCAGTAATAATTTTGTTAATCATATTAGTTAGTTAATTAATTATATTCATGAATAAAAAAAGAGAGTTTATTATAAACAAAGAAATAATTACGAAAATTTAAATACTCAGTAATGTTTAATTATTATTTAATTACTATAATCAATAATAAGTTGAACAAATTGTCAATTCCTTGAGATAATAATAATAGTAGTTGTAGTAGTATACCTTCATTATATCAAGTCGTCATCCTCATCCTCATCCTCCTCGTCCTCATCCTCATCATCGTCCTCATCAACATCATTTCATCCTCATCCTCATCCTTATCCTCATCCAGTATGTTGGTGTCGATTGATGGTTCGGGTCCACCGCTTCGAGTGTAGGAGAAATATTTGCTTTTAACCCTCCCGTAGGAGTAGCCATCCACACTGGGGAAATGTTGGATCTTGGACCAATCTGGACTACCCTCCCCAAGGCATCTCCGGAGTAGACTCATGTTGGAGTGAATAAGTAGCTTCTGCAGAGCAGGAAACTGTTGTTGTCCTCCTCCTCCTAGAAGCCACTCTGGTAGACTCTTCATTTCATAATCGCTAAATTTCAGGCCTTGCAGCGAAGGAAGATCCAAAATGCTCTCTAGAGTAGACTAGGACAACTATCTATAATCAATTCTTTGAGGAAGGAAAAACTGCTAACTTGCACCACGCTGTCGCAACATGATATATCCATCTTAGTTAAGGAGGTGGCATTCTGAGCAAGACCCACAGGAAGATACCTCAATTTGGGACATTTATAAAGATGCATTTCGATTAGGCGAGGTAGGACTGACATAGAGGCAACATTCTTCTTTGTTTTCTCCTCCTCCTCCTCCTCTTCCCACTCCCATTTCTCCCAATTTGGCATGTCATAAAACGATAATACAGTTAATTTTGGGAAGAGAACTGAACAAGTTGAAGAAGATGGTGATAGAGCATCTGCAGTAGCAGCAGCCGGAGCTTTATGACCTAAAAATTCATCTCCGATAACTATGACCGAACTTGCACCTCCAATAGTAAGAGTTTCCAGATTGGGGAGATTCCCTAGAGGAGGGAGGGTCCCACAGTAGTGACAATCAACAAGTTCTAGCATCCTCAGGTTGGGGAGAAAGGAGGGGGCAGATGTCATCCAGCTTGGAAAGCTGATGCCACAGTAGCCTTTCATCACAAGTTTCTCCAGGCCTGGTGGTGGGCAAAGCAGCAGCTCGAAGACCTCTTCAATTCTCTTCTTCATCTCCTCCTCTATTGCAACATCCGGACTGCAAGCCAATTCTAGATGGGAAAGGTGCATCTTGTTTTTCAGTACGTCATATCCTCCTCCTCCTCCTCCTCTCCTGTATGATTCAACATCCCTTGTTGCGCTCTCCAACTTGTACATGGTGAGACTTCTAAGCATCGAGAGAGATTTCACTTCTTCCAAGGAGCCCCACTCGCTGTTGCTATTATTCACCGCAAATCCTGATATTGTGTTCAAATTCTTTAATTTACCTATTCCAATAGGCATGCCTTCCACTGGTGTATCCTCGAGACCAAGACATCTTAGGTTTTGCAAATTCACAACACCATCACCAAGGTTATTTAGGTTCATACAATCATGGAGGGTAATAAATTCTAGATTTACAAGCTTCTCTATGCCTTTTGGTAGTTCCTCTATACTAGATCCAGAGAGATCAAGATACCTAAGATGTCCAAGATTTCCTATAGAGTGTGGCAACCTGTTAATCATATAGCGACTCAAGGCCAACACCCTTAACCTTGTGAAATGTTTAGTAACATCTTCAATATTCACATCTCTTCCATTAAAATAACCGAATATCAGTAGAGTCCTCAACGACTTGTCCTTTTTCAAGATATCAAATCTAATTTCTTTACATCCCACACCTACAAAAGATATGCGGCGCGGCAGCTTCACTAATTGGTTGGAACTGCTGCTTCTAGTTAGCCATCCGTGCACAAATAAGCTCTCGTGTTTGGATAAAATTTGTGCTAGTGACCATAGTAAATCATGCATTTTGGAGATTCTTCTATCAAGATTGTCTGTATCAGCTGGTTGTAGAAAACTCCTCTGTAATAACTCCCTATAATATTCTTCTCCTACATCTTCAAGTGTTAGATCTCCTTCTGCTCTAACAAACCCCTCAGAGATCCAATATCTGACAAGTTCATCAATATTAAACATATAATCTTCACGAAATAATGCACAATAGAGAAAACATTGTTTCAGATGAGGAGGTAAATCCTCGTAGCTTAAGTACAATGCTTTGTTAACATCTTCAGGAAGACCCGTCAAAGACCATGTCGTGTTGTGAAGAACTCCCTCCCATGCCTTTTTATTCTTCTCCTTTCTGCACAGGACTCCTCCAATCGTCTTAATTGCAAGAGGTAAGCCGTCACATTTCTTCACAATCTTCAACCCAATATCTTTTAGACCCTCCAACTCACCATCTTCGCCATTGGAAACCACCTTTTTACAAATCAGAGACCAACCATCTTCAGGCGACAAAAGCTGCATGGGATGGATGTGTACTGCCTTCATCCCCAATGCGACACCTTGATTTCTACTGGTGACTAAAATCCTACTACCACTCGCACCCCTCTGTAATGGATTTCGGAGTAAATCTTCCCATACTCGATCACTCCACACGTCATCTAACACGATTAAAAACTTCTTCCCACTCAAAGCATTCTCAACCTTCGGCTCGAGCGAAGCATGGGTTTGGAGCCCAGTATGATCGCCCTCGGCAGAAGTGAGAATTTCATTCAATAGATTGACTTCAGAGACTTCTTTGGAAACACATACCCACACCTTGACAGAAAATCTAGATGTTATGTCTTGGTCGTTGTATATCCTTTTAGCTAGGGTGGTCTTTCCTATCCCTCCAATCCCTACAATTGCAAATACAAGGACTCTTTGTGTATCCTCCTTGGTTAACATGCCAACAAGTTTTTTTGTATCCTCCTCAATTGTGGATCCTACAACATCGTACTCCACAGTCGGAGATGACTTTCGGAAGAAGGCTCCAGAAGGTTGATCAGTAGTAGAATGTGTGGATGAGACTAGCTGGAATTGTGCTCTCTCCTTGGATATATCATCAAGTTCGAGATTGATACCCTTGATACGTCTACCGATCTGGTGACGCAGGCCTAACCTTCCGGTGCATGCACAAAGCTGCAGGGAGGAGGTGAAATTAGGGCTTACCTGCTGGAGCAGTTGTTTCGTACGGAATTCATCAATGACGTCGTCTGCATCGTACATGACATCTTTCAGTCGAGCCGTCCAGCGGCGGATGGCTGGGTCATGGAATGCCTTCTTCTCGGCGTCCTCAAGGACACTCTCGATCAGCTGAAGCTTTCCTTGTAGCTTGACGAGCTCTCCCTTCACTCCGAACAGTATCGCAAACTTCTTCCTCGATCAGGGGGGCAAGCTTCTGGCCTAACAGTCCGACTGATGAACTGAGTATCATTGCCATTTCCTTGACTCACTCTTTCTATAGCTAGTTTAATTAGTTCTCTCTCAAGCACAACACAAGCAACAGCTCTGGTAACGTGAGTAATATAGGAAGGAACACGGTTTGAATAATTGATTCTTCAGTCTCTGTCTCAACTTGCATGGTCGTGTTCCACCCACCCACCCAACCCGCACCCACCCAGCAGATTCCTTTAAACATTGCAGAAAAGCCCGACAGGCCGAAAGAAAAATAAAAAAAATAAAAAAAAAAAACACCAAAACTATCACGTGTCAGCAAGTGATCGACTGAAATTAAATCGATGACCTCAGATCTTATCCTTTTTCTGCTGACGTAGCCTAAAAAATATTTCATCCAATAGAAAACCGACACATGGTATCTGTTCACGCAAGAAATTGAGAAAGTATGGCAGAAAAGTCACCTATAGACACCCCTACCCCACACACACACACACACATTTTGGACATATCTATCACATAGAGGACTTTATACCGATGAATTATTGCTACTTCTGTCTCTGTCTCTCAACTTGCTTAATTTTGTTGCATCAGACTCAATAATTGCCGACTAAATGCTGTCTGGAATAGTATCACAACTTGAAAACAAAAAAACAAACAAAAGGGAGAAAAAATACACTGTTTTGTTTTGTTTTAATCTGATATTATCCTTTTAGCATAATCGAATTTTGACAGCGTATTAGAACCCATTCAGATCTCACATAAAAAGATTACAAGAACAAAACCATACAGATGGGCTATAAGAATGTATCATCGCTATTTCCTCAACTGAACTAGAGTTAAAATATTAAACAAGGACCAGACTAGAATTAAAATTTCTTATCCACATTATGTTTATTTTTATTTCTGAAAAGCTTGACAATCCGAAAGAAAAATCAAAAAAGAAAAAGAAAAATGTCATGTGTAAGCAAGTGATTGGTCGGGATTAAATCGATGACCTTAGTCCTCTCCTGCAGATGTAGGCCAAAACAAATCCGTCCAATAGGAAACCGACACGTGGCGTCGGTTCACGTGTCCGTTTTCCGGACAGACTATATAGACGTGCTGAGTTTTATTTTATTTTTTTGTCTCCTTCTAAATTCTATATAAATGTCCTATTAAATTTCCATCTGGATCTGACAGTTGAGCTATAAGAATCATTGCTATTTTTGTTGGATTGTATCTCGTTTTCGGTTGAGCGTTCAAATGGTAGTGATAATAGAGTTGATAGTTTAGTTCTACATCGGGTAGGAAGTGGGATCATGAGGTTTAGATAATTAGAATTGGTTCAGGCCTTATATAAGAATTCTCTTTTAAGACATGTGGGTCCAATCCAATATCGTATCTCATGGACCAATTTCGATTCGGATCACACCGTGTTCCCAACAATTTTCTCATCTCCCTCTTTCTCTATTTGCTTAGTTTGAATTTAATTGATTCTTCGGTCTCTCTCTCAACTTGCATGGTTGTGTCGTGTTTTGCATGGCCCCCCACCCAGCCAGAGATTTTGAACATATCACATGGATCAAGTTGTATAATGGGTCGGTCCGGCCAGAGGTTCGATTTGACCGGATTTAGGTCGGTCCAAGTCCAACCCGGTGCAGAGAGTGGGCCGGCCCGGCTCGGTCCGATTGGCACCCGATCCAGTCCGGACCCGTGACCCGGTCCGCGGTGGACCGGGCCGAACCGGTCTGGGACAGGGTCGGTTCACGGTCAGGCCGGACCAGCCCATTTTAATTTTTTTTTTAGTTTATATATATATATATATATATATATATATATATATATATATAAGTTAATAACTTAAAATTAAAATTTATAGGTTTTTTGTTACTAAGTTATTCTTGTATAATTTGAAATTTATAAGTTATTTGTTAGAATTTTTTTTTGTATAATTTATGTAAAATTTATTTTTCATGAATTATAAACTATTTATAGAATTTTTTTGGGACCAGATGACCTCAAATACCATAAAAAAGTTGTTATATTGAATATTTTGGTTATGTTTAGCAAAATGACCAAAATATTCCTAAAACGGTTAAAAAAAAGTCACTAAAATGAGAGTATTTTGATAAAAATACCTCCCAACGAATATATTCCAAAAATAAATAAAACTCAGTCGAATCTGATTGAACCGGACCAGAACCGGACTGGTCTGGACCGGATCGACCAAATTGAACCAGGTCCGAACAAAGACGAGGCTGGGCCGGACTTGCAGGTCGGATTCTCCGACCCTGTCCGGATTCGTGGGAGGAGTTGGCCGGAACGGATCGACCCGTTGATTTTGTCTGGACCGGTTCGAACCGGTTTTGAACGGACCAGATCTGTACCGGATTCCGGGTCGTCCTTTTACACACCTATGACACATGGAGGACTTTATTATACTGGAATTATTGATACTTCAGTCTCTGTCTCTCAACTTGCATGCTGCATCAGACTTGCTCAATAATTGATCGATCTGTCGAGTGAGTGACTACAGCCAACTAAATGCTATCTGGAATACAAAATAAGAGGAAAGACGAAGAAAAAAATAAATCTAGATACACAATCGATGCAAACGAGGACCATTACATGTCAGTCAGTCAATCAGTCAGTCTGATGGAAATAGGATGGATGTGGGCGTTGGACTGATTTTGTTTCGGATTTTGTTAGTTTGGTTTAGTTGGATAAATTTTGATTTTAGTTTTTGTTTAGTTTGTTTGGTTGGAATTATTGGGTTTGATTACTTTAGAAGTGGAAGTTGATTTAGTTTGGTTTATACTGGATGGTTTGAAATTGGATTTATACAAGAAGTAAAAAAAAAAAAAATGTGTACTAAATTTTCCTAAATATATAAATCTTACAATCACAGCTAGCTAGAATTAGCTTTTAACCATCAATTCATTATTTGGCGTAATACAAAAATACTCGGTAAACAATGATTTCGAGATTGAAGTATGTGATTGTTTCCTTTGCTAAATTTCTATCAGAGTATGTGCACTGTTGAAATTAGTTGATGATTTTATTGATTGTCTCATTGGCATTATATAGCCTTACAGTCATTAATACAATGATTTCAATCATTATGACAATAATCTCATAATGGAATATCCTGTGACATATTCTGGCATCCCAAATATGTCCTCAGAATATTCCCATGTGCTTATACTATACTTAAATATGACACCCAACATACCATATCAACACTCCCCCTCAAGATGGGTGAAAGATATTCACTAAGCCCATCTTGTCACATCCTCTAATCATGCTCACTGAGGCGAGTCCCTTGGTTAGTCCATCTGCTACTTGATCCCTGGTTGGAACATGGCCAAGCTCCAGTAATCCTCTATCCAACTTCTCTTTGATGAAGAATCTATCAATCTCGATGTGTTTGGTCCTGTCATGCTGTACTGGATTGTTGGCGATACTAATAGCTGACTGATTGTCACACCACAGCTTCATCTTGGCTCCTTGATCCAGCTTCAGCTCCACCAGCATATTCTTCAACCATAGCAGCTCTGCAACTCCCAAGGCCATAGCTCTGTACTCTGCTTCAGCTGTCGATCTGGCCACCACAGACTGCTTCTTACTCCTTCAGGAGACCAAGTTACCTCCTACAAATATGCAATATCCCGAGGTAGACCTCCTGTCATCAGCACAACTAGCCCAGTCAGAATCACAGTAGCCCTCGATGCTCACGTGATTGTTTTTCCTGAATATTAGTCCCTTCCCGGGAGCACCTTTCAAGTACCTCAGAATCTGGTACACTGCATCCATATGACCCTTCCGTGGGTCATGCATGTAGCGGCTCACCACACTTACTGCAAAGCAGATATCAGGACGTGTGTGGCTCAAATAGATCAACTTGCCAACCAGTCTCTGGTATCTGTCCCGATCAACTGGTTCTCCAGCCTCAGCATCAATCTTGAACCTCTGATCTATTGGTGTCGCTGCAGGTTTGCACCCCAACATCCCAGTTTCTGTGAGAAGGTCCAGTGCATACTTCCTTTGAGAGAGAACAATCCCCTCTGCTTCTCGAGCAATCTCAATCCCAAGGAAGTACCGAAGAAGGCCGAGATCCTTCACCTCGAATTCCTTGCCAAGCTTTCCTTTGAGTTGGGCGATCTCTTGCTCATCATCTCCTGTGATAATCATATCGTCCACATACACCGCAAGCATGGTGATGTGGCCTCCACTCCGACGGAAGAACACAGTATGATCAGCATTGATCTGTTGATATCCCATCCCTATCATCGCCCTTCTGAATCTGTCAAACCACGCTCGAGGAGACTGCTTCAGTCCATAGAGGGACTTCTTCAACCTGCAGACCTTGCCTACTGTCTGTTTGGTGCCAAATCCGGGTGGTATCTCCATGTACACCTCCTCCACTAGATCTCCGTGAAGAAACGCATTCTTCACATCCAGTTGGTGTAGCTTCCATCCACCATTCGCTGCCAGAGAAATCAGAGTCCTGACAGTGCTCATCTTTGCAACTGGTGCAAAGGTCTCGTCATAGTCAATGCCGTACATCTGACTGTATCCTTTGGCTACTAGTCGAGCTTTGTAGCGATCAACCTGTCCATCTGGGTTCTGCTTCACGGTAAAGACCCACTTGCATCCAACTGCTCTCTTCCCCTCTGGCAGTCTCACAAGCTCCCAAGTGTGGTTCTTCTCCAGAGCTCCCAACTCCTCGTGCATTGCCGCTTTCCACTTTGGATCGTTCTTGGCAACCTGCCAATTGTTAGGTACAGTAATACTATCCAAAGATGCTATAAATGCTCCATGAGAAGAAGGGATATGGTCATAAGAAACAAACTGAGCAATATCCCAACCATATCTGTTTGGAGGATTTCCTGCATTGCTGCGAGTGGTCCTCCGTACAGATAGTGGTGTGGGAGGAGTAGTAGTAGGAGGAATGATATCTTGTGAAGGAGGGGGTATCACCTGAAGGGGGGTTGGTGTCGGTGTCTCAGGAGTTGGGACGAACGCAGGCAAGGGACTTGGCACTGGCACTGTCTGTACTGGTCCTGCAGTTTGCTTCTCTCTCCTGCTGTAGGTAAGTAACTCTTCCTGAGCCGTAGGCCTAACACCTTCACCTTCTTGTCCCTTCTCCGTGCCTCCATGCCAAACTTCTAAATCGGTTACCACCAAGTTCTCCATCTCCCCCTCTCGCCTAATACTGGCAGTATTAGGCGTGTTGTGTGAAGTTTCGTCCTGGCGGTAGTATGGCTCATGCTCCCGAAAGTGGACATCCATACTGACAAACTTCTTCTTCTCTACTGGACTCCAGCACACATACCCCTTTTGGGTCGTCGAGTAGCCTACGAAGATGCATTTGACCGCTCTAGGGTCAAGTTTCCCAACTGATGGCCTGTTGTCCTTCACAAAACACACACACCCAAACACCTTCAGTGGGAGTATCCCACTATTATTGCCTTGCAATACCTCACATGGGGACTTCCATCCGAGGACCTTCGAGGGCATCCTGTTGATGAGTTGAGCTGCTGTCAACACTGCATGCCCCCACAGACTCTGTGGGACATTCATGTCGATCATCATACTTCTTGCGACCTCCAGAAGGTGTCTGTTTTTCCTTTCTGCAACTCCATTTTGTACTGGTGTATATTCACAGGTGGTCTGATGCTGTATTCCGTGTGCTGACAAGTATTCTGCAAGCGTCCTGTTGGTATACTCTGTTCTATTGTCAGACCTCAGTACCTTCACAACTGCTTTGTACTGAGTCTGGACATGCTTATGGAAATCCCGAAAACAAGCAGCTACATCACTCTTATTTTTCATCAAATATAACCAGGTAACACGAGAGGCACACTCAATGAAAGAAACAAAGTACTTATAACCATTCATAGTGTTAGTAGCACATGGACCCCAGACATCAGAATGTACTACCTCAAAAGCAAAAGTGCTCCTATGACCCGTGCCAACATATGAGCTCCTAGTAAGTTTTCCTAACTCGCACGCATCACATACTAATTTCTCTTTATTTGTTTTTGCATAAATCTCTGGATACAACTTACTTAGAGTATCAAAGGAAGAATGTCCCATCCTCCGATGATGGAGTATCAAGGTATCCTCAGTCCTCTGCTGCAGTCCTTCCATGCCAGCCTTCTCTGCCATAGATACCAATGCTGAGTCCAGTCCTTCTCGATCTAGGTACCACAGTCCCTCATGCCAAGTGCCAGTCCCAAGTCTTCGTCCTGTCCCTTTCTCCTGGAAGGTCACCTTAGGAATATCAAAAGAAACAATGCATTTAAGTTGGAGGATTATAGAACTAATGGACAAGAGACTGACTGGAAAGGATGGAGCATGTAAAACATTGGATAATCTTACTGAACCTGTACAATTAACAGTACCCTTACCGACCACTGGCTGGAAAGTGCCATCAGCTGTCTGAATGTTGTCTGCTGATGCTAGGTGAGTGTAGGAAGAAAACTCACTAGCATTCCCCGTCACATGTCGAGATGCTCCCGAGTCGATAATCCAGTCTGATGATTTAAGGGAAGAGATAGACGCAAGGGCAAGTGATTCGTCAGTACCTTCTGATGGATGGGCATACATGGCAGCGTTGCCCCTAACAAAGAATGAGGTGGACGCCTCCTCTGTTCTACTCCTCATGTCTCACAGTGCCTGGTCCTCCACAGTAAAGGTGCCATCAGCTTCTCCGTTCCCTTCTGATATCAGGAGGTTTGCCCGATAACCTCCTCGGCCGCCTCGTCTATCCCCTCGACCACGACCACGTCCTCCATTATATCCTCGTCCGCCGAACGGTCCTCGTCCACCACTTGAATCTCCCTCCCTAGGTGGTTTGGTACAAGCATACCGATGATGACCCATCTTCCCACAGTTGTAGCACTGTCGGTTATGCTGCCAGGGCTCTCCCTTAGATCCTGTGTTACCTGAGCTGGTGATCGCTAGTGCTGACTTTGCTTCGGGGGGACCACCTGTCCCGGCTTGCAGCCTGATGTGTGTCTCCTCCTGGATCATGGCTGAGATAGCCTCCTCAAGGCTAGGGATCTTTGGTTGGGCTAGAAGTAGGGCCGTCCTCTGTGCGAAAGCTGCAGTCAGCCCTTTGAGGAACTTCATCATCCTCTCCTGCAGACACACCTGTCTCCCCTTACACTTAGGGTCCCCGCAGCTCGCCCGATCCGAGGAGTGATCATAATCCAACCACAGACGCTCCAACTCCGTGGCATACTCCTGCACCGTCTTCTCTCCCTGTACGGTATCATCAATCTCCCCCTTTATCTGGAAGACCCGTAAGTTGTTCCCCACACCATCATAGGTCCTTCTCAACTTCTCCCACACATCTTTCACCATCTCAATACCGTCTACTGTGGCGGCAATAGACTGGACTAAGGAGTTGAGAAGCCAGATGTAGATCACCATATGAGTGGACTTCCACTCATCGCGTCCTGTCGAGCTCTCGTCCGGCTCTGTCGTCTCGCCCGTCAGGAACCCCTCCATGTTTTTTTCTGCGAGGGTTCTTCTCACCCGTCGTGACCAACTCAGATAGGTGGCTGGTCCATCTAATTTCAGATCGATGGAGGGAAGCTTCAACTCCGGCGACATTCGTGTCGTGTTCTCACCAGCCGACATCGTCAACAACTTCATCAACGTCGCCACCTCTGCAGAATCTAGCTTCTTGATGATCTCCTCCATCGATGCGTCGTCTATCCAGTCACGTCACGTCCGCTCCATGACTCACGCTTGTCCTCGTCGTCCGCTCATAGATCCGAACATGTCCCCCCCTTTTTCAGATCTAGGCATCCCTATTAGGCGCTGCCTCGTGCTGGTGCGGAGGAGGCGGCAGCACGCATGTCACAACCGCCGTCGCAGCAGCCGCAGCAGCAGTAGTAGCCACAGCAGTAGCGGGACGGGGCAACAACAGCGAAGGGCGGCCTGCGAAGGTCGGAGAAGAGGAGAGGAGGGAAAAAAAGGGGGGGCGTGGAAGAGTTCGGTGGAGGAGATCTAGGAAATCCTCCTGTGGGTTTGTGGAAGCTTGGTGACGGCTAGGATTTGTGGAAACTTGGCTCTGATACCATGTTGAAATTAGTTGATGATTTTATTGATTGTCTCATTGGCATTATATAGCCTTACAGTCATTAATACAATGATTTCAATCATTATGACAATAATCTCATAATGGAATATCCTGTGACATTCTGGCATCCCAAATATGTCCTCAGAATATTCCCATGTGCTTATACTATACTTAAATATGACACCCAACATACCATATCAACATGCACACTTTATATATATATATATATATATATATATATATATATATATATATCGACTGTGCAAAGATGAGATTCATATCAGACAAAGAGCTAAATGAAGCTGACTTAGAGATGGAGATAGATGTTCTAAATTCTTCCACGCTACTGTCAAAGCTAGACAGAGTCGGAATACCATTACGGATTGCTTGATCCTGATAAAAAAATTATTACTGGGGATGTTGGTATTCGGAATGAGACGGTACGTTATTTTCGGGATCTCTACAACCAGACCTCCTACCCGAACGTCTTTTCACACATTGATTTTAAGAAGATGGTCTCTCGACGAGGTAATGCTGTCTTACAGGCAACGGTGTCGATGGAGGAGATACATTCTATTGTTATTAATGCAGACCCTATCAAATCACCGGCCTTCTTCAAGAAACATTAAGAGATGATTAAGGTATACGTACTGGATGCGGTGAGAGAGTTTTTTTTTTTTTTTATAATCTTTGGTAAGATGCTCAAGGAGCTTTACCACGCATTTGTGGTCTTAATTGCTAAGGTGGAGTGTACGATTTTGCTGGGAGACTTCCGGCCGATAGCGTGCTGTAATTTTTTATACAAGATTATAACCCACATGATGTGTGCCCGTATGAGGGATGTTATGAAGGAGCTTATCTCCCCTAATCAGACGTCCTTCATCAAAGGACGCTCCATCTCGGAGAATTGTCTGCTGGCTCATGAGCTTGTCAGGGATTTCTGTCACGACCCGCACCCGGTGTAGGGATGCAAGTCGGAAACAACGTCCAACCTACGTCGCAGAATCGACGGTAGAACGCTGTTTGGGTAATCTATCTAACAATATAATGAGCCACCAACAATATCAATATACTCAATCACAGATCTAAGATGAAAATGAGGCAAATCAAGAGGAAATCCAAATGATATAGAAGGCACTTAAAAGTATCTATGATCAGGAAAGATGAATGCAAATAAGTAAAAAAAATATGAAGACATTTTTTGATGTTTGGCCAACATTTGTAAATCAACAAAAGTATCTATGATCAGGAATGATAAATGCATACCAGATCAAAGCGGCCTGGACGCATGCAAAAGTGCAGCATCAATTGCCTGAGGAAGGTTTTTGGCAGCCAATACGATGATTCCCTGTAAATTAAGTTCATCATGCAATGATAAGTTACCATTGCCTTTTCCTTCTTGCAATCAGTACAGAGAATTTGAAAGAAGAGGCCACCATAGCCTGTTCTGTTCTAGGCTATCCATTTCAGGCAACAGTGTAGATACAAGTCTTTCACTGATAATGCTGCCGGAATTCCCTCCCTGACCACTACATGGAAAAGTAGCCGTTATATATGTACAATGATCTCGTGTAAAATACAACAGAGTAGCACTTATTCTACCACTAAATACCAATGAGCATACTAGGTGAACAGAACTCTAGCATACTTACTTGTCACACAAAGGAGTACATCAACAACAAAGACTTTATCCCAATTTTTTGGGGTCAGTTATTTGATTCCTTTTCTTCCATTCATCTCTGTTAAGGAATTCCTTGCCTCAAAAGAATGTTGAAAATTCATAGAGTCAGCATCTACTGAATTACCTTTCACACAAAAAATGGAAACCCAAATTCTATCAATAAATATACAAAAAATAGCAGATTCGCAAAGATTAGCAAGATATCATAGTAGTTGCTGAAATGATAGCGAGACTTGCAAGTATTTAAAGGTTAGGCATGGATATAAATATATGTCCATGTGGACAATTATGCAGTGAAGGTATGACAGCATGCAAGATACTCTAAATGACATGAGACTTGTGTGTTATTTTTTCTTTGCAAACCTTGTATCTTCCCAACTCCAACAAATAATCTCTCCTATAAGTACTTACCGTTTGGAGAGCAATTGCATCGGCCTCATCAAAGAATATAATGCTTGGTGCAGCTAGCCGTGCTTTTGGGAAAGTCCTACCCAACAATGCTTCCCCTTCCACCGACATATTTCAAATACAATTCTTCACCACTACACAATTTATATAAAATCAAAATGTAGGGAAGAAGAAACATCCACATAAAAAATAATATACATGAAAACTTGAAATATGATCTCAGACCTCGAGCTAAGTACTCAACTCACATATGATATGCCCTTATGTTATTCTCACATAAAGATAATTGTTCTTTTAAGTTCAATACGAAATAAACTACCCAATTTCCTGATACAAAAAATCCCATTTTTTACTTAAGCGAGGACAAACTACCATGAACATTTACACTTATATAGTAAAAGAAAATAAAAGTACAGTATCTACAAGACATAATCCACTTGTGTTAGAGAGCAACCTTCTGATTACAATATATGCATGCCTCGGTATTACCACGGTCATTTGCAATACTCATTTGGCTCCAAAGATACTCTACAGTCTTCTGCTCATTCACCACAAGTCCAACATGGAAAAGAAAATGGCAGTTTACATATTCTTAGAACTTCCACTGGGCCAATTTTTCACCTCAAGTAGTAACTATTGTTGATTGTTATTATTTCAGAACAAATTAAGACATATTATCCAATCTGATCAAAGAACAAGATTGTAATTACTTAATATTAATTCCTATATGAAGGCTAAATAGTGGTCTTTGAAGTAATAAAACATCCAGATATGACATATAGTAAGCATGACCTACATATAAATGGTAAAAAGATAGAATGTACATTTGATAAGAAAACAGCCTTAAAGAAACAGGAAGTTAAAAAAGAACCTATTCATTAGAAGTATAGTTTGAGGATAGTGGCTTGTGCAACAAGCTCTGAGAAAGAAATGCAAGAGATTTGACCTTCAAATCTTTAAGCCCTCCAATATCATCCCATGACACCTTTGACACTTTTTTAGTAACCCCTTTTGTCATGCTTGGACCAAGCTCGGACATTGCACTTTCCCAATCATCCATTGTTAAAATCTCTCCATCTTCTGCAGTATTTGACAATCTGCGAAATGTTAACATCTCTCCATCTTCCCTACTATTTGACAATCGGCGAAATGCAAATCTCGAAGCCTCCCTACGTAGTGTTTCTAAATCGGCACCAACATATCCATTACAAGATCCAGTAATAGCCTGCAGATCAACATCTTGATCCAAATGAAGATTATTAGAGTGGAGCTGGATCAAGTTAAGATGTAAATCACTCAGAGCAAATACAATTAGAGAGAAATTTCAGAACAAATTTATGGTTGGCACTGTTTATTGTTAACTGCAATATTTTTCCAACTTCACTAGTGGATTTATAATGTATGTTCCCGAATATATACACTTCTATATTTGACTCCGACTCCGACCATAGCAATTATTGAAAAGTTAACAGTCCTATGGCTATAATACAAAGAGAACCCTCACAAAAAACAATATATAAATACAAGAAAATCCCAATAACTATTACCTCGATCTGTGATTGTTCCTCTGCTGAAGGCACAGTGACTTGAATTTCAGAATCAAAGCACCGTGGTCTACGTAATGCAGGATCAATTCCATCTACCTTACCAAGGCATAATCAAAATAATAATCTGAAAGGGCAATGACACATTTAAAAAAGAAAAGGAAAAAAAAATTCATCAGAAAAGAAAAGCCAAAAGATTTTTAAATCTGAAAGCTACATTAATGGTAATTACATAAGGAGAGACATGCCATCATTATTCATACACTGACCTGCTAGGATGAAGTTCTGCTTCCATCCATTAGAGTCGGAAGCGGACCAACGATGCGAGATTCCTGCTCTCTTCTGTGTGAAAGGATCAAAAGTTAACAAACATGATTGCTGATAGAAAACAAGACGGATATAGAGCCAAAATTAAACTGAATTGATAACAGTCATACTGTTATATTGGATCATCAAATTCATACCTATTGTTACGTTGGGGACAAGTTGGGGACAAATGGCATCGATTTCATCTACGAATATTACAGTCGGCTTCCTTGATGAAGCATGGGAATACGCTTCAGCAAATGCTTCTCGTAAAAAACTTCTCACTTTCCCCAGCATGTGCTTTATGAACATCAAATGGACTGAGAAAATTGAATTCAGACTCATCATTGATATAATCATAAAGTCAAATATCTGAAACTTTAACACCAGTTGGTGGTTCTTTGACCATTGTCAGACGCGCATCACACTCTTGAACAACCGCTTTTACCATGCTTGTTTGAAACGTAAGCAGCGACCAAGAAACAAAATTAGATTCATCTTCACTTCGAGCTTTATCTAAAATCAAATTACTCCCTAGAGATGACAAGTACCAGTCAGTGAAGACTAAGAGTTGGGTCTAAGGGCTGTTCGGTCTCTTTCGTTTTTGGCAAGGTTAATAGCAATGTACAAAACTACAAATTCCAGTAAAGTTTCATAAACTTTACGAGAAGGAAAGCGTGTCAAGAATGAAGAATCCCCCTCCAACCAGGGTAGAGAAAGACAAGACACAGAACAGATATAATTACTACAATATTTGGATGTATTTTCATAGCAAATAGAGATGTGAAAATAGACATCACTCAAATATTTGAACCAATGTCCAAGTTAACTACAGCAGATATGGTTTAGGATCTAGTATGTATGTGGATCGGATATAAAAAAAAAAACTTAGAAATTACAAAGGGAATCAAGTGCAAACCATTAATTTATAGGACTTAAATACCATTTGAATACTACTTCAGACTAATTGGAAGTATTAGATTGGGTACAGAATCCGGGTGATCCTTGTCTGGTACTTACCCAGTTCTCTCTCTCAAAAAAAAAACCCTGTTAATTCGGAAGTCTGCATATAGAAGTAGAAATTATATCAGTATCATATGTTAAGCCCTATTTTCCATTATCAAAAGTGTATGTAGCCTCTTATTTTACAATTTTAAATTGGTATTAGTTGAAGTTGAGAAGATGTTCATTCTGTGTTGTGTTGTGTTGTGTTTTTTGGCTCTGCTTTTCCATAGCTTTTTCTCTTCAGAAAATCAAAGACTTTAGTTATTAACTATAAGATGTTTAATGATATTTGAGTATGGTTATAAGGGAAATATTTGGGAAAACTTTAAACAAGGTATTTGTAATCTTCTAGTAAATCAATTGATTTTTTATTAAAAAAATGCCACCATCTTAGAATGATGTTCCATAAAAATTGTACTTCTAGAACTTTATTACCAAATTACCATTCTTTTTTAGAATCGCGTTCTCAAAGCACGATTTCAAGTCCATGTGGTATTTTCGTAATATAAGTTCCAGTTATAGAATTTATTCTGAAAAGACATTATATTTATTAAAAATCTTAAAATAACAACATAATATTCCAAACGTTATATTTGCTTAAATACAGACACACAAAAAATTATGAAGTTGTTTTTTATGATTAATTTGGAACTGTATAGTACCTGGACGGTGCCGGGAGGACCATAGAGAAGCAAACCTCTGGCCACTACGTCATAGAGAAGAACAAACAATCAATGACATGTCGAACACACGACACAGACGTGGTCAAATTCCAAACAAAATATGGTGTTTAGTAAAAGAACAATGTGGTCAAATTCCGAACAAGCACCTTCCACATTTTACAAAATGTGGATTAATGTAAAGGAAGGGTATTCTTTACTCTTGAAATAGATAGATAAATGATAATATTTCAGTACTTTTCATTAATCAGTTTTAAGATGAGAAAGAAATACAACTAGATAATCTTACTTTGCTATACATAGATATTTTTAGGGGCTTTATGCATAGAGGGAGGTGGGGTGGATTTTGCTACTTCAAGAAAACTCATATGGTTTTGATCACTTACGTTGTATGGATAGGGACAGGGAGTGCCGAGGGGAGGTGGAGAATGAACTAGTAATTGCTCACAGAAGTTCTTATCTCACTACTTTTTGTGGCTTTCGTTGTCCTCTTTAAAACACTATGTTGTGAACTGGATCTTGAAATTTTGTTTTTTTTCTTCTTCTTCTTCTTCTCTTCCTCTTCCTCTTCTTCATTATCATCGTACAGAATGTATTCAGAGTCATCATCATCATCGTCCAGAATGTTGGTGTTGAATGATGGTTTGGGTCCCCCTCTTCGAGTGTAGGAGAAGTATTTGGCATTGTCGTAGGAGCAGCCATACACACGGGGAAAGTGTTGGATCTTGGACCAATCTGGACTACCCTCCTCAAGGCATCTCCGGAGTAGACTGATGCTCGACCCAATCTGTAGATCCTGCAGAGCAGGGAACTGTTGTTGTCCTCCTAAAAGCCACTTTGGTAGCCTCTCCATTTCATAATCTATCAACTCCAGGCGTTGCAGCGAAGGAAGGCCCAAAATGCTCTCTAGACTAGGACAACTTCTTATTGTCAATTCTTTGAGGAAGGGAAAACTGCTAACTTGCTCCAGGCTGTCGCACTCTGCTATGCCCATCATAGTTAAGGAGGTGGCATTCTGAGCAAGACCCACAGGAAGAGACATCAATTTGGGACATCCAACAAGTTTTATTTCAATTAGGCGAGGTAGGACTGACATAGAGGCAACATTCTTCTTTGTTTTCACCTCCTGCGGCTGCTCCTCCTCTTCCCACTCCCATTTCTCCCAATTTTGCATATTAATAAAGTTTAAATAAGTTAATTTTGGGAAGAGAACTGAACAAGTTGAAGAAGATGGTGATAGAGCATCTGCACCTAAAAATTCAGCTCCAACATCTATGACTGATCTTGCACCTTTAATCCAAAGAGTTTCCAGATTGGGGAGATTCCCTAGAGGAGGGAGGGTCCCACAGTAGTTACAATTTTCAAGTCTTAGACTCCTCAGGTTGGGGAGAAAGAAGGGGGCAGATGTCATCCAGCTTGGAAAGCTCATTCCATAGTAGCCATTTATCCAAAGTATTTCCAGACCTGGTGGTGGGCAAAGCAGCAGGTCGAAGACCTCTTCAATTCTCTTCTTCATCTCCTCCTCCACCGCAACACTCCGTTTGCAATACAATTTTAGATCGGAAAGGTGCATGTTGTTTTTCAGTACGTCATATCCTCCTCCTCCTCCTCTCCTGTATGATTCTACATCCCTTGTTGCTCTCTCCAACTTGTACATGGTGAGACTTCTAAGCATCGAGAGAGATTTCACTTCTTCCAAGGAACCCCACTTTCTTTGGTTCCTCCCATTCTTGTTGTTGTTGTTATTCACCACGAATCCATGTATTCTGTTGAGATTCTTTAATTTACATATCCCAATAGGCATGCCTTCCACTGCTGTATCCTCGAGATCAAGACATCTTAGGTTTTGCAACTTCACAACACCATCACCAAGGTTACGTAGGTTTATACAAAAATAGAGCATCATAAACTCTAGATTTAGAAGCTTCTCTATGCTTTTTGGTAGTTCCTCTATACTAGATCCAGAGAGATCAAGATGCCTAAGATGTACAAGATTTCCTATAGAGTGTGGCAACCTCTCAATTATAGTGCTTTTCAATTTCAACACCCGCAACCGCGTTAAACGTTTAGTAACATCGTTAATATTCACATCTTCTATATGTGAATCAAATGTCAATAGAGTCCTCAACCACTTGTATTTTTTCAGGATATCAAACGTTGGTCTAATTTCTTCATGTCCCACACCTACAACTGATATGCGGCGCGACTTCACTAATAGATTGGAAGTGTTGCTTCTAGTTAGCCCTTTATGCACAAATAAGCTCTCGTCTTTGGTTAAAAATTGTGCTAGTGATCGTAGTAAATCATGCATTTTAGATACTTTATTATCAAGAAAGCCTATATGTGGTTGTAGAAAACTCCTCTGCAATAACTCCCAATAATATTCTTCTCCTACATCTTCAAGTGTCAGATCTCCTTCTGCTCTAACGAACCCCTCAGAGATCCAATATTGGACATGTTTGTTAATATCAAATATATTATCCTCAGGAAATAATGCACAATAGAGAAAACATTGTTTGAGATGAGGAGGTAAATCCTCATAGCTTAAGTACAATGCGTTGTTAACTTCTTCAGGAAAACCAGTCAAAGACCATGTCCTGTTATGAAGAACTCTCTCCCATGTCCTTCTATTCTTCTCCTTTTTGCACAGGACTCCTCCAATCGTCTTAATTGCGAGAGGTAAGCCACCACATTTTTTCACAATCTCCAACCCAATATCTTTTAGAGACTCCAACTCACCTTCTTCGCCATTGGAAACCACCTTCTTACAAATCAGAGACCAACCATCTTCAGGCGACAAAAACTTCATGGTATGGATATGTACTGCCTTCATCCCTAATGCGACATTTTGATTCCTAGTAGTGACTAAAATCCTACTACCACTTGCACCCCTCTGTAATGGGTTTCGGAGTAAATCTTCCCACACTCGATCACTCCACACGTCATCTAACACGATTAAAAACTTCTTCCCACTTAAAACATTCTCAACCTTAGGCTCGAGGGAAGCACGGGTTTGGAGCCCACCGTGATCACCCCCGGCAAAAGTGAGAATTTCTTTCAATAGATTGACTTCAGAGACTTCTTTGGAAACACATACCCACACCTTGACAGAAAATATAGATTTTATGTCTTGATCGTTGTATATCCTTTGAGCTAGGGTGGTCTTTCCTATCCCTCCAATCCCTGCAATTGCAAATACAAGGACTCCTGTGGATCTCCTTTGTGTATCCTCCTTGGTTAGCATATCAACGAGCTTCTCTGTATCCTCCTCAATTGTGGATCCTACGACATCATACTCCACAGTCGGAGATGACATTCGGAAGAAGGTGCTAGAAGGTTGATCAGTAGTAGGATATGTGGATGGGACTACTAGCTGGAATTGTGCTCTCTCCTTGGATATATCATCAAGTTCGAGATTGATACCCTTGATACGTCTACCGATCTGGTGACGCAGGCCTAACCTTCCGGTGCATGCACAAAGCTGCAGGGAGGAGGTGAAATTAGGGCTTACCTGCTGGAGCAGTTGTTTCGTACGGAATTCATCAATGACGTCGTCTGCATCGTACATGACATCTTTCAGTCGAGCCGTCCAGCGGCGGATGGCTGGGTCATGGAATGCCTTCTTCTCGGCGTCCTCGAGGACACTCTGGATCAGCTGAAGCTTTCCCTGTAGCTTGACGAGCTCTCCCTTCACTCCGAACAGTATCACAACTTCTTCCTCGATCAGGGTGGCCAGCTTCTCGCCTAACAGTCCGACGAATGAGTCGAGTATCATTGCCATTTCCTTGACTCCCTCTTCCAAGAACAGACTTTGATGGATTGACAGGTATACCAAAAAAAGAAGGCTGTACTCTTGGAAGAGGAAAGAAGCTACGGGAAGAAGAAGAATATATGGTGGCTGGAAAGTAAAGAAAGGAAGAGAATCAACTGCTTCCCTATGGCTATGGATTGTTTGTTGCAAGCAAGGTATGTACTCGTCACTTTCTTTCTTTGCCACTGCTAGTTCATTAGTTGATTCATCTGCACGTATTCTTCTCTTCCCTCTCTATATCTCCATATACACAAAGATTGAAACGTACATTTGATAAGAAAATAACATTAAGAAACAGGAGGAAAAAGAAATCATATTCGTTAGAAGTATACTGGCTTGTGCAACAAGCTCTGAGAAAGAAGTGCAAGAGATTTTACCTTCAAATCTTTAAGCCCTCCAATGTCATCATCCCATGACACCTTTGACACTTTTTTAGTAACACCTTTTGTCATGCTTGGACCAAGCTCGGACATTGCGCTTTCCCAATCATCCATCGTTGAAGTCTCTTCATCTTCCGTAGTATTTGAACAGTATGCAAAATGTCAACATCTCTCCGTCTTCACTAGTATTTGAGAATCTTTGAAATGCAAATCTCGAAGCTTACTTACCTAGTGTTTCTAAATCGGCACCAAAATATATCCATTACAAGATCCGGCAGTAGCATGCAGATCAACATCCTGATCCAAATGAAAATTATTGTTGAGAATATTAATGGACTTTTAGTCCCACATTAAGTAGAATAATAGAGAGAAGGATTAGCCTCTCCTATAAATATATAACTCCACCTCAATAATAAATAAGCCAAATATTCTACTAAATTTCTATTTGGTATCAGAGCCACCAAATCCTAACCCTAGCTGCCACCCTTCTCCACATCCGACCCCCTCCAAACCCCGCCTCCGCCAAACCCCCTTCTCCCCACGCCCCCTCCCCCCACCCTTCCGCCGCCAGCACAGCCGCCACCCCCACCATCAGCAGCCCCCCCGCCGCCAGCACAGCGGCCCCCTCCCCCCTCCAACGGCCATCAACCCTCCCTTTTCACGCCGGCTCTCGCCCCCTCTCCGTCGTCGCCAGCATAGCCTTCCTCCTCCTTCTTGTCAGGCCATGCGACATCGGGTCGCAGCCATGCACAGAACATGAGCAACGGCTCTCGGGGACACCGCTACCGCTGAAGGAGGAACATTAGACGTGGAGAAGACGGAGATCAAAGGTGTAGACGATCTAGATCTGCTACCGCCTTGCTGATGGAAGAGGAGAAGAAGAAGACGATGGAGACGATCTACGGTAAGCTGACGGCCAAAGAGATGAAGGCTTTGAAAGACGATCTCTTCTCCAGGAGGCTGACCGAGACTAGCTCACGTGCTGCACACGCAGATGTGGATCATTCACCATACAAAATGGGGAAGTTGGAGAAACAGGAGATAAAGTTGGAGGGTACTTTCAACTACTTGAAGTGGTCGTGCCAGGCGATGCGGACTCTGAAGGCAATGGGCTTGGTGGGCTATGTGAGTGGCCAAACCAAGACACCTGAAGATCACTCCTCACGGGAGTTTGATGTATGGAAAATTATCAACAATGTTGTAGTTGGATGGTTGACAACCTCATTGACCGACCAAGTGTCGGACAACGTGGAAGCAATGGAGGGTGCTTGTGATATTTGGATGACGCTGAGAGACATGTACTCAGGGCCGGGCAACCCTATGAGGGTCTTCCAACTACAGGATGAACTTGATAAGGTGGTTCAAGAAGATCACACAATCTCTGAGTATGCGACTCTGTTGAAGAAGTATTGGTCAGATCTCAACCACTATGATCCAATTTGTGTGGAGGATGAGCAAGTGGAACTGGCATTTGCCAAACATTATCAGAAGTTCATGGAGTATGTCTTGCGACAAAGGATGATAAAGTTCCTGAAAGGGCTCAACCCAACATTCGAGCAGAGGAGGAATGTCCTACTTGCACAACCCGGACTTTCATTACTGGAGGAGGCCATAGCTGCTATGGCACAAGAAGAGGCACGACTGAAGCTGATGCATAGCACTACTAGCTTTCCGGAAAAAAAATTAGCTCTAGCAGTTTTTAACCCAAATTATTTCGGAGGGGGAGGGTGCTACAACTGTGAAACCCTGGACACTTCATCAGATTATGTACGAAACCTCTGAGAGGCCAGTCCAGCGGCCATGGATGCAGCCGTGAAGGACGTAGGGGTAGCAGAGGAGGCTATGCCGGTGGCAGGGATAATTATTTTGGAGGGCACAAGGCAAACCTGGCAGAATGGAAAAATGAGAGTCAGTCATTCGATATGACCCCTAGTGAGAGGGAAATGCTAAAAATATGGAGGAGCATGAAGCTTGGAACCAGCGACAGTCGAGCCAACACCGTTGGAACATTGACTCCAACCACCTCTGGGGGTAACATCACCTACTATGCCCTTACAAGCACATGTATACCTGCTCATGCCCTTGCATCTATCCACAGACCAGAAAGTCTAAATTGGATAATTGACTTTGTGGCATCCCTCCATGTCTCGGGTGCACACGATGAGTTCCAAGATTACACTCACCTGGTGACGCCTGAAGCATTCAGAGTGCTGATGGTACTGCTAGACCCATTGCGGGTAAAGGCACAATTGAATCCACCCCTTCCATAACTCTTACTGATGTCTTGCATAATCCATCTTTTTCTGTTAATCTATTGTCCATTAGTGCCATTATTCTTCAACTTAATTGTGTTTTTTTTTTGACATTCCTAAGATAATTTTTCAGGAGAAGGGAACGGGAAAACGGTTGGGCACTGGCACTTGGCATAAAGGGCCATGGTACTTGGACATGGGTGGGCTGGATGCAGTTCTGGTGTCACTGGTGAATGAAGCACAACCGGAGGAGCCGCGACTGTGGAAGAGAATTATTACTTCAACATCAGTGCATGGAACACTCTTCATTCACACTACTGAGTCAGATGTATCCCTCTATGTATCAAAAGACTAATAAGCGAAAGATGGTTTATGATGCTTATGAACTTGGAAAACATACCAGAAGCTCTTATATGACTTCTGGAAATAGAAGTTTAGCTATTTTTGATATGATACACTCTGATGTGTGGAGACCTTGTCCTACAACAACTGTTAATGGTTTTAAGTGGTTTGTCACCTTTATTGACTACTACACTCGTGTCACCTGGGTATACCTAATGAAGAGTAAGAGTGATATCTTTGCATGCTTTTAAGATTTTTATCGCAGGATTACAACACAGTACGGTGCTAAGGTAAAGATTTTAAGGTCTGACAATGGGACAAAATACACCAACAAGGCTATTGAAGAGTACTTATCAACCCATGGGATACAATATCAGACTTCATGTGCCTATACACCAGCACAGAATGGCATGGTAGAGCGAAAGAACAGGAACATGTTGGAAGTGGCACGGTCAATGATGTTCGTTATGAATGTTCCTAAACACTTGTGGGGGCATGCCGTGTTAACGACTTTATATCTCATCAATAGGATGCCCTCTTAGGTGTTAGGATGGAAGGAACCGTTTGAGATACTTACAGGTGAGAACAAGTATATTGTTCCCCCAAAGTTATTTGGATGTGTATGCTTTGTGAAGGATAATAGGCCTGCGGTGGAAAAGTTGGACCTCGGGAAGTGAAGTGCGTCTTTGTTGGCTACTTAGGGACTCAGAAGGGATATTCTTGCTGGAGTCCTGTGGAGCGAAGGCTCTTTGTAAGCATGGATGTTATATTCAGATAGATTGAACCATACTACCACAATGGTTCAGGTGAAGGCTCCACATTTGGTGACACACCTAACACAGTAGGTGTTACGAGTGAGGGGGAGATGGGCCGAAGCGTGATTGTCGGGTTAGTTCCATGCCCAATGATAGAAGTTGGTCCAAGAGAACAAGGGAGAGATAGCGAGGGTGAGGAAAGTGATGATGATGCACACAATCATGAGGAAGAAAGTGATGCTCCAGTACAGGGGAAGGAACAGACTACAGAATAATCTACAGAGCTCCAAGTCTACAAAAGGAGAAAGCAGCAGTCTACTACTATGCCTATTGCCCCTACTGTGCCATATCCCTCGCCTAACCCTGCCCCAACTTCTGAAGATGCACCTCTCGCACTAAATTCCTCTGATTCAGATACGGATACCTCATATTCGGATGGTATGATCTCTTCTCTGTTTGCAATTGAACGAGCTGATAGTTGAACAACAAACAAAAGAAATACAAAGAAATCCTAAATAGGAAATCTAAGTACAATATTTTTGATTTTGGGGAGTGAAGATGGATCTTGAGTACTGTAGTGACTCCTTTACTCCGTTGACGGTCTGACGAGAGAATGAGAATGCTTTCTACTGTTCTTTCTCTTGTGGCTTTGTCTGTGTGTGTATGCCAAAAATATCCGAGCCTCCCCGGGGCAGCATTGTGGGTATGCAACCCCACTATTTATAGTCATTATGCTGATGAGCTACGTGTACGCATATGCTATGCGCACATAGGTATTGGAGCTGCCACGTGTCCATCCTTAACGGAATGCAGTTGCAACCGTGGACGCATGCAACGGCCGTGTCGCCCACGTGGAGTCTTTGTTGGGATCTATTGTTGTTAAAAATCTGGTCAGTTCCTTTCCTTGGCGTGCGTGACTTGGTCATCTCGACATATGGCCTGCACTTAGGTGTGGAAAATCTCCTAAGTTGCAACAAAAAGATTTTGCTCGAAGTGCATTGCCATAGTAAACACATGAAGTCTGGAATGCATGGGGCCAGAGACGCATGGAGCAAATAGAGTCTGGAATGCATAGGGCTAGAGACACATGGAGCACATGGAGTCTAGAACGCATAAAGCCAGAGACGCATAAGAAACTTGGCCCATGGTGAGCTTGACGCACAGGAGCTTGTCGTTTGTACACGTGGCACTACACAGTTGTATACTGACAGAAGTAATTATGACGAGGACGTCAGCACTGACACCAACCGTCAATGCAAAGTCTAGGCGGTCAGAGCATCATTTTTGTCGGAGTCATAAATGCTCTGATTTGACTGAAGTGACCATACGTCCAAGACGTTATACGTCACTTTAAGCCTTTTTTCCTTTTGACGAATGTAGACTGAGGCACATAGTGGCTTTGAGATTTTTTGCTTCTACAAGACCCCCTTTAAAGTTTTCAAAGTTAGCCAAGTTTGAAATACTTTGAACAAGAAGCATGAAAGAAGAACGCATAAGCTGTCTATCTTTTCTTTAGTTGAGTCAGTTTGCTTAACGCATGCTTAGGCTGACGTGTGGACGACTTGTCGCACTATCAAATTTGTATTAAATGCTGAGATTTGGCTCGATCTCTTAACGGATCTCTTGGGATTCTGAGCCATTGTTTGACATGGTTACTAAGGCGACGGTTCCTAAAGAGACAAAAATGGATTACGCAGATCGAGGCATCAGGTTTATCCACATTAACTGCTCGGTTCATCCCCTCGATCTCTTCATGCGGTCTAGGGGCTTATAAATAGGCCGACCAAGAAGGAGAGAGGGTATCATTTCTTCTGCTCCTTTCCTTTTAAGAGAATGTTGAAGGTTTTCTCATTAGCCGACGAAAATCAGAAGGATCCATGGCCACCCGATATTGACATCCCAACAGGAGGTATGAGGGTGTCTCAACTTTTCCTTCATGATGTCCCTAATACAGAGACACAACATGGCTCATCGCATGGATGAAGAGACATGTGTGGCCATTCTAGGAAGCTCTATCGCATAGATAGTTTATTCATCTATAACATGCGCTGACTTTATCTCTGTCGCATGGACAAGGAACCAGTATGTGCTGACCAGTCGTCTAGAACATGTGCAGTCTTTTGTTTGCTGATGTCATGTGTTTTCTCTTGTGCAGGTTTTGTTCCCCTAGTGTTGACCGTGATAGAGCATGGAAGGATATCATAGAACCCTTCATTCGAAGAGAATGCCAACCTTATGCGTCAGTTTGCCAAGAACTGATCCAGGAGATGAGGATAAACATCCTCCGTCATGCGTGGAGTTGTCCATGTTTATGCAGCATGCTAGCTGCATTGTTTACCCTTATGCGGCCTGCTACCGGTCGGGATCCTGCGATGTTGGGCACTGGATTTGGATTGATTGTCATTCCTTGCATCCAGTCTTCCCGCATGGCTGAAGAACGTCCGATCGTGCCCTCCCTTGCTATCCATCAGTATGGATTCTTTTCCATACATTGAGGTTTACACGGAGGAGTTGACCCAGCATCACTGAGTTCTGCTACCGGCTTCACTTATGTCAGTAGCAGAAATAGCACAGAGCGACGCCTTTAATGGAAGAGGTTCTTGTCAGAGAGACTTCATGGAAACCCTTAAAATAGACTTCCATCATATGTACTCATGACCTTGAATTTTAATGAAAACCTTTAAAAAATGGATTTCCATCATATGTATTCATGATATTGAATGTTAATAAAAAAGTCTCTTTTTCCAAAACCTCTTCCTGCATTTGTCATGTTATGTTGTGAACTTGGATATTATACTAGAGGTAATATAGACGTAGTATGATACCCTAGTTAATGAGGACATCCCACTGGGGGACCGTTGGTGAACCTATTACTTCTTCCGTACTTGGGTGCAAGTAATAGGTTCGAAACAAGCTCTATCAGAGGTGATATGGATGTGATAGGTTTTGTAGTCTTAACACCGCTGGCGTACTTAAAGTTAAGTACGGGTGATAAGTTTAGATGACAATCGATATCAGAGGTAATATGTACGTGATAACCGATAGCCAAACTGAAAGATTTGCTCAGAGGTAATGTGGACGTGGCAAATCCTACTGGGGGAAAATGTTAGGACGACAGTTCAGAGGTAATATGGATGTGAACTAATGCCTAAGAGAGCTCGCTGAGGAGTAGTTTACTGAAAGTGATCTACTTGGGAGTGTAAATAGACCTGAGGGTTGCTCTGCTAGAGAGCTTTTGATGGTCCACTATATGTTGCGTATTCAGGACTCTTGAATACAGATAATGGCTTTGAAGTGGAATGTACATATTGTATCCACCGATTTGTTGGGGATAGACAACGAAAAATATAGACACTGTACATCTCAGTTGTCCAGCTGGGGATGCAGGAGAGTACCAATCAAGATTAGATATAGTACTTTTTCAGGAACTTGTCGTTGATAGGCATCATAAACAAGTCTACATTAGGTTTCACGAGCCGGTAGACGCCGTTGGAAAATACGGACTCCACGATAAACGGGCCCTCCTATTTAGGTTAGAATTTGCCGGCCGTCTTGTGAGTCATAACCATCGGTCTTCTTACTGACAAGACAAGGTCACCCACTTGGAATATCCTCTGACCCATTTGTTGAAGGCTCCGGAGAGATGCGCTTGATACAACTCAATACGCTGTGGAGCTAGGAGATGCTTTTCGTCGAGTGCTTCTAACTCTTATAGCCGTCGACGGTAGTTGTCGTCATGTGTCAACTTGTTGGAAAGAACCACCCAGAGCGAGGGGATTTGGACCTCAAGAGGGAGCATGACCTCGCTTTCGTAGACTAGGAAGAATGGAGTACTGCCAGTTGGTGTTCGGACCATTATGCGATAGGCCCAGAGACATTCGCCTAGCTTCTCATTCCAGTTGCGCTTGTTGGAAGACACGAACTTCTTATGGAGCTTTATGATGGTTTTATTGAAGGCTTTCGCCAGATCGTTCGCTGCCGGGTTGTAGGCAGTTGAAGCTACATTCTGAATTTAGTTTTTATCGCAAAATTGGTAGAAAGCGTGGCTCGCAAACTGTGGACCATTGTCGTGGATAATCCTGCGTGGTAAGCCAAAGCGATATATGACGTAATGCTTAACGAAGCTGATCACATTTGACGTTTTTACTTCAGCAAGCGTTATATCTTCCGCCCATTTGGAAAAGTAGTTTGCTATGACGAGGATAAACCGATGCCCTTTTGATGACGGAGGGCTAATTGGTCCTATTTTGTCCATTTCCCATGCTTCGAACGACCAAGATGCTACCGTTGGATGTAGAAATTCTGACGGCTAGTGGATAAAATCTGAATGGATTTGGCACATCTTGCACTTTCTTGCATAGTCAACAGCATCCACTACCATTGTCGGCCAATAATTACCCATTCATCGAAGATGGTCATGTAACTTTGGACCGGGTTAATGGGCATCGTAAACGCCATCGTGAGCCTCACGGAGTGCCTGCTTCGCTTCTGTATTTGATAGGCATCTTAGCAGAAGATCATCATAAGAACGACGGTACATTATTTTAGTAGTTGTATCATAATATAACCAGAGTCATGATCGAAGTGGTTTCCTTCGGGTTCTCAAAAAGAATTTTATAGACTGCGTAGTCGATGAATGGGAGTCTCCAGTCTTGGGTGCCGTCGTCTACCTTCGCTGAGTACCTTAAACACACACACAAGTTATTTTTTGGGCAGACCAACTCGTGGCCGACCACTGTGATTAGTTGATGAGTTTTGACCGAGACTACTAAGGAGGCAGCGAGGCCGGCCAGAGCGTCAACCTCTATGTTTTGCAGTTGGGGTACATGCTCTATGAAGAACCCGTCGAAGGTGCAGATTATATCGAGCGCGGCTTGGTGATAAGGGATTAGGTCTTCATTCTGGACTTCGTACTCGCCCTGGACTTGGTTGACTAACAGTTTAGAGTCGCCATAGGCTTCTAAGTAGTCCACTCCCACTTGTTTAGCAAGTTGGAGCCCAATAATGAGAGCGTTGTACTCTGCCACATTGTTGGAGCACGGCTCCATGTAGGAGTAAGCGTGGTTAATGACCAGATCATCGGGGGAGATTGATAATATCCCGACTCCAACGATGATATTGCCCTTGGGTCCTGCTCTTGAGGCGCCGTCGAAGAACATTCACCAAACAGCCTCTGCGCTCGTCATATTGGAGTCTGCTACTTCGTCTGGGATCTCCTCATAAAGCTTCAAAGTTTTTGGTACATGATGGGATGCTAGGAAGTCCACCAGCGCCTGGCCTTTGACCGCCTTTTGTGGAATAAATACCATGTCATATGGTGACAGCAGTATCGCCCACGTAGCCAAGCGGGAGTTAAGTGCCCCAGGTTTGGTCATGAGGACCTTGAGAGGATTAACTCGCGAGATCACATAAATTGTTTGTCCAGCCACATAATGTCGAGTTTTCTGGATAACAAAGACCAGAGCGAGGCACTCCTTCTCAACATGGTTGTACTTGTGCTCCTGTAACTACCACTTTCCACCATAGGAGTATTTTGGTAATTTTGCATATTGTTAAAAATTTTATATTATTTTATATTAGTGATTATCTAGAATTATATTAGTGTTAGTTAGTGGCTAGACAATTAGAATTTGCAAGTGTTAGTTAGTGCTAATTACTGTTAGTCATGACTTTAGTAATTAGAATTAATTAAGTTTAGTTGTCATGAAGAGATTATTCTTCTTAGTTGTAGAGATTCCATCTTTTAGTTAATTAGATTCCATTCATGACAAATGGAGAGGGACAAACTTGATATTTTGGCATGACCAAATCTTACTATAAGAGATAAGTTCAATTTAGGGCCCATCCGTTCATTTTATTTCATTCCTTAGCCTCCATCTTCTCCAAATCTTCTTCTTCCCCAAGCAAACCAATTCTCCATCAAATTTTTTTCCAACCACTCTTATTTCCACTCATTCTCACCATCATGAAGGTTTAGAGCATTGGAGAGCACAAGGAGATCCATATGAGAGGAGTTTGCTAGAAGATTGTGTCCGACTCATCTCTTCCATGTCCAAATTCGGAATTCTCCAAAGAGACTACCAAAATACTAGGTAACTCTCACAATTTCATTAAATTCATGGTTAGGAACACACATTGGTTATGTAGAAACCTTTTCATGGTTAGATTTGACTTTCCAATGGTAGATCTAGATACTAGGAGCCTTCAATTTGGTAGATCTAAGTTGATGTTATGATTTTGGGGCTCAATTTGGGAAAACTCTAATTGTGTCCATTGAGTGTATGTATTGTGTCATAATGAGGACTAATGATATTTATTTGATGGTATGAAGGTGTTCTTATGTCCAAAATTAGACACGTAGAGTCCATATCATGATACGCCATGACACGTATAGGTGGATTTAGTAAATTGGGTGTATACATGTGTTCTTTTGTCCAAAATAATCCAAATTTGTCATAGTATTCAGCCTCATTTTTAGCAGTCATAGCAAATTAGAAATACCATAACTTCTAACTCAGGACTCTGATTATTCTTCCATTTTTTTTAAAGAACCACATCGAAGTTAGATTTCCAAATATATAAATCAATAGGCCAAATTCATTCTAGAACTTTCTGTAAAACTGTTTGAGTGCCAGGTGTCCGAAAGACGAACGCGTTTCGGTGTTTTCGCGATTTCGGGAGCTTCTGGACACGAAATGCTATTTGTTTGAAGTTTCAAAAAACTGATATGAAGGGATACAACATAATTTAATCCTAGAATTTATTGAATAGGTTTAATAGGTGCAGTATTGATTACAAGTAGAGAACTGACTATACGACATAGGCATTTTGTGTATCCTATGAGACTAGGTAGTATAGATATCAAGTGAGTGTATGTATCATAGGTTGCCAAGCATATATATATATATATATATATATATATATATAAGTGTTAGGTAATAGGTGTTAGTTAGTGTGTGTGTTAGTGTTGATACAAGTGGTTATCAAGTGAGCCAAGTATAGTTAAGTTATGTGTTAAGGTATTAGAGTTTGGGGCAAGGTACTAGTGTGATACTTGGGTACCATAAGGATATTGGTATCATGACATTCAAGTATCATGAGTGAGGGTAAGTGAGTATTGGGGCTTGAGTAAGGTATCCTATTTGGTATCAAGTATTATTATTATAGTTAGTTGGGTAAATTTCTAGAAGGATAATATATTGGTCAAGATACTAAGATATTGGGTATTATAACTAGGTAATGGGTACTATCAAGATGTCAAGTGCCAAGAATAGGGTAAGTATCTTAGATGTAAGGTAAGTGTAGGTTATGGTCATGGGTTAGTATCTTGGGGGTTGGTATCTTAAGATATTTAATGTGGTACCATGGTACCATGTACAAACAAGTAGGATATATGTGGGATAAATTAGAGTATGGTATCCTAGGATGTATCAAGATATTTAGAATACCAAGATACCAAAATATTAGAAATAGTATTAGGTAATACTAGGATACTAAGGTAAGGTTATGATATTAGGTATTGGATTAAGATAGCATGGTAATGGTAGTGTCTAGCTTGGGTAATGAGTTAGATACCAAGATATATGTTAAGGTATTG
The DNA here is from genome assembly GCA_036927795.1 of Iris macrosiphon. NCBI lineage: Eukaryota > Viridiplantae > Streptophyta > Magnoliopsida > Asparagales > Iridaceae > Iris > Iris macrosiphon. The sequence continues at coordinate 158,351,293 of JAYESA010000002.1, read as the reverse complement.
GTTAAGGTAATGAGGTAATACTAAGGTAATAGCTAGGTAATAAGGTAATACTAAGGTATTGGCTAGGTATTAAGTATAATACTAAGCTATTGTATATATATATATATATATATATATATATATATATATATATATATATATATATATATATATATATATATATATATATATATATATATATGATATTATTATATCATAGCTAACTAGTATGACTTTAAAAGCTAGTATTAGCAAGGTATTGACCCATAGTTGAGGTATTGGTGATACGACTAAGGTATTAGTCTAGAAACTTGGATATTAGCAAGGTATTGACTAGTATGGACTAGAAAACCTAGTTTAGCCTAGGTATTGACCCTAGAACTAAGGTATTGACTAATAGTTAAGGTATTTGAGATATGAGCTAAGGTATTAGGTAGATGTGTGATACGGGTTAAGATACCGTGATACGGGATAAGGTAAATAGCTATAGGCCAAGGTATTACTAGAAATTATAGGTAGAAGTATATATTAGGATTGTATATGCTAGAAACTTATTAGTATAGCCTAGAAACCTAGTATTGGTCTAGTATTAACTAGTATTGACCTAGTATGACTTAGTTGGACCTAGTGTTGACTTAGAGACCTAGTTTCAAGCTAGTATAGCATGTTTATGATTCCAAATTACTGTTTTGACTTGATATTTCATATTTAGGTTTTTGAGGCACCGATACGGATACGATTTGACATTCATTGCTCTTGACTACAGACGAGTACATTCTCTGATAGTTTTTATTATTTGATAATTACTATAATACAAGTATTTAGAAATATTTTACTTGACTCCGACACAGTGGTTACATGGACTGGTACTATATGGATCATGTCATAAGATGTTATCCCATTATCGTATACATTCGAATACTCATTCACATGTACTTTATCGTGTGCATCGGATATTTCTTGTGCTTGTGTTCATTCGTGTACATTCGTGTTCTTCGTGTACTCATATTATATTGGTGTTCATGACGTGTCGTGATCGGATCCATGAGTATTGGTTGGGGGCGGGGGAAGTGCTAGATAGATATGTGATCAAAACTTTATGCATTGCATTGCATCGTATAGACAACATCCAATCATACACCTCACGTATGATTATGTTACTCCATAGATAATAGCCAATCTTAAATAATTGTGTTCCTTGTAAACAACAGCCAATCATAAATGATTATGTTCCTTATAGACAACAACCATTCATACTATACATATGATTGTGTTATAGCCTTGATAGTAGATCTTGATAACCCAAGTCGATCACATATCTAACTAGTATTTCAAACACTTAGTGTAGTTACAGTTCTTCACTATATTCTATTTTATTGCCTTTATTCTATTTTATTATGATCAGTTTATACCATATTGCTCTAGATTATCTGTCTCTTTTCTACCATAATATGATATTGTTCATTGTTTCTCATCTTGTATTACATTCTCTATTTCTGTTTATAGTCATTATCAATTAACTTGGAACTGCTATTGGGTTGCGCTTGCTCCATCCTGACTGGATATATTTTTTAGAGTATTGGAAGGATTTGTGTCCGACTCATTACAACCACAAGAGGTAGTAGCTACATCTTTGGACCCTTTAGTGTAGGAGTGATTACCGGAAGACCTAGCCGGTATCACTAGTTATCCTAGTTACCTTTACTCAGAATTATAGTACTGGACTTATTTACAATATATTAGACTTTTGTGATGTATTATTATTACTCCTAGACTTGTTTATATTAATGTTGATGTTGAGGACTATCCAGTTGTGACTTCTTTGTTTTATTATATCGTGTCATTTATCCTTCTTATAGATTTTTTTATGATTGAGTATAGATATTGACTTTATATTATCATCTTGTCCTCCTTATGGAGTTGAGATTATCATTAACGGGTTATATATTATTCTGTGAGATAGATAGATAGTATTGTTAACCTAAACAACGTTATACCGCTGATGCTGCGGCATAGGCTGGACGTACCCACGTACTTGTGCCCGATCATCCGTGTAATACCCCGCTCCGAACGGTTACTTATGGAACACTTATTCCTTTGACTCGGTTGAGAATCGAGTCTCGGGAAAATCTTACCGCCAAATCAATACGGACAAAATGCAATGAACCCTTCAAATTGATGGAACGACTTCTATTGAAATAAGTCTAAGAGTTTTTGTTGGTTGTTTTGCTTCTTGGGTTTGTGTTGCTTTGTATTTTGTCTTGATTTTAATGACTTGGTTTTCATGATTCGTTTTTCTCGCTTGCGCGTTCTTTTCGAATCGTAAGAAAAAGAGATCGAAGAATGCTAACCAAGTAATTATTGCAATTTTAGGACACATAACCAAGGAGTGACCGTTGCATAAGGCTTTCCCATCCTCTCGTTTGATTCAATCAGTGAGTGGCTTAGGCCCTTCGATGAATCCTTTAGTCTACACGTCTTAATAAAGAATCTCTAGTTCACTTGTAAATTTTGCCTCACTAACAAGATAAGCTAAAAGAAACATTATTGCATGCTTCAAGTATAGAACTGCTACCTTACTAGTTACATTATGAATGCTTATCTACCCCTCGTATGTTGCACATTGAGTAATACTGCTGGAAATCTCTGGACTTGATCTAGAAAAATGAGAATAAGAGATAGACTTGTTTGTTCATTATTCATCAGTTGCATGATAGCATATTTTCTGATAGGAACTTATATTCATGCATATGGTCAGGACAACTTGTGTACAAGGTTTATCTCTCGAGCGGTTCCTGGGGCACTGGGGATCGTTCAGCCTGAGAGAGATCTAAATACCCTAAGGCTTGAAGTCCTTACTTACGGGAGGGTATAGGTCTATTAGTGAGATAGGCTTGTACGTCCCAACTGCTAATCCCGTAGAGGGGACCATCATATAGTTAGGGCGTATGCTAGGTTTACCTTCTTGCATACCTAACACCTGATGCCAAGATTGATTCACAAGTTTATTCATATATGCAAATTATGGCTAACTTGTGTGTCTGCTGCAGGGATAACCGCTCGGCCGTAGGTAAGATTTATCATATGCATAGTCTATCTATTGTCTATGTTTTCTTACATGAATTGTTAAAAAGAAACTAGACAACTAGAAAGATTACCTAATAATGCTAGCTTCACATGCCTACTTAGTGTGGATTTCTAGGTGAGTTTGGCCATGGTCGCTCACCAGTACATGTTGTAGTACTGACCCACGTTTGTGGGCAAATCTCCAGGTACTGGACGTGAGAGCTTAGCGAGCATTCTGAATCAGTGTTAACACATCCTTTCAGCAGGACCGTGCTCGTGCTCCTTCCGTAGCTTTTCTCTCTTGTGGGCAAACTCCTCTTCTGCTAGATGTTTTGATTTTTGGGTCCTAATAAAAGGATATAATGTATGGACATTGTGGCTAATTTTAGGATTGTAAAAAGAGTTGTAAGACTTCTAAGATATATTTTGTAACTCAGCCAAGCAGTACTTTGTAATCCAAACTTCAAGTATTCAATAAAAGAAAGTATTTTGTGTTTCTATCAAATGTGTTCAACTTTGGTTCTCTGTATTTACATTCCGTGCTTATATATGTATATTTTTGTCAGACTTGTGTCTTGTGCAGGTACTTTGCCTGGTGCAAGCGCAACTTAGGCTTGCATGGCATCGCGCCCAAGCGAGGACGATCGGTTCCGTAGGGACCAAGCGAGGACGATAAGCCCTTACGGGACCGGGGCATGATAATCCGAGTACGGGTCATGACAGCTCCGTACTGACCATCTTCCTGCTGAGGTAGTAGATGGCCTGCTCGTGACCTGTATAACTCTTTTGGGCTAGTAGAGAGTAATCCATCGCACATACATAAAGCAGGAAGGGTTTTCCCTCGATTGGGGTTACCAACACCGAGTCGCTCATGAGATACTCCTTGATGTCATCGAATGCACGCTGGCACTCCTCGTTCCAGAAAAAGGAGATTCCCTTCTTCATAAGCTGGGTAAATGGCTGGCAACGTTTGAAAAGATTTAATATAAATCTTCTGATGTATGCCAGCCTTCCTTGAAGGCCGGAAAGTTCTCTAAGGTTCTTCGATAGGTGCATTTCGAGGATTGCTTTAGTCTTGTTAGGGTCTATATGGATATCCCTCAAGGATTGCTTTAGTCTTGTCAGGGTCTATATGGATACTCCCTTACAAGTTGTAGCAGGGATTCACGATCTTCATTGGACAGGATTTTGCTGATGAAGATAGGTTTAGAGGCGGATTCATCGCCCATATCGACTTGTACGACCTCGTCCTCAGTGGGAGGTTCTCATTGTTCGAACCATAACTCCCACTGTGAGTCTAAGCGTTGGGCCCACGACTCTACTTCAAAGAGTTCCGGTGGGTCCTCGTTGTCTTCCTTGGGGTCGACTGACACCATATTGATAGACAACGTTTATTTGAGCATCTCTCCGATACTGATGTCGATATCCCAAGTGAAAGATTATGAAGAGTGAGAATGCACGTCACCTTCTTCTTCCGAGGCTTCGGGAGTTGTAGGAGGTGTAACGTATCCTAGACCATGCCGAGTCTTATGGTAGTAATCCTTGGACTTGCCTGCTGGAGCATGGAGACGCAGGGGCAGTCGTTGACCTTTTCTTTAGTTTAAGCCCCTATCAGCTTTCAGGTCATAGTCCATCTTCTGGATAAGGTGCTTGGATTGAGCATTGTATCGATAAAGTTGTATTTTGCCATATCGGGTTTCATCTCTGGTTCCTCTGGGATGAAGGACTGAGGACATTCTACTCTGCCGAAGATGATGGACTTGTCTTCCCTTCTTCTTGCTGGAACTATGAAGTATGAGTTTTGAATGGGGAGGATTCGGTTCACTGCATAGGTGGTAGTCACCAGCGTATGCAGTTGCAGGATCAGACCGTGCTCTAGGGAATACAACGTACTTGTATGTGTAATATCAGAGTAGTTCAAAGATAACCCTTTATTCATGAAATAAGGTATATTTTCCACCAGAATTACATCATCTAAGGAAGGGGCATCAGCATGAGCGGCTACGTACTCTTCTAGTTAGTCTTTCCTACGGTCTGCCTCTAATGCGAGTGATGACTTTGGAGGTTTCCTGCGAAGCTTAACCACCAGTGGTTCGAAAGGAGTAACGGGTACTGGATCTTTCTTTGGGGGTCAACTCGGTCTTCGCAAATGAACGACCAGAGGTTTGAGTGCCTCTTTCAGTTTCACCACAAGGGGAGGAGTTGTGTCAGGAGCACGTCCTTTGAGACGGACCCTTAAGGGCTTATCCGATGTTGTACCAACGTCAACTTTATCGTCGATATTGTTTCCACCTTCATCTTGGTGGACTTGCTTATACAGGATCGAATCAGAGTAATAGGCTTTGATCCCTTTGAATGGATCGACATCGGCAAATTCTGTCTTGATAATGCCGTGATCGTCGACATACTTCAAGCATTGGTGTAGAGTCAATGGCAAAACCATGTACACGTGTATCCATGGGCGCCCCAACAGGACGTTGTAGGATATGTCCACGTCTATAACGTAGCAGGTGACCTCTGTTTTTAAGTCGTCGGTCTAATATTTCAGGCGAATCTTTTTCAGAGGGTAGTTTTTGCCAGCGTTGAAGTCACTGATAGCAGTATTGGTGGCTGCCAACCGATGCATTAGGATTCCTAAGGTCTGAAGCAGACTCGATGGGATGATGTTGATGGATGAACCAGGGTCGATGTGCATCCGGTACACTTTGATAGCCCCGATGTACCATGTGTAATACAGAGGGCGATCTTGCCTATTATTCTTTAGCAACATGTACTATTACGAAAATGTTATGTTGGGTATTGCCTCTATTATATTATTACAATAGGGGCATGCTGCAGGATTTTTGATTGGTGGCTGGACCTATACCAGGTAGGTGTCGGTATTTTGTAATGTCTCGCTAAGAGCATCCCGAATGTCTTTGGAGAGTCGGAGAAGCTCAAAAAGTGACAGATTTGCTGGAGTATTAGCTAGATGTGCCAATATGTCGAAGTTGTAAGGCTTTTCTAGCCCTTGGGTTGCCTCCTTGCGCAACGGCTTATCGAAGCGAGTCTCTTTCTGCTTCTGCTTGTCTGATGTGGGAGGTTGGGATGGACTTGGGTCAGTCACGACAGGTTAGACAGGTGGAGATGCTTTGTCATCAGGAGCATTATAGTCCCGCTGGTAGGCGAGGCCTGACCTAGTTGTTCCTGCTATAGCTTCTTCGGCCAAGGAAGAAATCGTATAACAGGATTTAGACTTTCGTTCTTTGGATTTGGTGGCGGCAGACGCCACCGGTTGTATTATATCATGAGCAAGATCTTGGTGAACCCACATGACCTTACCTCATGGTGTAGTAAGAGGTACCTGCCCAGCTGCTGGGTTGTGAGCTGGAGGGAGATTGTAAACCTCCATTGTTGTCCTCGGGATCGGGACAACACCGTCTTGGGTCTCCATCACTGGAAAGTCACCAAACTGGAGGAAGACCATGTTAGCAACGACCGTCTTATCCTCAAAGTCCAGGGTGGGGGCTTTGGAATCGAGCAGACGTTGGATGTATCTCTTCAACACATAGCAATCCCGTGTTGGGTGGCTAATGAACCGGTGATAGTGGCAGTACTTGTGGTTATCAACCTTGTCTGCCTCCTCTAGACGTTTGATGTCGGAGAGCCGGAGTTTTTTTTTCCCTTCATCAGTATGTCAAAGATTGCCATGACGTCATCATCTTCGAAAGAGTAAGTCTCTTTCTGTCTTGGAGCCTCTGCTGGCTTCTGTTCGGACTTCTTGGTCAGATTGGCGACGAGGGCCTGCTTCCCTTTGCCATTACGGGTGCTATTGCCGTTGTTGCTGCTGTTGTAAGGACGTTTCTCCCTAAAATCATCGACTGGGATATGTATTCCCAGTAATCGGGCATCCTTCACCTTCTTCTCAGCGTCGACAACATTTATGATGAACGTCGTCCAGTCTTTTAACTGAGCATCGCCTATCCAAAGCCTTACTGCTGGCAGCAGATTCCTCCGACATGTGTCCATCAGAGTGGACTCATGATTGCCGGAAGGTAACTTTAGCGCAGCTTGCCTGTATCGTTCTATGTACTCCCGTACTGGCTCTTTTTATTTTTGCATAATGTCCATCAGGGAGGACATCGTCATGTCATTTCTTCCATCATAGAATCGGGCGAGGAAAAGGCTTTGATATCGTCAAACGACGAGATACAATTTTTTTGGAGGCTACAGAACCAGTCGAAGGCCACTCCAGAAAATATGCCGACTAAGAGCTTGGTGAGGAGGGCATCGTTGTAAGGTAGATGCCACATCGCAATCTCGAATTAACTCATGTATTGACGGGGAGACATCTTCCCGTCAAATGGAGTCATATTGAAGGGCTTATATTTGGGAGGATACGGGACATCTCTTTACTCAAGGGGATATGGTTGTCGTATCCCGAGCTCGCACAGTAGTCCCGATTGTCCATTGAGTCCAGGTGGGCTCGAAATTCTCGCACTTTCCGTATTGCTTCCCGGGCTTCATCTACTACGGAAGGAGCAGACGATCCGGGTAGGGTGTGATTGCCACCAGCGGGTGGAGCGGTTGTGTTTGAATCCCTGTTGGTCCCGGGATCCAGGTTTGCTTGACCGGAGGACCTTTGTGGATGGAAGGCCATATTGGCCTTAATTTCTAGCATTGTCTGGGTCAAGGCCAGCATCGACGCGCTCATGGTCTGTATCATGGCCTCAAGAGTCTCGAGGCACTGTTAATCGCTGGAGCCCTGGTGGTCATCCCCTGCCATGTACACCGTTCTTACATGGGAAGAGATGGATGGGACGGTGGACGTCGTACTTTTTGCCTCGGACTCTTGATAGTCCTTAGGGAAAGTTGGTAGTGTTGCATCCTCTTCGGACTCGAAGGGAACACTACCCCCAGTATAGGAAGCTGCGTCATCTTGATAAGGGTGGCTACCCCAGGGATCTCAACATCGGTTCTTTGAGATTAACTGTCTTCTGAGAATGCTGGATTATCATAGAGCTCTGGGGGATTGCTATTCCCAGCTTGCAAAGTCATCTGGGGCCTCGAGGGAGTACAACCCCCAGCAGCTGATAGTTTCTTCTTCGAACGGGTGCCCAGGAAAGCTCATTTTGTAGGTACCGCTACTTCCCCCCTTGGACCCGCCTCCTAGACATGCTGGCTGAGAGTGAAGGATTGGAGGTGCTGGACTTCCGGCCTCCTCTTATGGAGGGAGATTTCCATATAGAAAAATACGAGGCAAAGGGTAGCTCCTCCTCCTCTGGTATCTTCACCTATTTTTCGGGTGCTGTCGGGTGGGTGCCCTTGGTTGTAGTCGCTAAAATGCCGACTGCCTGCTTGTTGGTACTGCTACTTTGGCACAGCATCAGTTGATGATGATGTTGGCACAGTGATGTCCTGATGAGGACACCTCGCATGCCATTATTGTTTCCCTCACTTTGCGCTTGTGGTTGATCACATCATGCAAATCGGGCGAGGGATAATTCACCACTACATCCTCTTTGTGAGCCCGGGTAGATCGAGCACACAGATGTGTAGGTGTTGTCTTTGCTCCATGACCTGAGGTTCGTATAAGAACTTTCCCTGAGGCACTAGTGGAAGATTTTTTAGACTGACCATGTCCCTGTACCACTATGGGCTGGATACATGGCTCGGTCTTGTACAACTTTCCGTCAGGGGCACGAATAACAGTTAGCGGCGCCTGCCGACGGTTATCCAAATGAGCAGTTGTCTGAGCTTGTCGCACTGCCCTAGACTTCCTTGACCTAGCACGCATTGGCGCATAGTACGAGGCGTCCAGGTTTGTCTTTTCTTCAAGGTGGCACATGGAATCAGTGCCACATGAGATTCTGTCGAAGAATGAGTTTCTGTTGCCGTCTAGGGCACATACGGCTATCTGTCTGTACTTGGAATTTGGTGCTGCAGGCTTCTTCTTCTACGCCCCATGCTGTAGGCGCATGGACATATTAGCCCCCAAGCTTCTGGCATTGTAGTATTTTTTCTCTGCCGGCGCTCAAGTGTTGAGCAATTTTTTGCCTCGGACATGGTTGCCACATATACAACCTGGATAGACGCATGATGTGCATCCTCAGAAATAGGTAGAGAGACGGGGAGCGCATGCTCTGCAGTTGGGTGAGGCATAGCGGCCTTGGCTATTCACGTCCTGCGGGTCTTCTTAGGCTTTGTCAGCCTTGGCGAAGCGCTGCCCTTAGAAAGCATCTCCTCGAAAGCTTCCTGGTCAAAGCGTACGACCAGCATCCTCTGGGTAGACCCCAACTTCGTCTCGTCAGACTGCGTCACTGCCTTCTCATCGGAGGAGAAGGACGTCCCCAATATAGTTGCCACCTTGTTTGCCATTGAACAAGGTGATAGTTGAACAACAAACAGAAGAAGTACAAAGAAATCCTAAACAGGGAATCTAAGTACAATCTTTTTGATTTTGGGGAGTGATGATGGAGCTTGAGTACTGTAGTGTCTCATTTACTCCGTTGACAGTCCAACAAGAGAATGATAATGCTTTCCACTGTTCTCTCTCATGTGGCTATGTCTCTGTGTGTGTGTGTATGCCAAAAATATCTGAGCCTCCCGGGGGCCACGTTGTGGGTATCCAACCCCACTATTTATAGTTGTCATGCTGATGAGCTACATGTACGCATATGCTATGCGCGCATAGGTGCTGGAGCTTCCATGTGTCCATCCTTAATGGTATGCAGTTGCAACCGTGGACGCATGTCACGTCCGTGTCCTCACGTGGAGTCTTTGTTGGGATATACTGTTGCTAAAAATCTGGTCGGTTCTCTTCCTTGGCATGCGTAACTTGGTCATCTCGACAAGTGGCCTGCACTTTGGTGTGGAGAATCTCCTCAGTTGCAACAAAATTTTTTTGCTCGAAGAGCATTGCCATATTAAACGCATGGAGTTTAGAACGCATGGGGACAGAGACGCATGGAGCATATGGAGTCTATAACGCATAGGACCAGAGATGCATGGAGCACATGGAGTCTGGAACGCATAGGGCCAGAGACGCATAGGAAACTTGGCCCATGGTGAGCTTGACGCATAGTAAGCTTGACGCATAGGACCTTGTCGTCTGTATACGTGGCATTGCACGACTGTATACTGACAAAAGTAATTATGACGAGGACGTCAGTACTGACACCAACCGTCAGTGGCAAAGTCGAGGCGGTCAGAGCATCATTTTTGTCAAAGTCATAAATGCTCTGATTTGACCGAAGTGACCATGTGTCCAAGACGTTATGCATCACTTTAAGCCTTTTTGCCTCTTTGACGAATATAGACTGAGGCACATAGTGGCTTTGAGATTTTTTATGCTTTTACATCCTCCACTATCTTATATTCCCTTAAGAGGATCTTCTCGCAGTAATGCGGAAAGATCCCCTAATCGTTATGGTTATGAACATGACATTGCCCATTTTTTACCCTACTATAATCTATCCCCTACTTATGGAGCATTCATTGCATCGTTAAACACCACATATTTGCCTAAGTGTTGGCAGAAAGCGAAGGAAAATCCGAGATAGAAAGCTACAATATTAGAGGAACTTATGGCACTTGAAAGAAATGGAACATGGAAACTTGTTCCATTACCTAAAGGAAAGAGAGCAGTTGGATGCAAATGGGTCTTCACAGAAAATGAGACGCCAGAAGGAAAGGTGGAGTGATACAAGGCAAGATTGGTTGCAAAAGGATTAACTCAGTCATATGGCATCGACTATGATGAGACATTTGTTCCAGTAGTAAAGATGAGCACTGTGAGAACCCTGTTCTCTATTGCTGCAAACCCTGGGTGGCAACTTCATCAATTGGATGTGAAGAATATCTTTCTTCATAGAGATCTACAAGAGGAAGTATACATGGAGACGCCCCCAAGGTTTTGCACGAAGCAGTCGACAGAAAAGATGTGCAAGCTGAAGAAATCACTTTATGGACTCAAGCAATCTCCTCGGGCCTAGTTTGAAAGATTCAGGAAAGCTATCACAGGCATGGGGTACAGCCAGACCAATGCAGATCATACGGTCTTCTTTAACATGCGAGAGGCCACGTCACCATACTTGCAGTATATGTAGATGATATAGTGATCACAGGTGATGAGGAGGAGGAGATTACCCAACTGAAGTCAAAATTTGCCAAGGAATTTGAAGTAAAGGACTTGGGAATGATGAGGTATTTTTTCGGAATCGAGGTGGCTCGAGGAAGAGATGGGATCGTCCTCTCTCAGAGGAAATATGTACTAGACCTCCTCACAGAGACCGACCGGTATGCTGGGATGTCGATCGACAGTTACTCCCATCGATCAGAAAGATAAGTTGGGGACAGAGGCGGGAGAGCATGTTGATCGTGAGAGATATCATAGACTTGTAGACAGATTGATTTATCTAGGCCATACTCATCCTGATATCTCATTTGTTGTGAGTGTAGTGAGTCGATAGATGCATGATCCAAGGAAGGGCCACATGGATGCAATTTTTCATATTCTGAGATATTTGAATGAGGCTCCTGGAAGAGGGCTATGGTTCAAGAACAATGGACACCTGGATGTTGAGGGATATTGCGATGCAGATTGGGCAAGCTGCATGGACGACAGAAGGTCTACCTCAGGGTACTGTGTCTTTGTAGAGGATAACCTAGTCTCATGGAGAAGCAAGAAATAATATATGGTAGCACGATCGACCGCTGAAGCAGAATATATAGGTATGGCTTTGGGAGTGTTAAAGTTGTTGTGGGTAAAACCACTACTGACAGAGTTGAAGCTGGACCAGGGAACACCATTGCGTCTTCTGAGTGACAGTCAAGCTGCACTAAGTATAGCTAACAATCCAGTTCAGTATGACAGAACGAAGCACATCGAGATCGATCGATTCTTCGTCAAAGAGAATATAGAAAAAGGGATATTGAAGCTCGATCATGTTCGCTCAGAAGAACAAGTCGCAGATTGTCTTACTAAGGGTTTTAATTCATTGAGTCTTTCTAAAATATGTAACAAGATGGGGATGATTGATATCTATCGCCCATCTTGAGGGGGAGTGTTAAGAGTATTAATGGAGTTTTAGTCCCACATTGAGTAAAATAATAGAGAGAGGGGTTACTCTCTCATATAAATATGTAGCTCCATCTCAATAATAAACAAGTCAAGTATTCTACTAAATTTCTATTATTAGAGTGGAACTGGATCAAGCTAAGATGTAAATCAATCAGAACAAAGACAATTAGAAGTATTAATAACTGCATCCAACTTTACTACTAGATTCATTGTGAGGGTTCTCTTTGTATTATAGCCAGAGTTAGAGTCAGAGTCAAATATAGAAGAAGCGTATATTTGAAGTATAGAAGTGTATATATTCAATATTTGTATTATAGTACTTACCCAGTTCTCTCTCTCTCTTTCTCTCTCTTAAAAAAACCTGTTAATTCAAAAGTCTGGATATAGAAGTAGAAATTATATCAGAATCATATGTTAAGTCGTATTTTCCATTATCAAAAGTGTATTGAGCCTCTTATTTTACCATTTAAAATTGGGTATTAGTAGAAGTTGAGATGATGTTCATTCCGTGTTGTGTTTTTTGGCTGGACATCTGGATCTGCTCTTCTCCATTGAGCTATGCTTTTCCATAGCTTTTTCTCTGCAGAAAAACAAAGACTTTGGTTGTTAACTATACGATCTTTAATGATATTTAAGTTTGGTTAGAAGGGAAATATGTGAATCCGTGAATTATTTACATTGAAATATTTTCTACGCTTAACACTTACGTAGGGAAAGAAGACATTTCAATAGAGATGGCCTAGTAATGGAGCATTTCAGTGAAAACCTTTGATTCTTCATATAAATGTACATTTAGTTTGTTAGATCAATGTATATTACTTTTCATTTCCTGACAGATATATTTTCCGAGAAAAGAATGAAAGTTTTGGTGGTGACAAATTTTTCAGAAGTCTCCATGTTGAGGAGCTGCGAGTGCTGACGGATCAAGCAAGGATAAATATTTCGGCTGCTGATCAAGTCCGAATGATTCCTCCTACTAGGCATGTTGGTTATATTCAAGAGTAGAATTAGCTTTATATATGGTGCTGAATTGTAATATCTGAGTTACTTCTCTTAGGCTAGTTAATTTTGTATATTTTATTGTAATAGCTACTAACGTAGTTACGTTACACGGGCAAAAATATAAGAGGACACTTTGTAGACACAATGATACGGACATGGCACCACTATGGGAGTGTCCTAGTCCATAATATACAAAACGTTATATTTGTTTAAATACATGCACACAAAAAATTACATAAAAACGTTTATTTTTTATGATTAATTTGGAAGTTGTATAGGACCATAGAGAAGCAAACCTAAATAGAGAAGCAAACCTCTGGCCACTACATCATAGAGAAGAACAAACAAACAATGATGTGCCCGTGTCGAACACGACACAGACACTCCAGAATATACTAGGACATGCTAAAATAAATGTCGAGTCCATGCCACTGTGTTTGAACCGTATTGTGTCTTAGCATCCGAACAACGTAGGATGAATGTAGTAAATTATGTGGAACAAGCCATTAGAATATAGGTAATCTCCATGCTGCCAATGTGCAATATGGAGCATAGAAAATCTGTAGCATATTTTGGAGTAAATGTTATCTTTTTTATTGATAATCTCTTGGCTATTCATAGCCTTACAATCCTTTAACTCACATTAATACCCCATTAAAATCCCCTATAGAATATTCTAATATTCCAACAAATATACCAAAAATATTCTAATATACCAACAAATATATCAAGAATATTCTAATATACCAACACTCATCCTCAAGATGGGCGAAAGATATTCACTAAGTCCATCTTGTCACATCCTCTAATTATATATGCAGAGCTAAGTCCCTTGGTCATACTGTCTGCTACCTGCTCCTTGGTTGGAACATGACCTAGCTCCAGTAGTCCACAGTCCAACTTCTCCTTGATGAAGAACCTATCTATCTCGATGTGTTTGGTCCTGTCATGCTGCACTGGATTGTTGGCGATACTGATGGATGATTGGTTGTCACACCACAACTTCATCTTGGCTCCTTGATCCAGCTTCAGCTCCACCAGCATATTCTTCAGTTATAGCAGCTCTGCAACTCCCAAGGCCATAGCTTTGTACTCCGCTTCAGCTGTCGAACTGGCCACCACCGACTGCTTCTTACCCCTCCAAGAGATCAAGGTGTCTCCTACAAATATGCCATAGCCCGAGGTAGACCTCATATCATCAGTACAGCTAGCTCAGTCAGAGTCACAGTAGCCCTCGATGCTCAAGTGATCATTCTTCCTTAATATCAACCCCTTTTCGGGGATACCCTTCAAGTGTCTCAGAATTTGGTACAATGCGTCCATATGACCCTTCCTTGGGTCATGCATGTAGTGGCTCACCACACTCACTGCAAAGCAGATATTAGGACATGTGTGGCTTAAATAGATTAACTTGTCTACCAGTCTCTGGTATCTATCTTGGTCAACTGGTTCTCCAGCCTCAGCACACAGCTTGAACCCCTGGTTGATCAACGTCGATGCAGGTCTGCATCTCAACATCCCTGTCTCTGTGAGAAGGTCCAGCGCATACTTTCTCTAAGAAAGAATAATCCCCTCTGCTTCTCTAGCAATCTCAATCCCAAGGAAGTATCGAAGAAGACAAGTTCCTTCACCTCGAACTCCTTGCCAAGCTTCCCCTAGAGTCGGGCAATCTTTTGCTCATCATCTCATGTGATAATCATATCGTCCACATACACCGCAAGCATGGTGATGTGGCCTCCACTCCGATGGACGAATACAGTATGATCAGCATTAATCTGCTGATATCCCATCCCTATCATCACCCTCCTAAATCTGTCAAACCATGCTCGAGGAGACTGCTTCAGTCCATAAAGGGACTTCTTCAACTTGCAGACCTTGCCCACTGTCTTATCGGTGCAGAATCCTGGTGGTATCTCCATGTATACTTCCTCCACTAGATCCCCATCAAGAAATGTATTCTTCACATCCAGTTGGTGTAGCTTTCATCCATCATTCGCTACCAAAGAAATCAGGATCCTGACGGTGCTCATCTTTGCCACTGGTGCAGAGGTCTCATCATAGTCAATATCGTATGTCTGATTGTATTATTTTGCCACCAATCGAGCCTTGTAGCTCTCTACTTTTTCATCTGGGTTCTACTTTACAGTAAAGATCTACTTGCATCCGACTACCCTCTTCACCTCTGGCAGTTTTACCAGTTCTCAAGTGTGGTTCTTCTCAAGAGTGCCTAACTCCTCGTGCATCATCGCTTTTCACTTTGGATCGTGTCACGACCCGCACCCGAAAAATCGGGCATGAGTCGTGGGTACGTCCAGCCTACGCCGCAGCATCGGCGGTAGAACGCTGTCTAGGTCAACTATCTAGATAACAATCTCACGCAATCAATATATAAACCTGCCAAGATCTCAACTCCAAACGGAGGAGCAATATCATAATGATAATCAAGTACTCAATCACGAATCTAAGCACGATAAGATAACACAAAAATCTAACAACTACAAAGTCTAACCAACAACAACTACTACAACAACCATAACATCAATAATAATAATACATCATCCAAAATAATATACAAACAAGGTCTCAATCCAAAATCGGAGACAAATCCGGTGCTAAAAGCTAATAAAACAATAACAAGGTCCTAGTGATCCCGGCTACCAACCCGAAAATTACCCCTAAACTAGAGGGTCCCTGTCTGTACCATCGACAGGCTCAGGTCCATAAAACGTCGGACACCACTCCTCCGGATACTCTGAAAAATATGTCCAGTCAGGACTGGAGCAAGTACATCTCTAACAGCAGTTCCATTTAAATGATAAAAACTATAAAACAGTTATAGCAAGTAGCAAGAAGAATGGAGCAAGTATGAAACAAGAAATATATATAAATCACTGGTGCATAAAGGTAAAGATACAGGAATATCATAAACAAGATAGTAATGACTGCAAGATACAAGAAATCTACACTAAGAGTAAGTCTGTGCACATGAACGTGTAGTGAGTCCAGCATGAAATACATGTAAAGAGTCAAGTCCAGAAACATGTAAGTGAGACCAACAAGATATGCAAGAGAGTCCAGACTATAAAGAATGAACTCGGTGTCTTTGAAATACTTGTTTCGACATGTAAACGGCTAGGGGTAAGTACGGCTCACCGCGCACTGGGTGCGCGGCTGCTATCATTCCAGATTAGACCAGAGGGAGTGATTCCTGATGATTCCAGATGGGAATGTTTACATGTCTACTCGAGTATTTCTCCGCCCCGACTAATACAAGTGAATCCAAGACCCGACACGTAAATCAAGATGAGTCCAGCCTGAAACATGAGTGATGCCTGTAGTGATGCCTGTAGGTGATGCCAGTAGATGATTCCAGAATAGAGGCCAGAAACATGAAATATACGTGTCGCAAGTAAATGAATCCGGAAATACCAGTCAGTATCCCATGTTATGCCAGAATAATCAGATGATACTATACTAGAAGCTGAATCATAATAATCATCAGATAATGAAAACTATCAAAGAATGTACTCGCCTGACGTCCTGAGCAACTGGCGATCCGAACTGGTGTCGCAAGGACCTATTGGGAAAAGCAAGGTTAAATAGGGTTCTAATGAGTTAAACAGATATAAAATAACTAAAAACAGGCTTCTAGGGTCATTCTAGGTCAAACGGATCAAACCGGTGAAATCTGGGTCAAAAAGCCAATTCTGGGTCCAAAAAGTCAACCTTGGGTCAAAACTAGGTCAAAAGTTGACTTTGGCGGTCAACCGAGTCAACTACGGTCAAGTCTAGGTCAAACTAGGGTGCTCCTGAAATTTTAGGTCAAACCGAGCTCATTAAGCTAGAAAACTCTCAAACTCGCCTCTTTGAGATACCGGGATACCCTCGGTATCCGATACCTCAACCTAGGCTATACGCCCTGCCTATACCCTCTAAAACCTATGCTAGCACGCATAAATATATACACATAAGCATATAAAAATCACTCCAATACTATTCCTAGGCTATTGCTCAAATACCCCGCTCGAAACTCAATACCTTGGATATCTCAGGGTATTGAGATACCTCGGTATCTCAAGGTATTGAGATACCGCTCTAAACTCAACCCTACTACCCCTCTAGCTAACTAACTATGCATAAACATATATGTCTAGCTATAATCTAGGCTAATATATATATATATATATCTAATACATATAGGTATATACCTATATATATATATATCCAATACCTTACCTTACCTATACATAAATATATATATGTATATCTATATCTAGATATCTAACTATCTATCTAAATCTATCCATCTATCTATCATTCTATCTAACCATCTAACTATCATCTATCTATCTATATAGCAATCTAACTATCTTTCTATTATCTATCTATCTATCTAGTTATCTAACCATCAATCCATCTATTATCTATCTATGTATCTATTTATCTATTTACCTTTCTATAGATATCTATCTATCTATCTTATACCTATCTATATATCTAACTAAATTCTATCTAACTAGTTATCTGTATCTAGTATTTATTTACCTATCAATCTATCTATCTAGCTAGCTATCTATCCATTATCTAACTATCTACCTATCTATCTATAAATCTAACTAACTACCTATTTATCTAGTACCTATCTAACCATCTATCTATATATATCTATCTAATATCTATCAATCTAGCTATTCTAACTATCTAACTAACTCTCCCTCTACTACCTAGATAACTAGCAAATGCCACGCGCCCTGCGATGTTGCTGCTGCTCCTGTGCTTTGCTGCTGCTGCTGATGCTGCTGCTGCTGCTTCATAGTGCTGCTGCTGCAGTGCAGCAGCAGCTGCTGCTGCTGGCCTGGGCTACTCCCCCCCCCTCGCTCTCACACATACACACGACCACACACACACACACACACACACACACACACACACACACACATATATATATATATATATATATATATATATATATATATATATATATATATATATATACACACTAACACATCTACTAACATATATATATACACACACAAACACTAATATATAAATACACACACACACATACAAGCACATACATATATATATATATATATATATATATATATATATATATATATATATATATATATATATATATATATATATATAAACACACATCTATCTATATATATATATATACACACACTAATATATATATACATATACACACTCATACACTCAAACATATATATATATACCCTCACTCACACACACTCATTCCCACACACCCTCACACACACACACTCACTAATACATAACCACACACACAAATATATATATATATATATATATATATATATATATATATATATATATATATATATATATACATATACATATAAACACAACACACACACACAACACACAACACAACGCACACAACGCTCACCAACGCACGCCCAACGACCCCGACACGCACAAACACCTATAAATATATAAAATATAGCCCAAGAATTCTAGCACACATTCCCCGATGCTAACCCAACACACGCATAAGCCCGAAACTAGAAAATCATGCCGAAATGGCCGTTCGGTCATTTCGACGAACACGCGGTGTGCGGTTCAAAAAACCTCCTGAAACGCACACCAAACCAACTCAGAATCGGCCCAAAATTTACCCACGGTTCCTAAACGATGTCTAGATCCTAGAAAAAATGATAACGCGTCGATTCTAGGTCCGTGGCGGAAATACGCACGCACTTAGAATCGGCGACGACGAAAACTCCAAATTCGCCCGAAACGCCCGTTTCTCCGAGACACGGCTTCCCGTGTCCGAACGGAGACACGCACTCACCCTCAAGACACCCGACAATGTCTACCTAGGTCTGTCTAACCTAGGGTATTACCCAAAATTGGGCCAAATTCGGATTACACCCAAAATTGACACAAAACCTAGTGTTAAAGTCTCCAAACACTACCAAACTAGTTCCAACTTCCTCCCATGGGTAGCCTAAGGGTCTAGGAAGGTTCTAAACTATTAATTACACTACATAAGAACAATTACAAGGGGGGAAATTAGGATTTACCTCTTGGGAGTTGGAATCCCAAGCCAAAGTCTCCAAAATGCTCCAAATCCACCAAACCAAGCTTCCAAGCTCCCAAATCTTGCTCCAACCCCAAATCTAAGCTCTATCCACCTAGGTTGGGGAAGAATGCAAGGTTAGGGTTAATTATTCATAGAGAATAGAAGAAGAAAGAAGAGAAATAGGTACTTACTTGAAGTAGGAAGGAGAAAGGAAGAAGAAAATTGAGTGGAGAAGAAGAAGAAGAAGAAGAGAAGAAGAGGAAAATAAAAATGGGGGGGGGGGGCTGTGCTGCTGTGCTCACGGTCTGGGAGTGAAAAATAGGGCCGGCCACTACACACATAAAGGGTTACAAGTTGGCAAATGTCCAAAATGCCCTCTCGTAACTCGGTTTTGGGTTTCGGGTTCCAAAAGCACTCAAACTAACTCAAAATCTCTCCAACTAGCCCACTAAAAATATAATAAATATTCTAAACCCAAAAATAAGTCTCACAAGGGTGTGGGCTAGGTCGGACATGGGTCCACTAGGGTCTGACATGGGTCCAGGCTAGCCAAAATCCTAAAACAGTCAATATAAAAATAATACAATTATTAATTAAATAAATATAATTAATTATAAATAATACACAATTAACTAAATTAAAAATAAAAAAAATATCCGGCTCTGGAAAGGGGTAGTGACAGATCGTTCTTGGCAACCTGCCAATTGTTAGGTACAGTAATACTATCCAAAGATGCAATGAATGCTCCATGAGAAGAAGAGAGGTTATTATATGAAACAAACTGAGCAAGGTCCCAACCTATCTATCAGGAGGATTTCCTGTATTGCTGTGAGTGGTCCTCCCTACTGATAATGGTGTAGGAGGAGTAGGAAGAATGATATCACCTGAAAGAGAATCTGGTGGTGTTGGTGTAGGTGTCTCAGGAGTTGAGACGGACGTAGGCAAAGGACTTGGCATTGGCACTATAGGTACTGGTCCTGCAGTTTGCTTTTCTTTCTTGCCGTAGGTAAGTAACTCCCCCTGAACCGTGGGCCTAACACCTCTCATCGCCTTCCCCTGTTCCTCTTCACTCTCATGCCCCTCATCAAAAGTTCATTTATGCCATACTCCTAAATCAGTCACCACACCCTCACCAATCTCCCTCTCTCGCCTCATACTTTCAGTATCATGTGAGTTGCTCATGGATGAGGTTCCCTCCTGATGGTAGTATGGCTCAAACTCCCTGAAGTGAATATCCATGCTCATAAACTTCTTCTTCTCTACTGGGGTCCAGCATACGTACCCCTTCTGAGTCACCGAATAGACCTCGAATACACACTTGACTGATCTGGGGTCAAGTTTCCCAACAGATGGTCTGTTGTCCTTCACAAAATATACGCATCCAAACATCTTTAGTGGGAGTATCCCACTATTATTTTCTTACAATATCTCACATGAAGACTTCCATCCCAGTACCTTCAAGGGCATCTTGTTGATCAATCGAGTTGTTGTCAATACTGCATGCCCCCACAGACTCTGTGGAACATTCATAGCGATTATGATGCTCCTTGTCACCTCCAGAAGGTGTCTGTTATTCCTTTTTGCCACTACATTCTGTGCTGGTGTATATGCACAGGTGGTCTGATACTATATTCTTTGGGCTGACAGGTATTCCTCAAGTGCTTTGTTGGTATACTTTATTCCATTGTCAGGCCTTAGTACCTTTATCACTGCTCTGTACTGAGTCTGGACATGTTTATGAAAGTCCCAGAAACAGGCAAAGACCTCACTTTTATTCTTCATCAAATACAGCCAGGTGACACGAGAGGAACAATTAATAAAAAAGACAAAATACTTGTAACCATTCATAGTAGTTATGGCGCCCGTATAAATATATAAGCTCCTAGTAAGTTTGCCTAAATCACATGCATCACATACTAGTTTCTCCTTATTTGCCTTTTCATAAATAGATGGATACAACCTACTCAAAATACCAAAAGAGGAGTGCCCCAACAGCCTGTGATGGAGTATTAGTATATCCTCGACACTCATATTTGGTTCTCCCATTTTTGCTCTTTCTGCCACAGACACCAATGTCGAATCCAGTCCTTCCCAATCCAGGTACCACAGTCTATCATGCCAAGTGCCAGTCCCAAGTCTTCGTCCTATCTCCTTCTCCTGAAAGATCAGCTTAGGAATATCAAAAGAGATAATGCATTTTAGTTGGAGGATTATAGAACTAATGGACAAAAGACTGACTAGAAAAGAAGGAGCATGTAAAATATTAGATAATCTTACTGAACCTGTACAATCGACAGTACCCTTACCGACCACTGGCTGGAAAGTACCATCGGTTGTTTGAATGTTGTCTGCAGATCCTAGATGAGTGTAGGAAGAGAACTCACTAGCATTCCTTGTCACGTGTTGAGACACACCCGAATCGATAATCTAGTCTGACGATCAAAAGGAAGACATAGATGCAAGGACGAGTGAGTC
Organism: Iris macrosiphon; assembly: GCA_036927795.1. Lineage (NCBI taxonomy): Eukaryota > Viridiplantae > Streptophyta > Magnoliopsida > Asparagales > Iridaceae > Iris > Iris macrosiphon. The sequence continues at coordinate 158,329,643 of JAYESA010000002.1, read as the reverse complement.
ATCAATACCTTCTGATGGATGGACATACATGGCAGCGTTGCCTCTGGCGAAGATTGATATGGATGCCTCCTCAGTCCCACTCCTCATGTCTCCATCCTTGACGCTCTCTGCTTTTTCCTAAGTACTTCCAGCATGCCCAGTAGTGCCTGATCCTCCTCAGTATAGGCACCATTAGCTCCCTCCTCGCCTTCTGCTACCAGCAGGTTCGCCCGATAACCTCCTCGGCCACCCCGTCGACCCCTATGACCACGGCTACATCCTCTAAACTATCCATGTCTGCCACCTAAATCTTCCTCTTTGGGTGGTTTGGTGCAAGCATACCTCAGATGGCCCACCTCCCCTTAGTTGTAACACTGTCGGGGGTCTCCCTTAGGTTATCTGTCGCCTGAATTGGAAACCGTCAGTGTTGTCTTCACTTCAGGAGGACCACCTGTCCCTGCCTATAGCTTGATATGAGTCTCCTTCTGGATTATGGCCAAGATAGCCTCCTCAAGTGTAGGAATATTTGGTTGGGCTAGAAGTAGTGCTGTCCTCTGAGCAAACACTACGGCCAGCCCCTTAAGAAACTTTATCGTCCTCTCCTACAGATATACCTGTCTCTCCTTACACTTCGGGTCCTCACAGCTCGCCCGATCTAAGAAGTGATCATAATCCAACCACAGATGCTCCAACTCTGTGGCATACTCCTGTACATGATCTGGAAAACCCTTAAATTATTTCTCATACTATCGTAGGTTCTCCTCAACTTCTCCCACACGTCTTTCACCATCTCAAGGCCATCCACTATGGCGACAATCGACTGGACTAAATAATTGAGGAGCCAAATGTATACCACCATATGAGTGAACTTCCACTCGTCGTGTCCTGTCGAGCACTCATCCGGCTCTGTCTTCTCTCCTGACAAGAAACCCTCCAAGTTTTTTCCTGCGAGGGTTCTCCTCACCCGTCGTAACCAACTCAGGTAGGTGGCCGGTCCATCAAGCTTCAGATCGATGGACGGAATCTCCAAGTTCGCTAATATTTATGTTGCGCTCTCACCAGCCAACAGTTTTATCATCTTCATCAACGTTACGACCTCCACAGAGTCCAACTTCTTGATGATCTCTTCTATCGATCCTCCTATTCTTCGATCACCTCACACTCGTCCCATGATTCATGTTCGCTCTCTTCATCCTCTCCTAGACCCGATCATGTCTCTCCTTCATCAGATCTAGGCCTTCGATGTTAATGTCTGGAACGACCCGCGGAAGATGCCAGGAACCCAGGCAGACGGCTCCGCGGGAGTTGCGGCTTTGCGATGGTGGTGGTGGCGGGCGAGCAGCGATGGTGGTGGCGGGTGAGCGGTGCGCCAGCGATGGTGGCGGGCGGCGCGACAGCGGTGGTGGCGGACAGTGTGGCAGCGGTGGTGGTAGTGGCGGCTAGGGTTTGGGAGGTGGTGGGCTAGGGTTTGGGCTCTGATACCATGTAGAATATTTTAGAGTAATTATTATCTTTTTTTTATAATCTCTTGGCTATTTATAGCCTTACAACTATTCATCTTACATTAATACCCCCATTTAAACCCCCTGTAGAATATTCTAATATCCTAACAAATATACTAAGAATATTCTAATATACCAACAAATATAACAAGAATATTCTAATATACCAACAAAATATGATATGAAAACAAAACATGGGGTTTAGTAAAACAACAGTATGGTCAAATTTCGAACAAGCACCTTCCATATTTTACAAAATATGGATTAATATAAAGGAAGGGTATTCATTACTGTTGACATAGATAGGAAATGGATAATATTTTACTTTTCATTAATCAATTTTAACATGAGAAAGAAATACAATTAGATAATCTTATTTTGCTATACACAGATATTTGTAGGGGTTGTATTCATAGAGGGAGGTGGGGCCGATTTCGCTACTTCAAGAAAACTCATATAGTTTTGGTTACCTGCATTGTATGGATAGCGACATAGAGTGTCGAGTGGAGGTGGAGAATGAAAAGTCCATTGCTCACAACATTTTGTATCTCACTACTTTTTGTGTCTTTCGTTGTCCTCTTTAAAACACTCTGATGTGGACCGGATCTCAAAAAATTATTTTTTTAACAATTTTTTGACCACCACGTTGATGCTATATGCCATACGTAGTACCTCCCAAACAATTAGGATCTTGTCGATATCAATAACTCGACCAAGACCAAAATCCTTGACTTCTAGCCTTATTATAATTCTTGGCTGCTTGTCTCTGTCTTATGTCGTCCACACCATTAGTTGGCCTAACCAAGCCGATGGTGTAGTTCCCTTGAGATTAAAGCTCATGAAGATGTCCACCTTAGTGTCCAACACTGAAGCTCTCTCGTATACCTACATACATAAGCATAACATCTTGTGCAGTCGATGACCCAGAACTTCTCTACAAATAGAAGTGATACCTCTCATCTTGAGTTGGCTGCACCCTCTAATATCCTCCCAACTTTGAGCTGCTAGATCGATGTTTCTATATTGAGTTTTAGAATATTACCAAAATTAGATACGTAGAATGACAACCACATGGAGACCGACCAATTGTCATGGGACCAACAGACTGACCCTCAAGCTTTGACGTACCCCCATAATTCGTTATTTTATTTCGATGAACTGAATCCTCTGTATCCCTCAAATCATATCGAAGACCCCCCTCAATAAGTTCTAGATGATCCATAAACTCATGTCGAATACCGCTCACGCCATCATCTGATACTTGTAGTCTGTTTGTACACCTTAATAGTTTGAGCCTATACATAAAATAACATATCGAGCCAGTAGTTAGGAACCCTTCATAAGAATCTAATAATTTTTTCCAAACATATTGCAACAACCATCATCCGCTAGCTTTCCGGCCGACACCAAATTGTAGCACAATTTTGGTACATGATGAATTCCCTTGATAACGATCTTCTTGCCAAGCTCCATTATCAAGTAAATGTCACATATGCTGTAAATTACAACAGTTCCGAACCTACAACTCAGGTACAATATAAAGATCCTCCTTTATGGAGTGGCATGATACAAAGCCCCCGTATCTAAGATCCAATCAACGTCATAATGCACGCCATAAGGTTCATCTATATTAGTCATTGCGATAATGAGTTCTCCTATAGCTGTGAAAGCTAGATGATATTGCCTTTAACATTATCATCTTTGAGCTTCAAGTAGCCCTTTTAAAATGGCCCTTCTAGCCACATTGATAGCAACCATTATTTTAGTCTACCTATACAAGATCTAGAAAACTCCCTCTTATTCTCGACTGTGATAAAATATCACGGCCCGCACCCGGATGATCGAACACGTGTACATGGGTACGTCCAACCTACGCCGTAACATCGGTGGTAGAATGCTGTCTAGGTCAATAATACTAACTATCAATCTCACACAATAATATAAACTAAACCTATCAATGATATCTCAACTCCAAAAAGGAGGACAATAAGATAATGATGTATAATACTCAATCACGATAATCTATAAGGAAGAAGATGGCATGATATGATATAAAGCAAGGAAATCACAAAGTCACAAGTCGAGAATAGCTATAATAAAATCTCAAGTCTAAGAGTCTAGCAATAACAATACAAAGTCTAAACTATCAACAACATCTCAAATATCTAAAGAGCTGGAGACAAATCTAGTACAAATGCTAAGTAAATGTAACTAAGATATCTGGTAACATCGGCTAGGCCTCCCGATAATCACTCATGAACGACAGGGCCCATGGTTTCTACTCCCTCTTGCGGTTCATAATACATATGACACCAATCCTCTAAGTAATCATCTGAAAAATATATCCAATCAGGATAGAACGAGTATAACCCAATAGCAGTTTCAAGTCAATTAATAATGACTATAAACAGCAATAGTGAATGTAGTACAAGATGAGAAAAGTAGTGAACATATATCATAATATGACTAAAAGAAAGACATGTAATATATAGCAATAAGGCAATATCAGTACACAATGAAATAGAATAAAGAGAAGAACTGATACTACACTAAGTGTTTTAAAATACTAGTTAGATATGTGATCAGCTTGGGTTGAAAGTTATCTACTTTTAATGAGGGAGCAACTCAACCACACGTGAAAGGTGTGATTAGTTATTGTCTACAGTGCAACTCAACCACACGTGAATTGTGTGATTAGTTATTATTTATATTGCAACTCAACCACATATGAAATGCGTGATAAGTTATTGTTTATATTATACCTGATTTTAAACATTGTTTAAGGTTCTTGATCATATATCTTTCTAGCATTTTCCCACTCCGACTAGCACAATGGATCCAAATCACGACACATCACAATACGGTAATCATTATGCACGGTCTATAATACGAGCACGATGATCACGGTCTATATAATCACAGAAAATATTAAGTTAATCACTGAGGAGTAACATCTCATAACGGAGATCCAAGTATATCAATCTATGTACCATCGGGTCAAGAATTAGGTAAGACATTACTAAATACTTATATTATAGTAATTATCAAATAATAGAAACTATCATAGAATGTACTCTCCCGTGGTCCTGAGCAAACGATGCAAATCAATATCCGAACTGGTGTTACACTGACCTATATATGAAATTTTATATCATTTAGTGTAATAAAGTGATAAACATACTAAAATATGCTAATATATGATTTTTAGGCCAAAACTAGGTCATAGTAGTCAAACTAGGTTGATACCTTGATTCTAGGTTCAAAACTAGTTTCTAAGTTGGTTACAATGCTAAACTAGCTAATACTAGGTGATACTGGGCTATACCTAGGTTTCTAGGTCCATACCTTCAAGGTATTAGCTATACTAGTTAATAGTACTATATATATATATATATATATCCACTAGTATTATATAATATCCTAGTTATAAATAATACTTTACCCGTATCTAGTGTCAATACCCATTATCTCAATAATACCTTAACTATATACCTTACCTTGATACTTAACACCATTACCTAAATCCAATACCTAGGTATCCCAGCCTAGCTCATGATACCTTGGTATTAATACCTTAACATACCAATATCAATATATATAGTATATATGTAGGTACCATATAGATATCTTATATAGTATTATATCAACATACTAGACACTATGCCCCCTACCCTATGGCCTAACCTTGACACATACCCAAATACCTTGGCATTGATCTCTTGATACTAAGGTATCCCTATATTGGTATCACACAACTTAACTTACCAACATTCACCCATACCCATGTATCACATGACTACCTTACCCTCACTCCTAAGATACCTTCATTAATCTCCCCCTCAAATTACCTTATATTTATAACTATAATTCACCCCTAACCATCCTCACTCATATGCCAAGATACCCTGGCCCTGGCCTTCACTGCACTCAAACCACCTACACACCTTGCTGCAGAATCAACAACCACCCTTTCAACTGAACCCATATCCCCTTGAACCCAGATTCTCCCCTTACTTACTGACAACACATGCTTCTATCACTGCACTTTAGTGTATACACTCAGGCAACCTCCCCCTACTCCTAGCTGCTCTGTTATATCACACATTCGAGTCCAACAGTTGATGTATGCAACAACAATTCACACACTGCCCATTCACCCGACTTCACCAACAATACTAGGAGCAACAACCCCTACAACAATGACTCCAATATCACTTCATTAGCAGTAGGAACAACAACTACTACAATAGCAAATTCAACAATACTAACAATAGTAGTCATTACCCTCGACAGACTCCTCACACCAAGCAGTGCTCAAGAGTCCACTGCCCGCACTCTCCCCTGGCCTATGCCCGACACTGCATACTCCTCCTATGCACATTTGTGCTGAGTAGTCCCCATAGCACAACTAATTACAATATTCTTCTGGAAACAATAAGGACTGCCCTCACTGAATTACCCCTTATTTGAGTATTACACTCGAGCAACATGGTGTCAGTCTTGATACCAACACCCTCACCTTACTTGTCCCAATCCACACTACCACACACATCCACACATACACCATGCTTTCCCAGCACAAAAGAAACACAGAAGCATTGCTTCCCCCATCACCTGGAACAAGATGCATCCAGGTATTCCCCTCTCCTTATTACCTGAAATACAGGTCCTTCCTGCACTACCCCAGATCTGTAGTGAATGCACTCAGACTCGAGTTGTACACAGTGCCAGATTTCTAAATTATTGCACCACACTCCTAATGATACCCCTAAGATACATGGTGTAACACCTAAATACCACCACTCTACTACAACACAACACCTACTCAACATGTATTACTGGTTTTGATACTCTCCAAACCCACACCACGACACATGAGATCAAGCTCTAAACCAACCTATATGGTACTCACCAACCCAATCCCCATTACCAAACCAATACACACTCAACACTCTTGGGTACCCACACTAGTAACACTAGGACACTAATACATATAAGTATCCATAAACACACACACACACCCCTATGTATTACACACAAATTCTAACTCAAAGCACCAATTATCAAACACTTGGTGGGCACTCCCAAATGTCACAATGTAGCTCATGATATGCTCGTGATACGCCCATCAAACCTTAAGATACTCTCTCCAAGCTCAAGCAACGCAACTAAAGTACTAAATATAGCATATATAATATATATAATAGCTATTATATTGTAATATAAAGAATTTAGCATGCTAGAGTCTAAATCACATAAAAATACCCCTTCTATGATTCCATATCACGACGTATAGTGATACGCACCACTCGTATCCAATTATGGATACGCACACACTATTAAATCATGAATCATACTCCAAAATCATGGAAGAATCATTCCTACGAACACCTAATGGTCCAAACTCGGATTTTCTCCAATTTGGCCATAAAAGTCAATGTAACTATCACAATAGGCCTCAATAGGACCTAGTTCTTCCTTCTATGGGTAGTCCTTAGACATATAAGGGTTCATAAGGGTCTAATACCATAAATTAACCATAAAATTAAAAAAAATAGGGATTATACCTATTGGGAGTCAAATTCTAATAAAACTCCTCCGGGTGGACACAAATGGACATAAGCTCCTAGAATCTCCTCTCCAAGTGGTGCTCCTTGCAATCCAAGCTCCTAGGCCTCCTTGATGATGAATATGAGTGGGAAATGAGGGGAAAATTGAATGGAAATGGTGAGGGTTGGTCTCAATTTGGGGAAGAACAAATTATGGATGAAGGTGTAATAAAATGACAAGTGGAGAGGGCTACTCCCCCTCTTTCTAGGGCCGGCCACCTACTCCCTCCTCTAGTTCAATGCAAAATATCCAATATGCCCTCAAGGGTTGTCATGAAGGTTTAATTAATTAGGGAAATGATCTACTCTTAAATGGAAGAAATATTTTATATATATGCTATTTAACCAATGAGTCAAATTATGGCTAAACTAATAAATTGAACCAATGGGTCAAGTCAAGTCAAGTCTAGTTGGGTCCACTTGTGCTCACTAGCACCTAGTTTAACAAATAGGTTGACTTACTAATCATATAGTCTATTCTAATTAGCTAGCTTACAACCAATACATATAATAAAAAATATTATTATTACTAATAAAATTCTCAAACAATTATTAAAATGACAAAAATATCCTTCTCCCAGAATTAGGTGGTTACACTAAAGCCTTCTCTCCTAGTATGAACCAACTATGGCGAACTCCTACAACTATTTCTTACATCATACCTCCTTATTTAACAAATTACTTTTAACTACCCTAATCATGACACTCAATCGGACATGGAGTTACTTACCAACATCACAACATCTCTGAACTTTCCAACAGGGAACTCAAAAGCAGTAGGACCTGAAGCTAATCATCAATCACAATCTTCATCGTTGATAGTTGATTGATAATGGCCCGAAGCTCGTTTAGATATTGTGCCACCGTGATGCCTTCCGTGTACTTGGAATTGACGAGTTGGCAAATAAGAAACATCTTGTTTCCAGTCGTCTTTCATTTTTATAATAAATGCAGCTTCTTCCATAGTCTTTGTTGAACTCTCCATGGAGACATAGTAAAATACCAAGTCATCCAACCATTGACAGATGAATCCGATGGCCTTTCGATCAATTCTTTTCCATTCATCATCAGTCTTGTCCGATGGCTTGGCAATGTCATCCTCCAACGGAACATACAAATCTTTGCATTAGAGACATCCTTGACTTCTAGTTTACACAGTTTTCCTCTGTAAGGATAACCATACGTATTCATCTTCTCTATAGACATAATTGCACCTTCTGTCTTTCGAACCAAGATCTCTGATACCACTTTATAGGTATCGAAAGGTCATGGAAATGACACCAACACCCACTTGGAAGATAAAACCAATGCACCACTATGCAAGAGCCAAAAAAATTAAATAAAAGTATATATGGTGACTTTGTCCCTGGATAAATTCCAATATGTGTTAATTGATTAATACAAATTAATTACAAATAAACCAATTCATATGTCCAAAGAATCGAACCCTTACAAATATCGAGAAAAAAAGATTACAATTGAGATTGCTCACCATACCCTGATTATGGCTCTCTGAACGAATCAGATAAATCTCTCTGAACAAATCTCATTCCTCTGACTATCTTGAAATGCAAGTCCCATGAACGAGTACGATCTGTTCGTAGAATTGGTACACTATCTCCTTCAATGAGCGTACCAAGTAGTAGCCTCTCTTATCCTTCATATATAGCCTTTATATATAGACTAAGAAATCCTAATTTAGATATAAGAATTACCTAAATTAGTCACATCGTCAAATATTGATCTTTTATAAATCCAAGGCCCAAATCATGCTAAAAAATAAACTAAATATGTGCCAAATCTCTGACCACCGACATACCTTTGATATACTGATGGTATGCGTACAATATTCTTATGCGAGCACAATTTTGCTCCATAAGCTACTTGTAGAATATTTTGGAGTAATTGTTATATTTTATTAATAATCTCTTGGCTATTTATAATCTATAACCCTATATCTTACATTAATACCCCATTAAAAATCCCTGTAGAATATTATAATATCATAACAAATATACCAAGAATATTTTAATATACCAACAAATATACCAATAATATTCTAATATACCAACACTCCTCCTCAAGATAGGCAAAAGATATTCACTAAGTCTATCTTGTCATATCCTCTAATCATATTTACAGAGCTAAGTCCCTTGGTCATACTGTCTGCTACATGCTCATTGGTTGGAACATGTTCTAGTTCCAGTAGTCCACGGTCCAACTTCTCCTTGATGAAGAACCTATCGATCTCGATGTGTTTGGTCCTATCATGCTGCACTGGATTATTGGCGATACTGATGGCTGACTGGTTGTCACACCACAGCTTCATCTTGGCTCCTAAATCCACCTTCAGCTCCACCAACATATTCTTCAGCCATAGCAGCTCTGCAACTCCCAAGGCCATAGCTCTGTACTCCGCTTCAGCTATCGATCTGGCCACCACCGACTGCTTCTTACTCCTCCAAGAGACCAAGTTGCCTCCTACAAATATGCAATAGCCCGAGGTAGACCTCTTGTCATAAGTACAGCTAGCCCAGTCAGAGTCACAGTAGCCCTCGATGCTCAAGTGATCATTCTTCCTGAATATCAACCCCTTTTCTGGGGGCACCCTTCAAGTATCTCAGAATCTGGTACACTGCATCCATATGATCCTTCCTTGGGTCATGCATATAGCGGCTCACTATACTCACTGTAAAGCAGATATTGGGACGTGTGTGGCTCAAATAGATCAACTTGTCCACCAGTCTCTGGTATCTGCCTCGGTCAACTGGTTCTCTAGTCTCAGCACACATCTTGAACCCCTAGTTGATCAATGTTGCTGCAGGTCTGCATCCTAACATTCCTGTCTCTGTGAGAAGGTCCAGCGCATACTTCCTCTAAGAAAGAATAATCCCCTCTGCTTCTCGAGCAATCTCAATCCCAAGGAAGTACCGAAGAAGGCCATGGTCCCTTACCTTGAACTCCTTGCCAAGCTTTCCCTTGAGTCAGACAATCTCCTGCTCATTATCTCATGTGATAATCATATCGTCCATATACACCGCAAATATGGTGATGTGGTCTCCACTACGATGGAAGAACATAATATAATCAGCATTGATCTACTGATATCCTATCCCTATCATTGCCCTCCTGAATCTGTCAAACCATGCTCGAGAAGACTGCTTCAGTCCATAGAGGGACTTCTTCAACCTGTAGACCTTGTCCACTATCTTATCGGTACAGAATCCTGGTGGTATTTCCATGTACACTTCCTCCACTAGATCCCTATGAAGAAACGCATTCTTCATATCCAGTTGGTGTAGCTTCCATCCACCATTCGCTGCCAAAGAAATTAGGGTCCTGACGGTGCTCATCTTTGTCACTTGTGCAAATGTCTCATCATAGTCAATGACGTATGTCTGACTGTATCATTTTACCGCCAGTCGAGCCTTGTAGCGCTCTATTTTTTTATCTGGGTTCTGCTTCACAGTAAAGACCCACTTGCATCCGACTGCTCTCTTTTTCTCTGGCAGTTTTACCACTTCCCAAGTATGATTTTTCTCAAGAGCGCCTAATTCCTCGTGCATCACCGCTTTCCACTTTGGATCATTCTTGGCAACCTGCTAATTATTAGGTATAATAATACTATCCAAAGATGCAATGAATGCTCCCTGAGAAGAAGAGATGTTATTATATGAAATAAACTAAGCAAAGTCTCATCGATATCTATCATGAAGATTTTTTGTATTGCTGCGAGTGGTCCTCTATACTGATAATGGTATGAGAGAAGTAGGAAGAATGATAACACCTGAAGGAAAATCTGGTGGTGGTGGTATAGGTGTCTCAGGAGTTGAGACGGACGTAGGCAAGGGACTTGGCATTGGCAATATAGGGACTGGTCATACAGTTTGCTTTCATTTCCTGTTGTAGGTAAGTAACTTCCCCTGAGCCATGGGTCTAACACCTCTTATTGCCTCTCCCATGTTCCTCTTCACTCTCCTTCTCCTCCTCAGACGTTCCTCCATACCATACTCCTAAATCGGTCACCACACTCTCACCAATCTCCCTTTCGTGGCTCATACTCTCAGTATCAGGTGAGTTGCTCATGGATGAGGTTCCCTTCTGACCGTAGTATGGCTCAAACTCCCTAAAGTGAACATCCATGCTCATAAACTTCTTTTTCTCTATTGGGCTCAAGCACACGTACCCCTTCTGAGTCACCGAATAGCCCACGAATACACACTTGACTGCTCTGGGGTCAAGTTTCCCAAGAGACGGTCCGTTGTCCTTCACAAAATATATGCAACCAAACACCTTTATTGGGAGTATCCCACTATTATTTTCTTACAATATCTTACATGGATACTTCCATCCCAGTACCTTCGAGGTCATCCAGTTGATCAATCAAGCTGTTGTCAATACTGCATGCCCCCACAGACTCTGTGGGACATTCATGGCGATCATTATGCTTCTTGCCACCTCCAGAAGGTGTCTATTCTTCCTTTCTGCCACTTCATTCTGTGCTAGTGTGTATGCACATGTAGTCTGATGTTATATCCCTTGGGCTGACATATATTTCTTAAGTGCTTTGTTGGTATACTCTATTCCATTGTCAGACCTTAGTACCTTCACCACTACTATGTACTGAGTCTGGATATATTTATGAAAGTCCCAAAAATAGTCAAAGACCTCACTCTTATTCTTCATAAAATACAGCCAGGTGACACGAGAGGAACAATCAATAAAAAAAATAAAATACTTGTAACCATTCATAGTAGTTATGGCGTATGGTCCCCAGACATCAGAATGTATAATATAAAAAATAGAAGAGCTCTTATGGCCCACGCCAATATATAAGCTCCTAGTAAGTTTGCCTAAATCACATGCATCACATACTAGTTTATCCTTATTTGCCTTCTCAGAAATAAATGGATACAACCTACTCAAAATACCAAAAGAGGAGTGCCCCAACCGCCTATGATGGAGTATCAGTGTATTCTCATCACTCATCTTTGGTCCTCCTATTCCTGCCCTTTCTGCCACAGACACCAATGCTGAATCCAGTCCTTCCCGATCCAGGTACCACAGTCCATCATGCCAAGTGCCAGTCCCAAGTCTTCATCCTGTCTTCTTCTCCTAGAAGATCACCTTAGGAATATCAAAAGAGACAATGTATTTTAATTGGAGGATTATAGAAGTAATGGACAAAAGACTGACTGAAAAAGAAGGAGCATGTAAAATATTGGATAATCTTACTGAACCTGTACAATCGACAGTACTCTTACCGACTACTGGCTAGAAAGTAACATCGGCTGTTTGAATGTTGTCTGCAGATGTTAGGTGAGTGTAGGAAGAGAACTCACTAGCATTTCCTGTCACGTGTTGAGACACACCCGAATCGATAATCCAGTCCGACGATCTAAGGGAAGACATAGATGCAAGGGCGCGTGAGTCATCAGTATCTTCCGATGGATGGGCATACATAGCAGCATTGCCTCTAGCAAAGACTGAGGTAGAATATTTTAGAGTAATTGTTATATTTTATTAATAATCTCTTGGCTATTTATAGCCTTACAACCCTTCATCTTACATTAATACCCCATTAAACCCCCATGTAGAATATTCAAATATCCCAACAAATATACCAAGAATATTCTAATATACCAACAAATATGCCAAGAATATTCTAATATACCAACACTATTGGACGACAGTATGAAGCATACCATCGGTATGTTTATGGCATGCCGCCAATCTGCCCATGACATTTTGTCGGTATGACGATGCCGCTGCTTCTCCTCTAATTTGTGTCCAATCGTAGCCACCAATACTCCCGGCCTCTTCGTCGTGACTCCATCGATGCTCCAAATTGTCTTACCTTCCTTGAGATAAGACTGGATCTCAACAGAGCACACATGACAAGTAGCCAATATAAGGAGACTGACAAGGTCTAAAGTTGAAATGAGGTCAATTTGGGATCTTATAAGAGAATGGGAAACATTGTTGGTTAAGAAAGGTTAAACTAAATTTAAGAGTTAGGTTCTTAAATCATACGAAGTGCTAGATTGGAGTTCTTAAATACAGACAAAACAAAATCTATTGATGTTTGGTACATTGGTTGAGAATATATTTCCTCTATGGTATAATTTGTTGGTATTTTTTACTTTGCTTTGGGAGTTTTAGTCCCACATTAGAAAACCACCAATGTGTATATCTCAATATATAGCTTTGCTTAGTATTGGTATATACACATGGGGTGGTGGCCCATGTAGGTTGACTTTCCTAGAAAGATTAAGTGTGAACCCCATTATGACAATCTTTATTTTGTCACCACCTTTGGGAAGTTTGTCTTAGGAGCTAAGCCCCAAAGGGCTTAGTGACTCAGACTCAGACTCGGACTCGGGGTCAAGGGAGCAAAGTGGCACTTTGTTGGCGCACTTTGTACTTAGCATGTCAGCATCGTCCTTACGGCCTGGTGCTATGCGACCAGGCGCTATACGGCCAGCAAATTATCTTGAGTGAGTCGAGTGTGGAGGGGACAGGGACTGTTGTTGGCCGCTCAGTGCAGCACAGGCGGCACGTGGTTCTCTGTGCCACGCGACTGCAGCTTTCGGTGCCTGGCGGCATTGTCCACTCTGTGCAGTACATCGTGCAGGCGGCTCGTGGCTCTCTGTGCCACGCGGCTGCAACTTTCGACGCCTGACGGTGCTATCTACTCGGTGCAGTACAGTAGTGCAGGCGACGTATGCAGCCTAGTTTTTTCCTCAGGCCGCATGGGAGCTGAAATTCTCTTTAAATAGAGGCTCTCCTCTTTTATTTGGTGGTTGAAAAATTGAGAGAGGGAGAGAGAGAGAGAGAGAGAGAGAGAGGGGAAAATCGAGAGCACCAGCAAGACCTGCGGCAGTAGTTAGCATCCTTCCAAAAGAATCTTTTGAGTGTTCCGAAGGTGACCATGAGCGTTCCAGAAGTTCTCATGTGGACTTGATGGATCCTGGGGGCATATCATTGTATAGTGCAAATCTTGTCTTAAGTTCTGGTGGTTTTAATCATTCCAACAGGAGTTACCTTCTTTGTATTTCTGTTCTTATTCCCGTTCCTCTCGGTGTAGCGTCTGCGAACGTAAAGAGAAGAACGCTTTTATGATTCTTGTTGTATTTGCTTTTTCTTTGGGTTATCAGTTTGTAACATGTTCCTAGTTTAGTGCTTCTGTGGGGTTGTGTGTCATTGTAGAGGAACTCTTGTATGTATCTCAGTGCACTAACTTCTCTTCTGGAGTTTGTAGAGACGAACTCTTGTGTGAGTCTCTACTTTATGGCTACCACTTCTTCTTTGATCTAACTTTGGGACTAACAATCTCAAGGCAAGTTCCGAGTTAGAATGGACAACCGGTCAAACATTCTCAATACTTGCTTTCAAAAGCTTGAGAAGTTTGATGGCAAATACTACAACATTTGGAAGAGGAAGATCTCCTTAAATTTTTATCTTGTCAAAGTTACTTATGTGTTGGTTTATCCTGAACCTACCATTCCCGAAGATGGAGAAGATCTTACAGTTGGTGTGGCACAGGATGCGCACTCCAAGTTGAAGGAAGATAACGACCTCTGCAGGTTTTTGATTCTCAATGCTATGGATGACTCGATGGTAGAGTCCTACAACAAGAAGAAAAATCTAAGAGATGTCTGAGAATCTCTTGAGAAGCACTACAAAACTGATGAGAAAATATCTAAAATCTATCTCGTCGAGAAGTTATTCACTTTGCAATTTGAGGACGAGAAGGTGATGTTACCACAAGTTAAGGAACTTCTGAAGATGCAGCAGAAACTGGAGGAAGAGGGCATGAAGCAGGAAGAAAAATTTATGGTGGGGGCTATCGTCACCAAACCTACTCCAGGCTGGATCAGGTTCAAGACTGACATATACCATAAAAAGATGGAGATCCAGCTCGAAGATCTTCACTGGATTCACATTGAAGATAAAGCTAGGGAGCAACTGAAGTTGGACTCCTTGTCCAAGCAGTTGGCTAAGGCCAACATAGAACATGCTAGTGGCTCTAAAGAGAAGCAAAAATTTTCCTATAAGAAGAAAAAGAAGAAGGACTTCAACCAGCTGAAGGTGAAGTCGACTTAGTTTAAGCCAAAGCAAAAGACTGATATGACATGCTACAACTGTGGCAAGAAGGATCACTACAAGAGCGACTGCAGGTCAAAGCCTAAACCGAAAGAGCAATATGAGCTTAACCTAGTTGTAATGATTGCGCAGGTTGAGTCACATGGCATGGACATTGACTGGTGGGTGGACACTGGTGCATCTTGCCATGTGTGCTATAAGAATGAGTTGTTCGTCAAGTGCGAGCCTACCTCTGAGAAAGTCTCGATGGCGGATAAGTCTCAAGTTGCAGTACTGGGGATCAGGATGGTAGTGCTGAAGCTGAGTTCTGGAAAGTCACTTACACTGGAGAATCTGAAGCACGTACCAATGATCACCACGAATCTATTTTCTCGGAGTCTGATGTACAAGGCGGACCTGAGGATGGATATCAGTGTCGGTCAGATAGTGATGTCCTATAAGAAAATATACTTTGAAAAAGCTTTCTGTACCGAAGGGATGTTTAAACTGCAGCTTGTAACTCCTTCTGTTTGTATTAATTCAGTCTCTACTTCTGGTTATTCTCTTGAGTTGTGGAATAATAGACTAGGACATGTGCATTGTATACACATTAACAAGATGTCTAGTCTAGTCCTTATCTCCAAATATGGGGGTAAAAAGGTATAAAAATGTGAAGTCTGTGTGCAGACAAAGATTGTCAGGAAGCCGTTCAGAAGAGTGAACCGAAGCACATATCTTCTGGAGTTGGTATACTCAAATATCTGTGATTTCAAACAATTCTACACAAAAGCCGAAATAAAGTATTTCATCACTTTCATAGACGATTTCTCGAAGTACGCATTCATAGATCTTCTCAAGTCGAAAGACAAGCATTCGAGAAGTTCAAGGACTTTAAGTCTAAAGCAGAACGTCAAACTGGTCAAAAACTCAAAAGACTCAGAAGCGATCGAGGCGGAGAATATCGTTCCTTAGAATTTGCATCATTCCGCAAAGAACATAAAATTGTCAACGAAACTACTGCTCTGTATTCTCTCCAATCTAATGGTGTAATGGAAAGGAAGAACAAGACGCTGACAGAGATGATGAACTCCATATTGCTGACAGCAGAACTTCTAAAGTGCTTCTGGGGAGAAACAGCGCTTACGGCTACGTTTATTCTGAATAGAGTACAGTTCGCGACATCTGACATTACTTCTCATGAACTCTGGTTCAAGGTTAGATCCAACTTGAATGTTATTCGAGTGTGGGGTGTCTAGCATATGTGAAGCTTCCAAATCTCAAGATTCAAAAGATGGGAACGAGAACTACGAAGACCATATTTTTGGGCTATGCTGATAAGAGTGATGCTCGGATGTTCCTTGATATCGAATCTAATCATATCATAGAATCTCGTAATACATAATTCTTTGAAGACAAGTTTGCTAGGCACAAGAATATTATTCTGGCGGATGTCTACGGATGTCCCAGAGAATTCTTCTAGCATAGACGTGGCAAGTACCTCTCAGAAAGAAGTAGTCCAAGAAGAAGTTGTCGTTGATGAGACAATATTTGAACCAGAACCCGCTGAGCCGAAGCAAGTGAGTGAGGAGGCCGAAGGACTTCGGAGAAGACTTTGTTACCTATCATGTGGAAGATGATCCGCTTACCTATGATAAGGCAATGAAGACTAGATATGTTATTTTCTGGAAAAAGGCTATCCATGACGAGTTTGACTCGAAACTTCTAATAATACTTGGAAGTTAATCGATCTGTCTGAAGGAGCTAAACCCATCATATGTAAGTAGATATTTAGGAAAAAGATGAAAACAGATAAAACAGTTGACAAGTTCAAGGCCAGGCTAGTGGTCAAGGGATTTTCTTAGATACAGGGGGTTAACTACTTCGATACTTATGATCCCATTGCACGGATGACTACTATCAGGATGCTGATTGCTCTAGGTGCTATTCATAGAATGGTGATTTATCAGATGGACGTTAAGACAATATTTCTGAATGGTGAACTGACTGAGAAGATTTACATGCAGCAGCCAGAAGGGTTTGTCGTCAAAGGACTTGAAGATAAAGTTTGCAAATTGGTGAAATCTCTGTATGGTCTGAAGTAAGCTCCTAAATTGTGGCACGAGAAGTTTGACAAAGTTATCAGATCAAATGGCTACAAGGTCAGCGAAACTGATAAGTATGTATACACGAAGTTTGCTGGTGATAGAGGTATCATCGTTTGTCTCTATGTGGACGATATATTAATCCTAGGCACGGATGAAGAATGTGTCACTAGAACAAAGATGTTCCTCTCATCTAAATTCAGTATGAAGGACATGGGAGATACAGATTTCATTATTGGAATTAAGATAATCCGGACGAAAATTGGGCTTGCTCTATCACAAGTTCACTACGTGGAGAAGATGATCACAAGCTATGGATATTAGGATCTTCCATGGACCGATACTCCATATAAGTGTGACAAGAAACTGAATCCTAATCTAGAAAAAAACGTCAGACAGTTGGAGTATTCTAGCGTCATCGGGAGCTTAATGTATGCTATAAATGCCACTAGGCCTGACATTGCTTTTGTCATGGGGATGCTCAGTAGATTCACGAGGAAACCAGGTGTTGAACACTGGAAAGCTGTGAAGAGGCCGGTGAGATACCTCAAGAATACTCAAAAGTTTACACTTTACTACAGCAGAGATCCAGCAGTAGTAGAAGGCTTCAGTGATGCTAGTTGGTGCTTAAAAGAAGAGAGCGAGAGATCCACAGAGGGATATGTTTTCTCAATGGGAGAAGCTGCTATATCGTGGAAGTCGAAGAAGCTGACTATGCTCTCACGCTCATCAATGGAGTTTAAGTTCTATGCACTTGTAGCAGTAGCAGATGAAGCATAATGGCTTCGGGAGCTCATGTATGATCTTCTAATAGTTGGTGTGCATATTCTGGCTATACCGATATGCTACGACAACTAGGCAGCTGCAGCAGTAGCATCTAATAATATCTTCAATGGAAAGATGAGAACTGTGTGGCTTCGGTACAGAGCACTAAACAATCTCATCAAGACTGGTGTCATTGCAGTGGTAGATGTTCGGAGTCAGAAGAACCTGGAGGATCCATTCACTAAAGGTCTCAGGCGCCAGCTAGTCGAAGTTACAGCAGGTAAAATGGGCTCGAAGGACCTCCGATATTGTGTCTTTGTAATCCTACCATTAAGTTTTATGCTATTAGTTCAAAGAGAAATCTATTAGGCATCTAGATTTTGGTTCAAGAGAGGACCACTGACTGAAAAAATATCAGATATAGTAGATAGTCCTTATGGACAATGTGGGATACGTACCCGAAACTACTATAGTCTACTTTTTTGTTTTATAAAATAATTCCTGTGTAAGGTTGGCTTCGACGCCTTAATGAGTTTCCGGGTAGAGTGAATATTCGACGTATGCTGCAAAAAGCAAGTATATTTCAGCACTATAAGGGACTTGTATCCCATTCTACAGTGGTGTGACGCCACGATGAGGTAAAAGATGTAAAGCCTCAACTATGATCCATGTCACAGCGGTAGTAGCACCGCAAATAGGCAGGTAGCCTAATGCTAAAAAGGTAGAGAGTTATAGCACAATACTACTAAGAGGCCGGTGACCTCATGCTACAGTGGGTGACACCACATGAGGTAGTCAACCTCGGCTGCGAGCCATGTCACAGCGGCGTAGCACAGCACGGGAGCGCATGGCTTCAGGCTGGGATGTAGTACAGCAATACTAAGAGGCTAGTGACCTCATGCTACAGTAGGTGACACCATAAGAGATAGTCAACCTCGGCTGCGAGCGATGTCACAGCGGCGTAGCACCGCATAAAAGCGCAAGGCTTCATGCTGGAAAAAGTTAAACTCTCTTAAAAGAACTCACCTAAGTATATATACAGAGATATAGGCCGTCTCTTGAGGGTAAACTTGTAGACACCCAAGAAACATACACCGATACCAGGTCAGCACAGGGACTTTAATGAGCGACCGAAGGCACAACTGATATCATTATGCGAGTAGGAATAATAGCAGCTATGGTTCATAATTCAAGGCTGTCAATTCTTGTATCGTACTGTTGTTTGACCCATACGGAAAGATTCAAGTTGTGGGCGATATCTATCCTAATGCATGATGGAAAGTCACTGTGAGGTACGCTCGACCATATATTGTGATATATGTGGGGGATTGTTGGTATTTTTTACTTTGCTTTAGGAGTTTTAGTCCCACATTAGAAAACCACTAATGTGTATATCTCAATATATAGCTTTGCTTAGTATTGGTACATACACATGGGATGGTAGCCCATGTGTGTTGACTTTTCTAGAGGGATTAAGTCAAAAAATACCAAGGGACTAACCACGTGGCATTGGCCAGCAACACAACTCCAATGGGCAACCCAATTTAGTGGACCCATTAGAGTGCACTTAAGTTGTAATAAATACAAGTCTGCCCTATTATCAAAGTATAATTCTAGTCTCATCTATAGAAAGCAATCACAATATAATATGATAGACCAGTCAAGATAATAGATATAAAAAATAGTCCATTATCAAGTTCACATAAGTAGTGTCTCAGGGAACAACCCGTCACAATAAAGAAAAGTGAATAACACCAAATACATACGTCCATAAGTCCAAGTCCAAATATTAAATAGCACTAAGCATAAATAACTAAGTAACTGAGTTCTCAGAAGAAATTCTCTGGCATAACCTCGTCCTCTGGTGCCAGTCCACTCCAACGTTATCTCATGTCCCATAAACCTCGGGGTAATCCTCCTCTGCTATACTTGGGAACATAATCCGGATCCAGGTCATCAGGGGACATAGCAAAGTACAAGAATAACTCAAGACGAAGTACAATAAATAAATATGCGTGCTCAGTGTGTCTAACATAATTCATCTATGTGTATGCAAGTGAAAACGTACTCGTCCACTAAACCACCGGTTTTATACATATACTAGGGTACTAATGATAGTAGTAATAATAGTAATAAGTACGTACAAGCCCCGTCAAGGTACCTGCAATACTATAATACTACTAGAGTTTGGTAGCCCAACAGTACGGTAAGTTCTTCCCAACCCCATGTATCTCACGCCTCAAGTCACGAAATGCAAGACAATCACTATCTATGTCTCAAGTCCAAGTATAAATAACCATTAGCACATGTCTCAAGTCCGATCCTAAAATAGAAGCCAAAATCCTCGAATATCTCAAATGAGGCTTATGTACATGAAAGTCGTGTATAGTTTCCTAAGGTAATTAGTGCAGGTGTTGCACTTATACGGTATACGATGACAATACAATCTAACGATATCCGACTCCGCGCAAGGAAGTCGGCACCCGAATATGATTCAGACGCAAAGTATCATCATGGTCCTAGGGTCACAATAAAGTAAATATATTAAAATATAAACTTAAAACTGTAGTTAAAATTTAGCATAATTTACTGAGACCAAGGCAATGTACACTTAGTTGGATTCTGGATATAGTGAGGTCCAAGTAGCGAGCTCAATGCGTCAACTGCTCCCAAAAAGGTAGAATCCATACGAACGTCTCCGAATGTTGCAATAGACATTACCAACATTTTCAGAACATAAGAAATAGCTAGAATTGACTACCCATAAGTCTAAATTGGACACATGGACAAAAATGACAGTTTCGGGTCAAAGTGGCACAAACTCAACAGAGTATCCGAAATTGGATTCCAGTGAGCTGATCACGAAATCATCCGTCAAGTGAAACCGTGTGGCCCACAAAATAGTATTTTGTCAACGTTCTTAGAATCGAACCAAACTTGAGTCACAGGACCAGCGTAACGCCACGAATTCGATGGCATAAGTTTCGTTGTGAAACGACAATCACACACGAAGTTATGACAAGGTATCGGAATAGGCAGATACAGTGTTTTCGACGGATACGCGTTGATTCCGATGTGCACGTACATCCAAATTAAGTTTCGTAAAATCTCACACGTCCGCATTGACGATACGCTCTTTTTGGTGTAATTCGCACTCGACAAAGTTGCCTCGTTTGGCAGAACGTACCCTGTTTCGGGATATTTTGGGTTTTAAAATTAAGTTTTTGACAGTTTTTAACATTAAATTAATCACAGAATAAATCGAATTAAAAAAAATATTTAAAGGGATTAAAACTAGGTTATGTTGTCAAGAAGTATGTTTAAGTAGAATTTTAGCATCACATATCATTTTGGAGATAATGGAACTTAAACATGTGTACCTGGAACAATTTTTGTTCCTAAAAACTCAGTCAGTTTTTCCTGTTTTGTGTCTCGATTTGCGATTGATACAGAGCATGATAAAATAAATTATTTATAAAAGATTCATGGGGGTTATGCAGTCTTCACGTAGGATTCGATGGTTCATTGTTTAATTACCTGTGTAGAGAGAAACATATATGGGAAGAAGGGTACCTCGAGTGTTATACTGCTCGTGATTCGGGTGCGGGTCTGTTTGCTACGGCGATCGAAGGCGTCGGGCGACGGTGGAGGTATTCATCTGGGCGCAGGGTAAGGGTGGATGGTGGTAGTCTGATGGTGATCATTGGATGGTGATGGTGGTATAAATGGAGTGAAAGGGTGGTTTCGGGAGATGAACAGAGGGATCGGGGGTTTCGGGTTTGGGTTGGGTTTATTTATTATTTTTATTTCTTATTCTTTTATATATATATATATATATATATATATATATATATATATATATATATATATATATATATATATATATATATATATATATAGCCATCTATAAATAGGTTTGTACCCTAAATAATTTTCAGAATTTTTTTATAATATTTTAATAGTAGTTCTACACCCAAAAAATATTTTCTATGAAATATTTATAATTAATAAATATACATAAATATCTATCCATAAATTTTATATTTTTTAATTAGCTAAAAATAATAAAAAATCTCCCTTAATCTCAATAATTACATAATACCAATAATAAAAATAATAAAATTTATAATTTAAAATCAGGGGATTTATATTCTACCCAACTTAAAAGAATTGCGTCATCGTAATTAAGAATTAAACTACTAAAGAATTTCTAAAGACATGGTAATCTGTGGGTAGTTCTTAGGTTATACCTGCATCCTCGAATAAGTGAGGATAACGCTGGCGTATGACATCATCTCGCTCCCAAGTGGATTCGCCTGGGGAGTGATATTTTCATGCTATCTGAACCAGTCTGATCGTCTAACCCTGTAATATCTTCTCACTAATGTCAAGTATCCCAACTGGCTGCTCCTCATACCTCAAGCTCGATCCCACTGAAATCTCAGAATGATTGACTATGTGACTTGGGTCAGTCACGTACCTCCTCAGCTGTGAGAGATAGAATACATCTTCCACTCCCTCTAGAGATGGGGGTAATGCAAGACGGTACGCCACCTCACCAATACGCTCTAAAATATCAAACGACCCATTGTACCTTGGGCTCAGCTTGCCTCTGCTCCCGAATTGAATAGTACCTCGAGTAGGTGAGATTCTCAAGAACACATGTTCATCTTTCTTAAACTCCATAGGTCGACTGTGTATGTCAGCCTAATGCTTTTGTCTGTCCTGAGCTGCACGAAGATGACTCTGAATTTGCTTCACCTTCTTAATTGTCTGCATCACTAACTCCGGACCGAGTATCTGACGCTCATTAATGTCACTCCAACATATCGGTAACCTGCACTTTATGCCGTACAGCGCCTCAAAAGGTGCCATCTGGATGATCGCCTGGTAGCTGTTATTGTAAGAGAACTCCACCAAGTGCAAATGGTCTTCCCAAGACCCTCCGAAGTCTAATATACATAATCTTATCATATCCTCTAGGATCTGAATCGTTCTCTCTGACTGACCGTCTGCCTGTGGATGGTAAGCAGTGCTGAACTTGAGTCGGGTGCCAAGACTCTCCAGCATGCTCCGCCAAAAATGGGATATAAATCTTGAGTCACGATCAGACACAATACTAACTGATACTCCATGTAACCTTATGATATGTCGTATATACATGTCGGCTAGAATCTCTGTGGACTGTCCAACTCTGAACGACAAAAATGTGCCGATTTGGTGAATCGATCCACAATAACCCAAACTTCATCCTTCCCACTGGGGCTTCTTGGAAATCCTGTAACAAAATCCACAGCGTTATATTCCTACTTTCATTCAGATATGGAAAGCGAGTGTAACATACCAGCGGTTCTTTAATGCTCGACCTTAACTTGCTGATAGACCAAACATTTTGCCATAAACTGTGCAATCTCTCTCTTTATCCCATGCCACCAATAGTACTGCCTCAAATCTCGGTACATCTTCGTACCTCCCGGATGAATAGAGTACATGGAGATATGTGCTTCAGACATCAACTCATGTCTCAACTCCCCATTTGGAACATATAGGTGATTTTCGCACCTAAACGTCCCGTCCTTATGTATTTGAGGTCTCGTCTGCATGCCGGGTTCCGTTTTCTCTTTAAGTCTCCGGAACCTAGCATCTGTAGGCAATGCTGCCTTAATCCTCTCCACTAGTGATGACTTAACCTCAAGATTTACCAACTTCCCACTCTGCCCTGGCAAAATAACCTCTATCCCGAGCTTCTGTAGGTCCTCTAATAGCTGGGGCTGCATCGTCAAGAAATAAGTTGTAGGCTTTCTGCTGAGTGCGTCTGCTACGACGTTCGCCTTGCCCGGATGGTACTGCAAATCTATATCAAAATTGACCATCAACTCTAACCAACGCCTCTGTCTCATATTAAGCTTTTTCTGAGTATAGACATACTTCAGACTCTTGTGATCAGTAAAAATTTCCACCCTCTCTCTGTAAATATAGTGCTCTATATCTTTAATGCAAATATTACTGCAGCTAGCTCAAGATCGTGCATCGAGTAATTTTTCTCATGAACCTTCAGCTGCCTCGATGCATAAGTGATAACTTTGCCATGCTGCATCAAAACACATCTCAGTCGACTACCTGACGCATCACTATAAACTATGAATCCTCCCGATCCTGAAGGAAGAGTCAAGACCGGTGCTGTCGTTAATCGTCTCTTCAACTCCTCAAAGGCCATTTGGCTATCTTCTGTCCATGAAAATTCCTGGTCCTTACGCGTCACCGTGTCATAGGCTCTAAAATACTTGAGAAGTTCTCCATGAATCTTCGATAATATCCAGCAAGTCTGAGAAAACTTCTCATTTCTGCAACTGATGTAGGTGTGGGCCAAGTTTTTATTGCAGCAATCTTCTCCAGATCAACTGAAAGTCCTTCTCCTGAGATGATATATCGCAAGAAAGGCACCCTATCCAGACAAAACTCATATTTCCTGAGTTTGGCGTACAGCCTCTCCTGTCTCAGTGTCTCCAGCACGATTCTGAGATGCTCCTCTTGCTCTTCATGGCTCTTAGAGTATACCAAGATGTCACCAATAAACACAACCATGAACTTGTCCAAGTACTGATGGAAGACTCTATTCATCAGACTCATAAACACAGCTAGCATATTTGTTAAACCAAACGGCATAACTAAGAACTCATAGTGTCCGTACTTGGTCCTGAAGGCTGTCTTCGGTATATCCTCTTTCTGCACTCTAATCTGATGATAATAGGATCTGAGATTGATCTTTGAGAATACACGAGCACCACTAAACTGATCGAACAGATCATTAATATACAGCAAGGAATACCGGTTCTTGATGGTTACGATATTCAGTGCCCTATAGTCAATACACAGACATACCGTCACATCCTTCTTCGGCAAAAATAATATGGGTGTTCTCCATGGTGAAACATTAGACCGAATAAATCCCTTCTCCAGAAGATCAACAACTTGCTTCTTCAATTCTACCAACTCCTTAGGTGCTAGCCGGTACACTGATGAAGTGAAAGGCTCTACTCCTGGAGTTAAGTCTATTGTGAATTCTATTTCCCGATCAGGTGGTAGGCCTAAAAGATCATCAAAAAATATATTCACAAACTCTGATACAATCTTTGGGTACTCGGGCTCCCCTTCTTCAGAGAGTGCCTTAAGTGTAGGCTGAACACCTTGCTCTTTGGCTTCCCGAAGAAACTTAAACTTTGGATGTCCAGGCAGTCTAAATATAACATGTCCACGCCAGCTATCTAGAGTAGCATGGTACTGACTCATCCAGTCCATACCAAGTAAAATATTGTAATTCAGCATGGAAAGGATTAAAAATTGAGCTCGCATCTCTCTCCTACAGACTACTACCGAACAAGATCTACAAATATCACTAACTGGGAAATTCATCCTCCCGTAAGATTCTCATAGTCTTTGGAAGGGGTGCGGTAGCTACTCTATGCATGGCTACGAAGCTAACATCTATGAAAGAATGCGATACTCCAGAATCGAATAAAGCTACAGCAGGTAATAAAGCTACTAATATAGTACCTGTAATGACCTCTCCTGCAGTAGCTTCCTCTTCAATAATCATGGCAAATGCCTGCCTTCGCCCCTGAGCTGGTTCTCTGCTGCTGCCAAGCCTGCTGGAATTGTACTGCCTGTGGTGCCAAAGGTGGCCTTAGCTGATACCCTCCTGGAGATAGTGGTCTGACTCCTCTAGCTCCTGTCTGTGGTGTTCCTAGTGCTGGATAAGCTGGCCTAGGTGGCTGCTGGGTGGGTCTTGGTGCTGGTAAGGTTGGTTGGTGAATCATAGGTGCCCTCGTATAGTCACGTTCTGAGTGCTGTCTTGATGCATAAATCAAGCACAGTCCCAACTTGTGTCTGCATTCGCTCTCAATATGACCTCTTTTGCCATAATATTGACATATTGGTGGTGCCTACAAGACTGCTCTAGGTGGCTGATATATATGAGGTCTCTTTGTAGCTCCTCCCTGTAGTGCTCTGGCTGGTGCTAGTGGGTGCGATCGTTTCTGGCTGGACTCTCTCTGGTTGACACGCTCCATGCGTCATGTTACGGTAAGGACATCAGTAAATAAAGTAGGTACAACAGAGTCGATCAATCTTTGTAGCTCAAACTAAGTCCATCAAAGAACTTAGGGGCAACGTGACTCAAACGGATGAACTCTACATTGTACTCTTCTACCCTTATGTTGCCTTGAGTGAGGCGGTTAAACTTATCCCTAAGTTTCCCTCTGGCAATGGCTAGAATGTACAACTCCTAGAAGAGTCTAGATAACTCCTCCCAAATGACACATTTTAAGCCTAGCCTACTCTCCTCGGATAGCCACCAACGATGCGTATTGCCTGTCAACTGTATCTTGACAACAATCATCCAACGCTCTCTAGGAAGCTCAGCTGCTTCTAATTTAAGTTGAGTGTTTGTGAGCCACTCATGAACTTCAATAGGATCCTCCTTGCCTGAAAAGGTACGTGGCTTCAACTAACAAAAATCTGAGATAGATCTCGTCGATGGTTGCCTGGCTTATGGGGTCGAATGCTCAAGTGCTATCACTAGGCTGTTCCTCAAGTTCTCCGCTGGCGTTGTTGGGCCTCTTGATGAACCTGCTATTGCGCTTGCATCATTACATAGAATATTTGGAATATTTGTTGTCCGTTTATAGGATGACCTGGTGAAAAAATAGGCATCGGTAGAGTAAACTGTGGCGGTGGTAGAATATTATCTCGTCGGAACCTCGAGGCGTGCTGATCTGCTTGATTACTTTATTGAGTGGAGGGATCTCCCCTTAGTGGCGTCACCCCATCGTCGTAGATGACCACAGCACCTTGTGGTATACCCGCAGGAGTCTCATCGCTGGCTCGTGGATCCATTACTCTGGACATAAAGTAAACTATGAGAGTCGTACAGAGGAATCAAGGCAGGATGCAACTTAAGAAATTATTTTGAAGTCAATATAGAGGTCAAGAATAGGTCATCAAGTGGATGAGATCCTATAATTTATTCTATCCTAATTTGCAGCTTGCTTGGTTCTGTATTTGGAATCCAAAGCAATATATTGTCTGACCTGCATGGGCCACCACAAAACTATGTCAAGCCTCAGTTCCAAAATACCAAGGGACTAGCCACGTGGCATTGGCCAGCAGCACAACTCCAATGGAAAACCCAATTTAATGGACCCGTTAGAGTGCACTTAAGCTATAATAAATACAAGTCTGCCCCATCTATCACAGTATAATTCTAGTCTCATCCACAGAAAGCAATCACAATATAATATGATAGACTAGTCAAGATAATAAATAAAAAGAAAATAGTCCATCATCAAGTCCACATAAGTAGTATCTCGGGGAACAACCCGTCACAATAAAGAAAAAAGAATAACACCAAATACATATGTCCATAAGTCCAAGTCCAAATATGAAATAGCACTAAGCATAAATAACTAAGTAAGTAACTGAGTACTCATGAGAAATTCTTTAGCACAACCTTGTCCTCTGGTGCCAGTACCGCTCCAACGTCGGTCATGTCCCGTAAACCTCGGGGTAATCCTCCTCTGCTATACCTGGGGATATAATCCGGATCCAGGTCATCATGGGACATAGCAAGGTATAAGAATAACTTAAGTTAAAGTACAATAAATAAATATGCATGCTCAGGGTGTCTAAGATAATTCATCTATGTGTATGCAAGTGAAAACGTACTCATCCGCTAAACCACCAATTTTATACATAAATAGCGTACTAGTGATAGTAGTAATAATAGTAGTAAGTACATACAAGCCCCATCAAGGTACCTGCAGTACTATAATACTAGTAGAGTTTGGTAGCCCAGCTGTCACGTCACAGTCCCAAAATACCGAGGGACTAGACACGTGGCAATGGCCAGCAGTACGCACCGATGGACAACCCAATTTAATGGATCCATCAGGGCATACTTAAGCTGTAGTACAACAATAAGGGTCTAGATATACTAATCTCATCCACAGAAATGAATACAACAATATCAGAATCATAAAGAAAGATAAATCTCAATATAATATAAACTCGGGAAAATAACCCGATAATGAGTCTGAATACATCTGTCAAGATACAAGAATAAAGATAACCACAACAAATACTGAGTATGGAACAGTATATACTCAGAAGATACCCTCGGTGATCACGCGTCTACTGGATCTGGTACTGCTCCAATGTCTGCTCCTGATAATGCTCCTGCTCCATAAACCTCTGGATCGATCTTGTCTGCAATATCTGGGGACATAATCCGGATCCAGGTCCTCAGGGGACAGCAAGGTACAGAAAATACAAGCCAAAATAAATGCAGTAATGAAACAAATAGGGTAAATATATAACCAGCTAAGTGATATGCAAGTTGAGAACATTATTCCATACTCGGGCTGAAACTACTACAGGATCAGTGTCGGAGAAACCCATAGCAGTATTTTCTCGAAGGGCCAGAACTGGTGCCATAGCTCTGTGTCAGAGACTAAGACACATCCAGATGTCAATATATAATATAATCAGCCTTTCATATGGTAATACTCTCCCCACCCAATGAAATCTCACGTCTCATGTCCATGACATGCAGGATCAAGACTAATGCAATAAGTCATACTATATCTAAGAATATAATGTCCAAGTCCTGTATCCTATACAGAATCCCCACGAATATCTCGAGAAAATCCTGTCTCATGAATAGTGTCAAGTGTCCTGAGTCAAGCGTACTTGGTAAGACAAGTACGAGAATATATAGTGTCGCGAATGTCCATCTCTAGATGACCGTACCCAACACCGCGTACGATGTTGGCACCCGACTAATAATCGGACGCTAAGTACGTCACACGGTCCTAGGTTAAGCATGCTCAGCAATAAAATAAAGCAAGGAAAATATGTAACAATACTGCAGAGTTTGGCAAGGTACACTTGCCTGGTAAGGAAGCTGCGATGTACCAATAACCTGCTCCAGAAGTCGCGCAGAACAAATCCAATATCCTATGTATTACAAATTTATCACGTCAAAAGATAATTTATTTTAATTTATTTAATTCTGGAATAGTTACTCTAAAATCTTATTTTAATCTTATTATTCTGATTTTTATGTTAATTCCTAAATTTTGTCCAAAGAAACTGAATTTTATCAACTCGAGACTCATGGCACGCAAATCGAGGCGATCTGTTGACCGAAAAGTTAACCGACACAAACTCAACTTTCATGCATGATTTCCTGTAGATTTCAGCGTTAAAACATGCTGGAATTTATGGCTCGTCCGAATTCAAATTCGTTTGGGAATTATGGTACATACAAATTTTGTATTGTGCACCGATGATTTAATTCTAACCTAGTAGTTCTACAGAATTAACAGTATGTAAATACTTCAAATTAAATTCTGGGAAAAATATATGTCGATGATCTCGACATTAGCTTTCCGAAACTTTAAACGGTTCATGATTCTGATTCCTGGTTCTCCCGAAATCGCGAAAACATCAAAACACGTCTATTTTCGGATATGCTGTGCTCTACGAATTTTCCAGAATTTAATACTCATAATTTAGAAAAATAATTTATATAATCAGAAAGCTAACCTCATTATCATTCTAACAAAAAAAACTAGGCCTCGTTTGGAGTCCGGAGCTAGGAGATATCGTCTTTTTAATTCGTCATAACTAGTAGAAAGTGAGGCTGAATTTATGACGAATTTTGACTATTTTTGGACGAAAAAGAGAGGAATTTGGGGAAAAATATGAAGGATGAGGTATTTATAATGGTTGAGACTACTTAATTAAATACAACTAGGATTGGTTAATTTGGATAGGATTATGATGAATTTAAATAAGGATATGATATACATTAAGTTGTATTCCTAGTAGGTTCATGATTTGAATTAATTTAAAGTAGAGTTTGAATCTATCTCAATAATTTATAATCTTGAATATAATTAAATATAATACAAATAATTTATAAAATCTTATTAATATCTATTAACACTAAATTAGCATATATCTAATATTAAGACTATATATATCCAAATAAATCCTAATTAATTTCAAAAATCTAAAATAACCTAAAAATGATTCTAAATAAATATTTATATAAGTAAATATATCAAGAAATTCATTTGCTAATTAAATAACAGAATACTCTAAAGAAATTCAATACCTATAATAATATAAAATATACACAAAATATCTATTTTGGGTGAGGGGGTTTACACCAGCGGTATGGTAAGTTCTCCCCAACCCCATGTATCTCATGCCTCAAGTCACGAAACGCAAGACAATCACTATCTACGTCTCAAGTCCAAGTATAAATAACATCATGTCAACTAGCACATGTCTCAAGTCCTGTCCTAAAATAGAAACTGAAATCCTCGAATATCTCAAGTGAGGCTTTTGTACATGAAAGTCGTGTGTAATGTCCTAAGGTAATTAGTGCAGGCGTTGTACTTATACGGTATACGATGATAATACAATCTAACGATACCCGACTCCGCGCAAGGAAGTCGGCACCCGAATATGATTCAGACGCAAAGTATCGACACGGTCCTAGGGTCACAATAAAGTAAATATATTAAAATATAAACTTAAAATTGTAGTTAAAATTTAGCATAATTTACTGAGACCAAGACAATGTACACTTGCCTGGATTCTGGACATAGCGAGATCCAAGTAGCGAGCTTAATACGTCAACTACTCCCGAAAAGGTAGAATCCACACGAACGTCTTCGAATGCTGCAACAGACATTACCAATATTTTTAGACCATAAGAAATAGCTAGAATTGACTACCCATAAGTCTAAATTGGACATAGGGGCAAAAATGACAGTTTTTGGTTAAAGCGGTGTCCAATTGTGGCCCACTTTGCACCGTAAAGCGTGTCGGAGATAAAGTTTTCCAAATTTAACAAACTTAGTAGCCACAAGTCCAGAATGATGGCACGAACTCAACGGAGTGTCCAAAATTAAATTTCGGTGAGCCGGTCATGAAATCATCCGTCAAGTGGAACCGTAGGACCCACGAAACGGTATTTCGTCAACGTTCTCAGAATCGAACTAAACTTGGATCACAGTACTAGCGTAACACTATGAATTCGATGGCGTAAGAATCGTTGTGAAATGACAAGCACATACGAAATTATGATAAAGTGTCAGAATAGGTCAATACGATATTTTTTGACAGATACGTGTTGATTCCGGTGTGCATGCACATCCAAATTAAGTTTCACTAAATCTTACATGTTCGTGTTGATGATACGCGCCTTTTGGTACAATCCACAAACGACAAAGTTGTCTCGTTTGGCGGGATGCACCCTGTTTCGGGATATTTTGGGTTTTGAAATCAAGTTTTTGACAGTTTTTAGCATTAAATTAATTATAGAATAAATCAAATTAAAAGAAAATATTTAAAGGGATTAAAACTAGGTTATGTTGTCAAGAAGTATGTTAAAGTAGAATTTTATTATCGTATGTGATTTTGGAGATAACGGGACTTAAACACGTGTACCTGGAATAATTTATGTTCCTAAAAACTCAGTCAGTTTTTCTTATTTTGTGTCTCGATTTGCGATTGATACAGAGCATGATAAACTAAATTATTTGGAAAGGATTCATAGGGGTTATGTAGTCTTCATATAGGATTTGACGGTTCATTGTTTGGTTACCTGTGTAGAAAGAAACAGAGATGGGAAGAAGGGTACCTCGAGTGTTCTGCTGCTCACGATTCGGGTGCGGGTGTCACGACCCGCACCCGGTGTAGGGATGCAAGTCGGGAACAACGCCCAGCCTACGCCGCAGCATCGGCGGTAGAACGCTGTCTTGGTCAATTATACTATCTAATTATCTCACTATAAAGCATAAACCTCCAATAATATCTCAACTCCAAGAAGAGAGTAATCAACTTAATTCAACACAATACTCAATCACATTTCTATGGCACGAGAAGATATCACAGAAGTCTAACATAACTAAGCAGTTAAAAATATAACAACAACAAATAGAAATAATATCCAAACACAAATATATGCCGGAAACAAATCTGGTACCAAAATGCTAAAGAGAACTAACTATGCTAACTAGTGAATCCGGCTAAATCTCTCAACAGTCACTCCAGAACTAGTGGGTCCAAGTCTGCACCATCAATAGGCTGAGGTCCGTAGTATGTCGGACACCAATATCCCGGATCCTCTGAAAACAAAAATCTAGTCAGGAATGGAGCGAAGTACAACCCAATAGCAGTTTCAATTAATTGACAAAAACTATAAAGCAGTAGAATAGAAGATGCTATCTACGATGAGGATATAACTGATAATCAAGAACAATGAGAGAATAGGCAATACTAACAACAGAATATAATCAATGCGTACAAGAATAAAGGAATGAACTATAATGCCAGAATAGAACAAGGTAATCAATGAACTGAATAATAAAATCTACAATAACTATGTGATTTGAGATACTAACTAAATATGTGATCGGCCTGGGAGATTCAATGATTACACTAAGGAGCTAACTCAACCATACGTGAATTGCATGGTTAGTTAGTAGCCAATGATTACACTACTAGCCGATAGTTTCTTGATCACATATTTAATTGGTATTTCCCCTGCCCCGACTGATATGATGGATCGAATCATGACACGTCACTAGCCAATGTATCCAATATTTAATCTATAATATTCAATGTTATCTAATACCAACAAGGACAGTATCCGATACCATCTCCATAATCAAGGTAACATCCCATGACTAACGATCCAATAACAATACCAATCCGTGTACCATCGTGTCAAGAATCATAAGTAACATTTCTAAATACTTGAATTATAGTGGTAATCAAATAATAAAAACTATCAGAGAATATACTCGCCTGTGGTCCAGAGCAAATGATAAAAAAATGATGTTCGAACTGGTGTCACAGACCTATATATATAAAATATTGCATTAATACAAGTTTTGGGGAAGACAAATAAATTAAACTAGTCAATTTCTAGGTCATAAAACTATTTCTAAGTCAAAAGTCAAACTAGGTCAACTCTAAGTCAACTATGGTCAACTATAGTCAAATTATGGTCAACTACCTATTTCTATGTTGCATGAGTCTAACTCAAAGATATTGGGCTCACACACTATGAATCTAGGCCATACAAACTAAATCTTAGGATACTAAGATACCGTATCTCAGGATACGCAAACAAGGGATAAATATAACACATATGTACATATCAAACAATATTATATATATAAAATCCTAATTACAAATGCTAAATGGATACCTTGGTTTCGAACCAACTTGGTATCGCAATACTAAACCTCTATCTTGATATCCAAACCCAATACCTTGATTATCCTCCAATACCTTGATACTTACCTTGGCATCTCAAGGTAAATTTAAAACCTTATTTATACTAACTACCCAACAATAATTATAAACTACTATGTATTTAATATTTATATAATACTATATACCTTATTTTAGTCACCTTAATACCAACCCATAATTAGTTTATAACTATCCTATTACTTATGCCAATACCTACTACTCATACCTTGGTATATCTTGATACTTACCTTGATATCTCAAGGTAATTGCCAAAATCTCATATATATATACTAACTACCTATCAATAATTACATATATCAATCCAATATAACTCTAGTATGTACTAATAGAATAATACTAACTACCAACTACACACTAACTATTAATACATATATACGTACATACATACCTACAAATATATAATATATAAAAAATACTCATAACAATTGATAACTAAAGTATACTAATTATTCTAATAAATTTATATGCTACAACTAAATATATACATATATAGTATACTATAATACAAATAGCAATTAGAAACATATTTATATATATATTAGTTACCATATATATATACATATATATCTATATATATATATTAATATCTAATATATTAAAAACTGCCAAACTGTCGCTAAATACCCTGTCCACTGTCACAGAAAGCTGCTGTGTACATACATACACTACAGTTTTTGTGACAGTTTCTTGCACTGTCACTAAAAACTGTCGCTGAAGCTTCTGATACTCTGCTGATACACTGTTGTTTCAGCGACAGTTTTTTGCAACTGTCGCTGACTGCTGTCGCTGAAAAGCTGCTATTATTTGCATTTGTTGCTGCTGTTGCGACACTTCTGGCTAGCTGTTGTCGCTGAAAATATATGTATATATATATACAATATATATATAAATACATATATATAAC
This sequence comes from Iris macrosiphon, assembly GCA_036927795.1. NCBI lineage: Eukaryota > Viridiplantae > Streptophyta > Magnoliopsida > Asparagales > Iridaceae > Iris > Iris macrosiphon. The sequence goes on along the minus strand of JAYESA010000002.1, from coordinate 158,295,340 downwards.
CCACCATATATATATATATATATATATATATATATATATTTATACAATATATATTTAAATACATATATATAACCCATAATATATATTTATACAATAAACATATAAAACTATATATAACTATACATACACTTATACATAGTAAATTGTATAAAATACCATATAGTAACATACACACACACATATAGTAATATGTATATATAACTATACATATATGTATACATATATATAATCATATAATAATATAAATACATAACAATATATAATATAACTATATATATAACCACATATAAATATATCTACTATATTATATATACATATGCTATCACTTATAAATATATATCTACATACATATATATATATAAATAATCATATATAAATAATCTAATTACTTAATTAAACATACACATATATTATATAAAATATATACATATATTTACATCCCTAACATATATTATAACATATATATTAATGCATGTAGAAGAAAGCTACATAATATATATTCTATTAATACATATATAATACATAGATCTATGATACAATAAATACTATAATAAATATACATAATACATATATAATATATATAGATACATACACAATTATAATTCAAAAATTAAGGCACAATTAATTAGATCTACACATAAACACATAATAATTGGAGCGTATCACACCGTATCCCACTAGATCTAGGATACGCATGCGACACGAGTCCACCACACATCCAATTTCACCCCGAAGGACACAAACAAATCACATATAATATTTATGAATAAAACAAAGTGTCAAATATAGATCTATGTGTCCGTGTCAAAATACGACATGTACAAAGTCCCGTGTAGGAGGAAAACCCTCCAAAATAATACGTATCACCAAATTGTTGGGATACGACCTACATGTACCCAATTATGGACACGACACTAGCCCCAAACACATAAACATATGCCAAATTGATCTATAGGATCAATTGACACACACAACAAAAGTCATTTTCGGAATTCCCCCAAAATTGACACAAAAAGTACCATAAGTTTCTCCATAGGTCTCCTATGAACACAAAACTAAATCCTATGGGTAGTACATACATATGGGTTGATTATTCATGATTAAATCTCATATTTAGAAGCTATTTTAAGGGAAAAACTGAATTATACCTATTGGGAGATGGATTCCCAATAAAATCTCCAAAATTGGTGAAATTGGCCTCCAACTTGTAGATCCTTGCTCCTCTTTGTAGATCCTTGCTTCCTCCTTCTAGATTCTTGCTCTTCTAGTCTCCAATGATGATTTGGGAAGTAATTGGGTAGAAATTTGGTAGGGATTTGATGAAATTTGGTTGAGGGAAATTCTAGATCTAGATTTGGAATAAAAAATGAAGAGAGAGAAAATTTTCATCCCCTTTATATAGGCCTCACTTACCCCCTCCCTCAAGCTACTATGTAAAGTCTTAAATACCCCTTGGGGCCTCTCATGAAGAAATTAATTAAGGAGGGAAGCTTCTAGTCCAATGGTTTAATTAATTTAATCATCCTCCTAATTAATGAGCTTTCTAGTTGGGCTCAATTCTAACAATTAATACATGTTGGTCCATGAGTCTAAACTAAACTAGTTAGGTCAACTAACATAAGTCCAAAATAAATAAATCTATCATGCTAATAATAAATAAATAATACAATAAATAAATATTTAACATGCACAATATTCAATTAATTATAAAATGACCAAAATACCATTTTTCTAAAAAATACGGTAGTGACAGCGGGTCTGTCTGCGGCGGCGCGCGACGGCGATCGACAGCGTCGGGTGGCGGTGGAGGTGTTTGTCTGGGCGTAGGGTAAGGATGGATGGTGGTGGTCTGATGGTGATAATCTGATGGTGATGGTCGTGGTGGTATAAATAGAGTGAAGAGGGTTTTCGGGAGATGAACAAAGGGGTCGGGGGTTTCAGGTTTGGGTTGGGTTTAGGTTTCAGATTTGGGTTTATTTATTATTTTTATTTCTTATTCTTTTATATTACCACACACACACACACACACACACACACACACATATATATATATATATATATATATATATATATATATATATATATAGGTTTGTACCCTAAATAATTTTCAGAAAAAAATTCTATAATATTTTATTAGTAGTTGTACACCCAAAAAATATTTTATTTAAAATATTTGTAATTAATAAGTATACATAAATATCTATCCATGAATTTTATATTTTTCTAATTAGCTATAAATAATAAAAATTCTCCCTTAATCTTAATAAATACATAATACCAATAATAAAAATAATAAAATTTAAAATCAGGGGGTTTACAATTTGCTTTTTCTTTGGGTTGTTAGTTTGTAATATGTTCCTGGTTTAGTACTTCTGTGGGTTTGTGTGTCACTGTAGAGGAACTCTTGTGTATATCTCAGTGCACCGGCTTCTCTTCTGGAGTTTGTAGATACGAACTCTTGTGTGAGTCTTTACTTTGTGGCTATCTCTTCTTCTTTGATCTCACTTTGGGACTAACATAATTTGATGACCTCCCAACACATGATGGTACAATAGCTATCCACAGTGGAGATGGCATTTTAGGATACTTGCAAGGGTTATGAACATGCAATCTCTTTCAGCGGTAACTACATCGCTCCCTCATTTTATTATTTTGTTAGATAGAGACCTGCCTCGCCATTGTTATTGTAAGATAGTATATGACATAGTTGCCATGTCCACGTCGTATCCATTTCTATGGAACCCAACTCTCCAAAATCAGTACCTTGTCGGTTCCATAGTGTCTGTGTCATGTTATACCGTATCGTCTTTGTGTATATAGGGAAGCTCGTTTGTCTTGTCTTATCTTCTTTTGTCTTGTCTTCTATTCTCGGCCCCAAAAGGAATCGTAGGATGGGTTACTAGGGCCGATCCAAGGAGATTGTCTTAGTCGAAGCTAAAATTGGTTGCCTCTTCTCTTAACTCCAAAAGAACAAATAAAAAATGATGGTGAGTGGGGTTGGCAGCGGCGTCGAAGTCTCCGATTCTGATATCATCGTAGGATTCATATTCCGAGTTCCACTCCTTGAGGTACTCGAGTTCTTCCCAGTGATAACTCAAAATATGGAACCGATGGATTGCTAGTTTAACTAAGAGAGAGGAGTTAGAGTGGACCGCGGAGGCTTTATTGACGAACTGGTAGAGACTTAGGGGTCCGGAATTGCCCTAACTAGAAGGGTTGTTCAAATCCGATGACTTGTCTATCTTACCCCAAGGTCGTCCCTGTGGACTAGCTATTGCTGTCCATATTGGCAAACTAGCAACAAGGGTCCATCTATTTAGTCCTAGAAATTTGTCAGAGTCAACTTTTTTGTTTTGGACCCTGACCCTACCGTATAAACTCCCCCGTCTGGTTCGAATCATCTCTGGTTTGAACGTTCGCATTGTTGTTTGGGTAATAATTATAGACATTGATCATCAGTGATTAATTATAGGGAGAAAATGTCTGGAACTTCTGTTATTCCTGAGGCGGATCTAAGATGGTAGAACACGGGCCAATAACAGTGCTTCTAGCGAGACCCGAAAGTTCGCTCACTACTAAAACCTAAATTATAGTCGAGACACAGAGCTTCTGGCAAACAAGTTTGCCCTCTGAAGAACTCGATTCCAACTAAACACCAGAACCAAAGGAGAAGTTGGCACACCAGAAACTCGCAAGAGTCTCTCTTCAGATGATCCACAACTCCTAAAAGCAGATTACAAACTAACAGCAAATAAAAAGGAAAGTATAAATAAATAGTTCTTCTCTTAACGTTTGCAGACGTTACAATGAGACAGAATGGTACAAAGAAAAGAAGAAGAAAAGATCAGAATAAGACTCCTGCTGTGGTAATCAAAACCACCGTTGCTCAAAGAAATATTTGTCCTATCCGCGATCTGCTCCCAGGATTCAGCAAGCTCTCAACTAACATCTGGAACACTCGTGTCACCTCCCTCCTGGACTCGCACGAACTCCTGGACTCCTTGGTGCAATAACTCTTATGAACTCTCTCTCTCTCTGTCTCTCAAAAAAGAACTCTCTCCAAATGAGGGCCGGAGGAGAGTATTTATAGAGGAGATGGCCTCATAGTCGGTTACAAAAAGATTATGACAAAATTAATTTAGATTCAACAAAATTTGATTTGAATTATATACGTAATATATCCATGACCGACTCTGCACTGAATTGCTACAGCAGAAGCGCAGAAGCGCAGCAGCGGAGTGGCCCAGCGCGCATGCGCGCAACAGCGACGCATCGGAACAGCAACTCAACGCGCTACATCACAACAGCGCATAGTCGCGCATCTCCCGCGCATGTGCCCGTTCAGCACCCACGCAACGCCCTTGAGCCCGAGTCCGAGTGCAAAGTGCGCTAATAAAGCGCCACTTTGCATCCGAGTCCAAATCCGAGTCGCATAGCTCCTATAAAAATAATTCCAAGAGCATAAAAAAACATAAATGCTTTCATAAGGAGTTAATCATTTTTTCTCCTAGGAAAATACCCCCACATAGCACCCATGTGCCTCACCACACCCCATATGCATACCTCAACACAAGCAAAGCATTATATTGAGATACCTACTTGGTGGTGTAGCCGATGTGGGACTATGTTTCACTAGTCCAAAGGCAAAAATATCAACAATCACCCACATATCTCAATATATAGGTTAAGCGTTCCCCACAGTGACTGTTCATCATGCATTAGGTTAGTTGTTGCTTTGACTTGAATCTTTCCGCATTGGTCAAATAGCAGTATGATACAAGAATGGACGAAACCTTGAATTCTACATCATAGTTGCAATTCTTTTCACTCACATAATAACATCAGTTGTGCTTCTAGTTGCACATTAAAGGCCCTGTGCACGCCTGGTTTCAGTATATATATTTTGGGCATCTACAAGTTTTTTCTCAAGAGGCGGCCTATATCTCTTTCCATACACTCTAGGTGAGTTCTTTTAAAGAGTCCTTGGCATGAAGCCTTACGCTTCTTTGCGGTGCTACCCTGCTATGACATGGCCTTCTGTCGAGGTACACTCCCTCATGTGGTGTCATCTACTGTAGCATGAGGTTCACTCCCTCTTTGTAGTACCAAACTACCCAGCATGAAGCCTTGTACTTCCTTGCGGTATTACGCCGCTATGACATGGCCTTCTGTCGAGGTTCACTCCCTCATGTGTTGTCACACAACTGTAACATAAGGTTCACTCCCTCTTTGTGGTGCTGCCTACCACTCTTTATTCTATAGCATTAGGCTACCTGCCTATGTGCGGTGCTACGCCGCTGTGATATGGCCTTCTGCCGAGGTTTACTCCCTCGTGTGGTATCACACCACTGTAGCATGGGATCTTAGTCCCTTGTAGTGTTGAAACTACGTACTTCCTATAAAGCACACCGGACATTTAATCTGCCCGAGAACTCATTAAGGCATCAAAGCGATCCTTCTACAAAAAAATGTTCTGTTTAAGAACAAATAGTAGACCACAGTAGTTCCGGGTACGTATCTCATAATATCCCAGAGGACTACCCACTGTAACTGATATTCTCCCAGTAAATGATCATTTTTTGAACCAAAAGCTAGATGCCTAGCAGATTTCTCTTTGAACTAATAGCATAAAACTTTATGGTAGAATTACAAAGACACAATATCATAATATCTTCAAGCCTATTTTGTTTGCTGTGTTCGCGACCAGCTGGCGCTTGAGACCTTTGGTGAACGAATCCGCCAGGTTCTCCTAACTCAGAACATCAATTACGACAATGACTCCGGTCTTTATTAGATCATTCACTGCCCTATGCCTCAACCGCACAGTCATCTTCTTACTATTGAAGATGTTATTTATGCCACTACTACAGTCGCCTGGTTGTCGCAGTAAATCGGTACCACTGGAATTTGTGTACCAATCAATGGAAGATCATACATGAGCTCCCGAAGCCACTCTGCTTTATCTGCTTCTTCCATCGGTGCATAAAACTCAGATTCTATCGAGGAATGAGAGAGCATAGTCTGCTTCTTCGACTTCCACAATATAACAGCTCCACCCATGGAAAAGACGTATCCTCCTGTGGACCATTCACTTTCTATTTCTGAACACCAACTAGCATCACTGAAGTCTTCCACTACTATCGGATACCCGTTGTATTACAATGTATACTTCTGAGTCCTCCTGAGATTTCTCATCACTCTCTTCATAACCTTCCAGTGCTCCACACCTTGATCATTAATTGACTCAGCATCCCTATGGCGAAAGCTATGACAGGCCTTGTGGCAGTTGTTACATACATCAAACTCTCGATGACGCTTGAATACTCCAGCTGCCTAACGCTTTCCCTAGGATTTGGCTTCAGCTTCTTGTCACACATGTACGAAGTATCGATCCCTAGAAGATTCTGATATCCATAGCGTGTGAGCATCTTCTTAATATAATGAGACTGTGGCAACGCCACTCCAGTATTCGTCCAGATGATCTTTATCCCGAGGATAACATCAGCTTCCTTTAAGTCCTTTATACTGAATTTGGATGAGAGGAACTTCTTTGTCTTAGTGACTCGTGATAGATCCGTGCTTAGGATCAGCATGTCATCCACGTATAGACAAACAATGACTCTTTTCCCGTCAGCAAATTTTTTGTAAATATACTTGTCCGTCTCGCTGACCTTGAGCCGTTTGATCTTATGACTTTGTCAAACTTCTTATGCCACATCTTGGGAGCTTGCTTCAGACCGTATAATAATTTTACCAACTTGCAGACTTTATCTTCAAGATATTTGACAACAAATTATTCTGGCTGTTGCATGTAAGTCTCTTCGGTCAACTCTCCAATCAGGAATGCTATTTTGACATCCATCTGATGAATAACTAGCTTGTGAATTACACTCAGAGTAATTAATATCCCGATGGTCGTCATCCGCTATAATGGAGCATATGTGTTGAAATAGTCGATCCCCTGCTTCTGAGAAAACCCCTTGGCAACCAACCTTGCCTTGAACTTGTCAACAGTTCCATCGACCTTCATCTTCTTCTTGAAGATCCACTTGCATTCGATTGGTTTAGCTTATTCAGGCAGATCGACCAATACCTAAGTGTTGTTGGAGGTTATTGGGTTATACTCGTCATTGATAGCCTCCTTCGAGAAAATAGCATCTCTGGTCTTCATCGCCTCATCATAGGTAAGCGGATCTGCTTTCACATGATAGGTGACAAAATCTTCTCCGAAGTTCTTCGGTCTCCTCACTCTCTAAGATACCGGTTTTACGAATTCTGGTTTGAACATTATCTCTGGTATGATAATTTCTTCTTGGACTACATTTTTATTGGAAGCGTTAGCCTCCTATACACCTATACTATTCTCCGAAATATCCATGATAAAAACATTATTTTGTCTTGCAAATTTATCTTTAAAGAATTCTGTGTCGTGAGATTCAATAAAATTATTTAATTCTATATCAAGAAACCATAGAGCATCACTCTTCTCAGCATAACCCAGAAAAATAATCTTCATAGTCCTCGTACCCAGCTTCTGTATTCAAGTTCGGGAGCTTCACATATGCCAGACACCCCCACACTTGAATGACATTCAAGTTGGGTCTGACTTTGAACCAGAGTTCATGAGGAGTGACATCGGAACTTGTGTACGGCACTCTATTCAGAATAAACGTAGCCGTCAATGCAGCTTCTCCCTAGAAGCAGTTTGGAAGACCCCGAGTCAACACCATTGAGCGCATCATCTTTGTCAACGTCCTGTTCTTCCTCTCAGCTACTCTATTTGATTGAGGAGAATACGGAGCAGTCGTTTCATTGACAATTGCATGTTCTTTGTAGAACAATGCGAATTCAATAGACTTATACTCTCCGCCTCGATCACTTCTAAGTCTCTTGAGTTGTTGCCCTGTCTGACGTTCAGCTCAGCCCTGAACTCCTTGAACTTCTCGAATGCTTCATCCTTTGACTTGAGCAGATATACGAACACATATTCGAGTAGTCATCGATGAATGTAATAAAATACTTTATCTTGGCTGGAGAACTACTTGAAGTCACAGATATCTGAGTATACCAACTCTAGAAGATCTGTGCTTTGGTTAACCCGCTTGAACGGCTTTCTGGTGATCTTTGTCTACGCATAGACCTCACACTTCTCCACCTTCTTACCCCCATATTTGGAGATAAGCCATAGACTATACATTTTGTTTATTCTTTTACAATGAACATGTCCTAGTCTAATATGCCACAACTCAAGAGAATAATCAGAAGAAGAGACTGCATTTATCATTGTAACAGGAGTTACAAGTTGAAGTTTAAACATCCCTTCGGTACAAAATACTTTTTTGAAGTATGTTCCTTTGTAGGACATCACCATTTATCCAGCATTGATGTCCATCCTCAAGCCTGCGTCGTAGAGCAGACTTCCTGAGACTAGGTTCTTGGCTATCATCGGTACGTGCTTTACATCCTGAAGCATCAACGATTTCCCAAGTTGGGTTCAGTACCAACGTTCTAGTCCTAAGTAGTTCAGCTTGTGCCTGGTTTGACACCATAACCTTCTCAGATATAGGCTTGTAGGTGGTGAACAACTCCTTCTTTGAGCAAACATGGCAGGATGTGTCCACCCACCAGTCGTGATAACCTGCTCAATCATAACAACCTTGTTAGGCTCACATTGCTTTATCTATTTGGGCTTGGATCTGTAGTCACTCCGGTAGTGGCCCTTCTTGCCACAGTTAAAACAAGTCACTTCTGACTTTGGCTTTGGCTTTGGATTGAATGAAGCCGACTTCACCTTCAGATGGTTGAAGTCCCTCTTCTTCTTGTGAGAAGCCTTCTGCTTCCCCTTGGAGTCGTCAACATGCACTAGGTTGGCTTTTGCCAACTGCTTGGATAGGGAGTCCAACTTCATTTGTCCCCTAGCCTCATCTTCTATGTGAATCTAGTGAAGTAGATCTTCGAGCTGGATCTCCATCTTCTTATGGTACATGTCAGTCTTGAAGTTGATCCAGCTTGGAGGAATTTTGGTGATGATAGCCCCCACCATGAACTTGTCTTCCTGTTTCATGCCCTTTTCCTCCAGCTTCTGCTGCATCTTCAAAAGTTTTTTGACTTGTAGCAGCATTACCTTCTTGTCTTCAAATTGCAAAGTAAAAAACATTTTAACAAGATGGATTTTGGACATCTTCTCGTCAGTTTTATAATGCTTCTCAAGAGCTTTCCAGACGTCTTTCGCCTTCTCTTTTTTGCTGTAGGACTCTGCCATCGAGTCTTCCATTGCATTAAGGATCAATAGCCTGCAGAGGTCGATGTCTTCCTTCCACTTGGAGTGCGTGTCCTGCGCCACACCAACTTCAATATCTTTTCCATCTTCAGGGATGGTAGGTTCAAGATCAACCAACACATAAGCAACTTTGACAAGAAGAAGATTCATGGTGATCTTCATTTTCCAAATGTTGTAGTGTTCGCCATCAAACTTCTTAAGCTTGTGAAAGCTAGTATCGAGAAGGTTTGATCAATTTTCTATCTAACTCGGATCTTGGTTTGAGATTGTCATTCCTGAGGCAGATCTAATATGGTAGAACATAGGCCAATAGCAGTGCTTCTAGCGAGACCCGAAAGTTCGCTCACTACTAGAATCCAAGTTGTAGTCGAGACACAAAGCTTCTGGCAAATAAGTTTGCCCTCTGAAGAACTCGATTCCAACTAAACACCAGAACCAAATGAGAAGTTGGCAAACCTAAAACTCGCAAGAGTCTCTCTTTGTAAACCCCCCTCAACCAATTTAGGATTTACTAAATTTAAATTGAGAGACTAGAATTAATTAGGATACAATTAGAATTAGTATGCAGCAATTATGTGACTTATACACCTTACCATTGCTTCGATGTTTGGAGCGCTACACTAGTAGGTACCCTCAAACTAATCAATTACACATCACTTAGACATGCCAGACTACCCATCTGTCCCTTATAAAAATTTTAAATACTCAATGTTGTGCTTCATTTGAGCTGCGCAATATTCGTTACAAACGTCATGTATTATTTCAATAAATCTATTTTTTTAATTGACCACTTCCAATTAAATTTAAGGCTCAACCACAACCCCACTCCCCTATAACCCAAATTAGGGTATTAGCCTACACCAAGCCTGCTACACCCATGACACTAGCGATCCACCCAAAATTAGTTCCATGCGTCTTCAATTTTATTGGAGAACTCCATGCGCACTATTTTTTTAATTAAATTAAATTAGGAGAAATTCTACCTCAAGCAGGACCTGACCCAGCCCATGAACACTTTCATGTGGACCAGCCCCCACCCAATGAACCCTGGCAGGCCCAAGCCCCAAGGCCAGCCCATAAATCTACATCACCTATATATATATATATATATATATATATATATATATATATATATATATATATATGTCTTTCCCTCATATTGAAACCCTAGAACACCACCACCACCCCCATACCTAATCGATCTTCCCATCTTCATAACCGAGCAACCCTCCTCCCTATTTCGACCAGACACCCCTACCCCAGGCCGTCACCACCACAGCCAGCGCCGCCTATCACTGCTGGCCACGTCGGACCACCACCTAGGTCGTCTGCGCGAACCAAGCCACCGCCATTCACTCATCACCTAAACCGACACCCATCACCAAAACCCGGCAGCCCCCGGCCCTGACCACCGCCTCCAGCGCCGCCAACCCCTACCATCAGGAGGAGCACCATCCTCCCACAACCCGACCACCATCCTAGCACATCCCCAGGCCGCTGCCACCGCTGTCAGGCCATTGCTGTCGCTGCTGCACCGACTACAGTATTGTCGCTGCTGCCGTTGGTTGCTGTACGCCGGCCGGAGCTCCACCCGTCCGCCCCGCCTAGGTAAATGCCCTATTTTCCTCCCTCCTTGTATCGTGTTTAAATATATTCACGTTGTGACGTCGTGTCGAGTGTCAAAATCCTAGACACAAACCTAAATTTATGTTAAACCTACATATATGAATGGTGATGATTAACAAGATTAGCATTCATTAATAACCAACAATTTCCTTAATGATAGACTCGAATATAAAGACTTGTTTTTCACCTAAAAACCTGGATATTTACATATATACTCAAGCATGGAAAATAAGGACATATTTGTACTAAAACGTAAACAACTTCGTAACCCATAACGTGGTAATTTATTGTCATAAGATACACGGTGACTGAGGACAGGGCACGTGTGCATCTTAGCTACATGCACACGTGACTCTGTAGTTGGCCAGCCAAAATCTTGCGACAGTACCTAAGAGCAACGTCGTAGTCGTGCATATATTGCTTAGTGTCCGATGTCAGTAATTGTTATATTATATTGTATAGGGTCATTGGATCATCCAGGAGACACCGCAGGAGCAGGCTATTGGCATTCACAGCTTGAGGATTCAGGCAAGATACCTTGTCACATATTACTGTTTAATTTAAATTATGCATATGTTGTATTGTGATCTTGTTGCTTTCTTTTATACAACTGTGTGCGTCCGAGATTAACTCAGGTGCAGTCGACGGGTACGTCGATAAGTTAGTGTACTTGACCTAGTCACTAGCAAACCTACCAAATTTAGGAGGATACTCTGATATCTTTCGAGGACCTGACACTCCTACACGTTCGTAGTGACAATTTCATGTTGGGATGCGGGTTCGCGTGCTTGACTAGCTATCGGCGCGTATGACATGCATCACGGTTAGTAAGTAATTCAGGATTATTTTAGTGCAGCGACTTGGCATTTAGATACGGGGTATGCACGTCGAGTATTCGACTTGTATATCTACATTGGGCGGGGAGGACGACTAGTAGGCATATGGGACACCCACCCCTTTATACAGATACCGCACTCGACGGAGTGATACGGACGTATATATATATATATATATATATATATATATATATATATATATATATATATATATATATATATATATATATATATTACTGATACCATGTTCTGTAGAGTGTTGGACGTTACTTGGTGATATTACAGATACCATACTCTATAGAATATTGGACGTTATTGTATTCATGCGCCCGAGTTATAGGGGGCATGTGTGGCATATACTAGCCGATTGTCACGACTGGTGAATTACGTCAGCATATGTCTAGCCTACACCTTCCCATATACTCACAGTTGTCCTCATATTGCATTCACTTAGATGGTTAGCACACCCCTTTATTATATTTATTTTATTCAGTATTTATATATGGCATGCTTCTATGTATCTTGTTACGTCCCTCTGAGGAGCTGGTACCTTTCCAGATTTGGACGAGGCATATTACCCCCACAGTGTACGACCCAGGACAGGAGACGAGGTTCGTTACCGCAGAGGAGCTAGAGGTGTTACCGTCAGAGTTTTCATGATCAATTGGTAGGCCTTCTGCCTAGGATTAGGTACATCATTAGCTAGTCAGCCGATGCCCTAGTCATCACTATTTTATCTATCATTTTAGTATTTTATTTCGTCATAGTAGTGGGTTTGTCCCCACCAGACATTATTGGTTGTACTATGATATCTTGAGACTGGTGTTTATCTTCCAGCAGTTATTTAGTACTTCTTGCTGTTTATATTGTGGATGAGATTAGTTTACCTGTTGTTGACTGATATTGGATATGTTAGTATTTTAGGACAATGTAGCACCCTTCGTTAGGATCCATTAAATTGGGATATCCTTGGAGATGTGACAGCTGGCTATTGCCACGTGGCCTGGTCTCGTACATTTTGGGACTGGGGCGTGACATGGTTTTAGTGGTGGCCCATGCAGGTAGACTTTATCGTTTGTGGTATGATAACATGCCCAGCGAGCCTGCAATAGGATAGAAATTACTTGGTCTCATCCACTCTGATTACATTTTTGAACTTTCTTTGCGTTACTCCTAAATATCTGCATCATGTTTGTTTGATTCTGTCCTCTTTTTAATGAAATCATGTCTCTTGCAGCAAGATGAACTTGCGTAGTGGACGAGGAGCACCCAGTGCCGTGGTGCCAGCCAACACCACCCAGGGAGGGGAGATACCACAGGGACTAACTAGAGGGCAACCATCACCACATGTCACATCTCAGTCCCAAAATATCGAGGGACTAGACACGTGGCAATGGCCAGCAGCACACACCGATGGACAAACCTAATTTAATGGATCCATCGGGGCATACTTAAGCTGTATTACAACAATCAGGGTTTACTAATCTCATCCACAGAATAAATACAGCAATATCAACAAAAGAAATAAACATCATCCAGTCACAAGTAAATAAAATCGGGGAACAACCCGATATTAAGTCTGTTACAATTGTTGATTTAAACAAGAATTTAAAAGAGTTTAATTGCCATTAAAAACTAAGCATAGAGAACCAGATGTTCAGGAAAAATCCTCAGCGATCACCTCGTCCTCAGGTTCTGGTACTGTTCCGAGAAGTGCTCATGTTCCATACACCTCAGGATAGATATCCTCTGCTAATCCTGGGGACATAATCCAGATCCAGGTCCTCAGGGGACATAGCAAGGTACTAGATAACTCATGCCAAAATAAATGTAGTACAGCAATAAATGAAACAATAAGGTAAATAAATAACCAGCTAAGTGATATGCAAGTGAGAGTTTTAGTCATACTCGGGCTGAGACTACTACAGGATCGGTGTCGGAGAAACCCATAGCAGTATTTTCTCGAAGGGCCAGTACGGTACCAAAGCTCTGTGTCAGAGTCTAAGGCACAACTATTAAAGTATTATATATATATATATATATTCAGCCTTTTGTATGGTAAATCTCTCCCCACCCAATGTAATCTCACGTCACAGTTCACGATGTCTCATGTCCATGTCACGTAAGATCAAAATTAATGCAACAAGTCATAATAAGATCTAAGAAAATAATGTCTATGTCATGAAACCTGTATCCTATACAGAATCATCTTAAATATTTCAGGAAGATTCTGTCTCATGATTAGTGTCAGGTGTCCTGGGTATAACGTACTTGATAATGCAAGTACGAGAATGTAAAGGGTCGCGATATCCATCTCTAGGTGACGTTACACAACTCCGCGTACGGTGTTGGCACCCAACTATTAATCGGACGCTAAGTAAATCACACGGTCCTAGGTTTAAGCATATACAACAAATATATATGTCAAGGAAATAAGTAGCAAAAACTGCAGGATTTGGCAAGGTACACTTGCCTGGGGTTCTGTCTCCAACTGTAGCTCTGACCTCAGTGAGAATTGCAGGTACTGCTCCAGTTGCTGAAATAAACATCAACATCAGATTCAGAAAATATCAAATAGCTAGAATCGCCTGTCCTTGAGTCCAATTTGGACATAGAGGAAAAAAATAATATTTTCAGGTCCAAGCGGGGTCCACATGTGGGCCGCTTTACACCAAAAAATGTGTCAGAACCAAAGGTCTCCAAATCCGTCAAACTTAGTGTCAACAAGTTCAGAACATTGATACGAACCCAACGAAACTTCCAGAATTGGATTCCGATGAGCCGATCACAAAATTGCCCGTCAAGTGGAGCCGTAGGCCCCACGATACGCGATTTTGTCAACGTTCTCAGAATCGAACCAAACTTGGGTCACAGGACTAGCGTATTGCTACGAGTCTGATGGCATAAGTTTTGTCTCGATCTGACGTGTGTACACTAAGTTACAGCGAGATTCAGAACAGACGAATACGGGTGTTGTCGGCGGATACTCGTTGATTCCGATGTGTACGCACATCCAAATCAACTTCTACGAAATCTCGCACGTCCTTATCAACGGCGTACACGTTTCGGTGAAGACCGCACGCGACCAAGTTGTCCCATTTGGCGGGGCGCACTCAGTTCCGGGGGGAAATGGGGTATTATTTTCCTGTTTTTGGATTGCGGTTCGCGATCGCCACAGGACGCAACATACCGAGCGGGTTGCACTAGCATCGAGAGGCCACGCAGGGTTCGCGTCACAACTGACGGAACAGAAAATGGGGCAACGAAGAGAGAGAAAATGCTACCTGAACAGGGCTCCGTGGAAACCGGAATTTCCATTGTCCGCGAAGCGACACGAGACACTGACACAGTGTCAGAGCTGTGTTCGGGCTATTCTAGGGTTTCGAACACTCGTCGGGGACTGCCGGAGCTGCCGAGGCTTCACCGGAGGAGGGCGGCCCTGACAGTGGCGGAGGCGGCCGGGCTCGAGGCGGCGCTGGGGGCGCTGCTCGCGGAGGCTGCAGGCGGAGCGGGCTCGGGAAGGGGCTGGACAGGGCTGGGAGGCGAGGCTAGGGCTGAGGTGCTGGAGTGAGGGCGGTGGCGATGTCGTTCGACGGCTGGCCGGGGACGACGACGGTGGAGCGGAGCAAAGGAGGGAGGCGGCGCTCGTCGGGGAAGAAGGTGGCTAGGTCTAGCAGGAGGAGAAGAGGGCGGCGGAGGCGGGTTTTATAGGCGGAGAAGGAGGTGGAGGGGTGGCCGTTGCGGGAGGCAGAGCGGCTGGGGGAGCGGAGCAGCCAGCGGGCGTTGCGGGGGAGCCGGAGCGGCGCAGCAGTGTAACGGCCGGCGACAGGGAAGCTGAATCGATCGGGTTGGGGGAGAAGGGTACTGTAGCACGGGTCGGGTCAGTGGGTCGGGCGGCGGATCCGGCCCGATCCGCTAATGCTAGGGTGCGGGTCGGGTCAGCGGGTTTCGGGTCGGCGGGTTAGACCCGGATCCGACCCGCTAAGGTTGGGTTTGGGTTTAGCTAAACCGGTCCGGTTTGGTTCGGGTTGGTTTGGTTCAATTGAACCAGGTTTATTTCTAGGGTTTATTTTGGTTTATTATAAACTTGGTTTTTAGGTCTTTAAAAATATTTCCGGGGTCCAATAAATTTCCGAAAAATTACCCTATGTCTAATTTTTCATTTTACACCAGAAAATATTATTTTCATAATATTTTAATATTAATAAACATCATTTAAAAATCATTTAAATATTAAAATACCTTAATTCTAATTTCAGAAAATTCTAGAAAATTCCAGAAAAATGTGAGAAATTAATTTTAAAAAAATTCTTGAAAAATCAGGGGGTTTACACCACAGGCCCCGGTAATTCAACAGGCCCTGCTGATACATTGGCACGAGACTTCTCAGGGCGATCCTACGCCACAGCACGAGGGACAAACTTTCCAGACGGTCCCCACACAACATTGTGAGGGTCAGACTTCAGGGGCTACGTCGATGCCACAGACCGAGAGGCCGACATCTGAGGAGACCCCTACCGCATAGCCAGAGGTTCCATTACCACCACCTCTACCTTATCCACCCCAGATGCCACAACTAGATGGACAACCACAGATGCTAAAATTCTTTCATACTATGATGCAAGCATAGTGGCATCAGACAGAGACGTTGAGATAAGAGTTTGATGGCAGTACTAGAGAGGACACCTGTCCCAGCACCCGTACCAGCACCTCCACCAGCCCAGACAGGTGGCACTGTTAGATGGTTCCAACAGATGGGACCAGATACTTTCTCAGGTAACGAGACTGCAGAGGAGATCTCTGATTGGGTCGCCAACAAGGAGATGCTACTAGAGGCATCACAACTGCACCCAGACCTTTGGATGACTGCAGTAAGGGCCCAACTAAAAGGCAACGCCCATCACTGGTGGGATTCCATTGAGCACAGTGTAGGCAAGAACCAGACTTGGGAACAGTTCTTAGAGTACTTCAATACGAAGTATTTTTCGACTACAGTCAGAAATGTCCTGTACTCCCAGTTCCTACATCTAGAACAAGAGAATATAACTGTAGACGCATACGATGCGGAGTTCAGCCATCTTAGCATATTTGGTGTTGTCCTGATACCCAATGATCTCGAGAAAGCCCAGAGATTCCATCATGGCCTCAATTTCGAGCTACAGAGGTATACCACCATACAGGCGAGGATTTTTTATGAAAAGATTCTTGTAGAGACGAGGATCCAGGAGGCCATCGTCAGAGGAGCTAGAGGTTCCAGCATGACTACACCAGCCAGAGCCCAGCCCGGAGTAGGAGGATCGATCCGTCGTCCCGGAGCACAGACACAGCAGAGGGCAGCACCATACCAGCAGAAGAAGCTCTCGACTTGTCACCATTGTGGCAATAAGGGACACGTCATTAGAGATTGTCGGAAGAAGCTGGGATTGTGCATGATATGTGGAGCGAGTCAGCATCTTATCAGAGATTGCCCACAGCGCAGAGAGGCAGCACCGCAGATAGGGCAGAGGCCAGCAGCAGCAGTCCTGAGGATACTACCCCCACCAGGAGGCCAGCGCCCACCAGCACCCGGAGGATTTCAGAGGGGACCACCCTTGGCCCCACAGGAGGTACAGTTCGACCGAACCCGACAGCAGACAGGAGGACAGAGGCACGGACATGCCTTTGCATTAGCAACTAGTGAGGAGGAAATAGAAGGGGAAGTTATCATATGTACCATTTTAGTTGCATCATTACCTGCAACTGCATTATTTGATTCTGGTACTACGCTATCATTTATATCTAGTAGATTTGTAGCAATGCATAGAGTAGCGACTTCCCCCTTACCTAAGAGTTGGAAGATTCTTACCGGAGGAGGTATCGTGCCGGTTACCAGTACTATCAGAACGTGCTCGGTAGTCGTTTGTGGTAGAGAGATAAGAGCACGATTCTTGGTATTGCCTATGCCGTACTTTGATGTTGTGCTAGGCATGGACTGGTTAAGCCAGTATAACGCCGTACTGAATTGCCGGAAGGGTAGCATCACTTTTAGACCGCCAGATCAGCCGGAGTTCGAGTACATGCGAGGGACCGTCGAGCAAGGAGTAGGACAGATAGCTGGAACTTACATGGCTATGGAAATGGTACCCCTACCCATAGTTGCTGAATTCGAGGATATTTTTCCGGAAGAATTGCCAAGCTTACCGCCAAATAGAGACGTGGAGTTCACTATTGAGCTAGTACTCGGAGCAGCACCGGTATCTTCTAATGTATACTGATTGGCGAAGAAGGAGCTAGATGAGCTAAAGCAACAATTAGAGGAGTTGTAGAACAAGGGATTTATCCATCCTAGTGCATCATCCTGGGGAGCACCAGTGTTGTTTGTACCTAAGAAGGATGGAACAGTTCGTATGTGCATTGATTACTGAGCCCTTAATGCTTTGACTATCAAGAATAAGTACCCCCTGTCGCGGATTAATGATTTATTCTACCAGTTGACAGGAACAGTGGTGTTCACAAAGATTGACTTGAGATCGGGTTATCATCAAGTAAAGGTGTAAAGAGAAGACATTCAAAAGACAGCATTCAGGACTCGTTATGGTCACTACGAGTTCTTAGTGATGCCTTTTGGACTGACGAATGCACCAGATGTATTTATGAACTTGATGAACAGAGTATTCCACCAATACTTAAACCGGTTCATGGTAGTCTTCATCGACGACATCTTAGTGTATTCGAAGAGCCACGAGGAGCATGAGGAGCACTTGAGACTAGTGTTAGAGATGCTGAGGAGAGAGAGGCTTTATACCAAGCTGAGCAAATACAAGTTTCTCCTAGATCGTGTCACTTTTCTTGGATACGTCATCTCATGAGATGGTATTTCAGTAGATCCGACGAAGATTTCATCAGTAGAGACATGGCCAACCCCTACCAATGTCTCGGAAGTAAGGAGTTTTCTAGGACTTGCCGGATATTACCGGAGGTTCGTGGAGAACTTCGCGAAGATTGCAGAGCCGATGACCCGCTTGACCCGTAAGGAGCAGGAGTTCACCTGGACAGAGGAGTGTCAGACAGCGTTCGATGAGCTGAAGAAGCGTTTGACTACGGCATCTATCTTGACCATACCATCTGGACCCAGAGGATTTGTGATCTATAGCGATGCATCCGAGAAAGGATTAGGATGTGTCTTGATGCAGCATGGAAAGGTTGTAGCCTATGCTTCTAGACAGTTGAGAACCCATGAGAAGAACTATCCCACTCACGACTTGGAGCTTACAGCAGTGATATTTACTTTAAAGCTTTGGAGACACTACCTATATGGAGAAAGAGTAGAGATATTCACTGATTACAAAATCCTAAAGTACGTCTACACTCAGAAGGATCTAAACCAGAGACAAAGACGTTGGCTCGAGGTGATGACAGACTTTGAGATTGAGCTGCAGTACCATCCGGAAAAGGCCAACGTAGTAGCTGATGCGTTGAGCAGAAGACCCATGGCATTTTTGTTGACTATACAGCAACATCTGTTGAGAGATCTAGAGAAGATGGGTATAGAAGTCATTATGCCCTGAGTAGACGGACAATTGTCGAGTTTTCAGTTGCAGTCGACATTAGTGGAGAGGATCAAGGCTGCCTTGCCGACAGACGCCAGATTTCAGAGGCTTAGACAGAGGACAGAGGTAGAAATACAGACAGAATTGCGTATACATGAAGACGGGACTCTGAGATGTGGAGATCATCTCTATGTTCCAAATGGAGCACTTCGTCAGGAGTTGATGACAGAAGCACACAGTTCAACTTACTCTATTCATCCAGGAGGTACGAAGATGTATAGAGACTTGAGACAGTACTACTGGTGGCATGGAATGAAGAGAGAGATAGCACGCTTTGTGGCCAAGTGCTTGGTGTGCCAGCAAGTCAAGGCTGAGCATCAGAGATCTGCAGGATTGCTTCAACCGCTCCCTATACCGGAGTAGAAATGGGAGCATATCACTATGGACTTTGTTACGGGCTTTCCGAGGAGTCCTAGTGGTCGAAATACAGTATGGGTAATCGTGGATAGACTCACCAAGTCCTCACACTTTTTATCCTTCAGAGTTGGACAAACTATAAAGGTCTTAGCAGACATGTACATGAGAGATATTGTGCGACTGCACGGAATGCCAGTTAGTATCGTGTTTGACAGGGATACGAGGTTTACCTCTTACTTTTGGCGGAGTATGCAAGAGAGTCTCGGTACCCGCCTGAAGTTTAGCACATCGTATCACCCACAGACAGATGGCCAGTCAGAGCGCACCATTCAGACGTTGGAAGACATGTTAAGAGCGTGCATGCTTGATTTCGGAAGATCATGGGAGGACCATTTGCATTTGGTCGAGTTTTCCTACAACAACAGCTATCAAGCGAGCATCCAAATGGATCCCTATGAAGCATTGTATGGCAGAAAGTGTCGTTCCCCCGTATGTTGGAGCCATATAGGCGAGAGACAGATTATTGGCCCCGAGTTGGTTGTTCGTACAGTAGAGAAGGTGAAGAAGATCCAAGGGCACCTACGAGCAGCACAGGACCGACAGAAGTATTAGGCGAATATGCATCGATGACCCTTAGAGTTCCAGGTTGGAGATCACGTATTTCTAAAGATCTCGCCTACTCGAGGGACTATCAGATTCGGAGGCAGAGGAAAGATGAGTCCGAGGTACATCGGACCATTCGATGTGTTAGAGCACGTCGGAGAGGTTGCTTACAGATTAGCCTTGCTGTAGACTTTGGAAGGAGTCCATGACGTCTTCTATGTATCTCAGCTGAGGAGGTACATACCGGATCTGAGTCATATACTTGACCATTCAGAGATCACAGTCGGCCCGAATCTATCATACCAAAAGAAGCCTGTTGAGATCCTAGACAGGAGCGAGAAGGTATTGCGAGGTCAGACTATCCCTCTATTTCGTGTCGCATAGAGGCATCATGCACCAGGAGAGTCGACTTGGGAACATGAGGAGGATATTAGACAGCGCTATCCCCATCTCTTCGAAGGACTGGGTACGTATTGGCATTTTAAAATTCAGTCAGTATTTCTTACCATACGTATGTGTTTAATTTCGAGGACGATATGCTCTAAGAAAGATAGATTGTAAACCCCCCTCGACCAATTTAGGATTTATTAAATTTAAATTGAGAGACTAGGATTAATTAGGATACAATTAGAATTAGTGTGCAACAATTATGTGACTTATACACCTTACCGTTGCTCGATGTTTGGAGCGCTACACTAGTAGGTACCCTCAAACTAATCAATTACACATCTTCTAGACATGCCAGACTACCCATCTGTCTCTTGTGAAATTTTTAAATACTCAATGTTGTGCTTCATTTGAGCTGCGTAATATTTGTTACAAACGTCATGTATTATTTCAATAAATCTATTTTTTAAATTAAACACTTCCAATTGAATTTAAGGCTCAACCACAACCCCACTCCCCTATAACCCAAATTAGGGTATTAGCCTACACCAAGCCTGCTACGCCTATGACACTAGCGATCCACCAGAAATTAGTTCCATGCGTCTTCAATTTCATTGGAGAACTCCATGCGCACTATTTTTAATTAAATTAAATTAAGAGAAATTCTACCTCAAGCAGGACCTGATCCAGCCCATGAACACTTTTATGTGGACCAGCCCCCACCCAATGAACCCTGACAGGCCCAAGCCCCGAGGCCAGCCTACAAATCCACATCACCTATATATATATGTCTTTTCCCTCATATTGAAACCCTAGAACACCACCACCACCCCCATACCTAGCCGAGCTTCCCATCTTCATAACCGAGCAACCCTCCTCCCTATTCCGACCAGACACCCCTACCCTAGGCCGTCACCACCACAGCCAGCGCCGCCTATTATTGCTGGCTATGCCGGACCACCACCTAGGTCGCCTGCACGAACCAAGCCACCGCCATTCACTCATCACCTAAACCGACACCCATCACCAAAACCCGACAGCCCCCGGCCCTAACCACCGCCTCCAGCGCCGCCAACCCCACCATCAGGAGGAGCACTATCCTCCCCACAACCCGACCGCCATCCTAGCACCGCCTTAGGCCGCTGCCGCCACTGCCAGACCACTGTTGCCGCTGCTGCAGCGACTGCAGTACTGCCGCTGCTGTCATTGGTTGCTGTACGCCGGCCGGAGCTCTGCCCCGCCGGAGGAGAGCCGTCAGCAAGTGCAGATCCCCCGTCCGCCACGCCTAGGTAAATGCCCTATTTTCCTCCCTTCTTGTATCGTGTTTAAATATATTCACGTTGTGACATCGTGTCGAGTGTCAAAATCCTGGACACAAACCTAAATTTATGTTAAACCTACATATATGAATGGTGATGATTAACAAGATTAGCATTCATTAATAACCAACAATTTCCTTAATGATAGACTCGAATATAAAGACTTGTTTTTCACCTAAAAACCTGGATATTTACATATATACTCAAGCATGGAAAATAAGGACATATTTGTACTAAAACATAAACAACTTCGTAACCCATAACGTGGTAATTTATTGTCATAAGATACACGGTGACTGAGGACAGGGCACGTGTGCATCTTAGCTACATGCACACGTGACTCTGTAGTTGGCCAGCCAAAATCTTGCGACAGTACCTAAGAGCAACGTCGTAGTCGTGCATATATTGCTTAGTGTCCGATGTCAGTAATTGTTATATTATATTGTATAGGGTCATTGGATCATCCAGGAGACACCGCAGGAGCAGGCTATTGGCATTCACAGCTTGAGGATTCAGGCAAGATACCTTGTCACATATTATTGTTTAATTTAAATTATGCATATGTTGTATTGTGATCTTGTTGCTTTCTTTTATACAACTGTGTGCGTCCGAGATTAACTCAGGTGCAGTCGACGGGTACGTCGATAAGTTAGTGTACTTGACCTAGTCACTAGCAAACCTACCAAATTTAGGAGGATACTCTGATATCTTTCGAGGACCTGACACTCCTACACGTTCGTAGTGACAATTTCATGTTGGGATGCGGGTTCGCGTGCTTGACTAGCTATCGGCGCGTGTGACATGCATCACGGTTAGTAAGTAATTCAGGATTATTTCAGTGTAGAGACTTGGCATTTAGATACGGGGTATGCACGTCGAGTATTCGACTTGTATATCTACATTGGGCGGGGAGGACGACTTGTCACGACCCGTACCCGGTATAGGGGCACGAGAGCGTGGGTACGTCCAGCCTACGCCGCAGCATCGGCGGTAGAACGCTGTCTAGGTCAGGTTACTATCTAATCAATCTCTCACGAATATCTAACTCCATAAGGAGACACAGATATCCTAATATAATATGGAATATACTCAATCACATAAGCTAAAGCACGATGAGATATCGAAGCAAACAAATAAAATATAAGACAAGTCTAAACAACAATAAATAGTCTAACCTGCAATCAATAACATCCAATCTCCAAGTATGTCAGAACAAGCCCTCTATGTCACAGTCTGGAAAAAATATCCAGTCAGGATTGGAATAAAATACACCTCTAACAGCAGTTCCACTTATATTGACAAAATCTATAGCACAGTGTAAAGAAATACAAGACAGATAGGAATAACTGGCAATAAGAAATACTGACGAGCATGGTTATACTGGAAATAGAAATACTGGAATAAATGGATACTGGAGCATGTCATCATCAATGTACATCTAGCAATAAAATAGACATACCAAGTACACGCAAGAACAATGAACTGGTATATAAATGTGTACAAGAACAACAACTAGAACATGTGGAGATGCTAGATCCATATACTAGAGATACATGTCAATGATCCTCTAACTAAGTGTGCGAAACATTAGTATATCATGTGATTGGCTTGGGACTGATCAGGCTTGTTACATATGATTAGCTATGTATCATGTAGGGTCAGGCTAACCATCCGGATAGCTATGATGCGAGCAATAGTCAGGCTAATCACATGTAACAGGCTATGAGACATGTAATGGTCAGGATGCACCGACGTAAGGTGTGGGTGAGCTATGATGCATGTAAGGTTGGGTATGATCACATAAGCTACTAATATTTCCCCATTTTCCCCAGCTAGCACGATGGATCCCAATCACGACTCCTCGTGACAGGTCTCGATGATGCCAACTCGTGTAAAGAACAGTGTCAGAGTCATGTACGCTATACAACAAAAATTATAGAGATAATCAACATAATGGAAACTGTCAGAGAATGTACTCGCTTGGGGTCCTGCTGCTGGTATGAATCAGAGTCCAAGTCACAGTCCAAATAGCCTATGTATTACAATTTTACCATGTCAAAAGATAATTTATTTAATTTATTTAATTTTGCAATAATTACTCTAAAATCCTATTTTAATCTTATTACTCTGATTTTTAGGTCAAATCCTAATTTTTGCCCAAAAGAACCTAAATTTATCGACTCGAGACTCATGGCACGCAAATCGAGGCGATCTGTTGACCAAAAAGTCAACTGACACAAACTCGACTTTTATGCATGATTCCCTGTAGATTTCAGAGTCAAAAACATGCTGGAATTTATGGCTCATCCAAATTCAAATTCGTTTGGAAATTATGGCACATACAAGTTTCGTATCGTGCACCGATGGTTAAATTCTAACATAGAAGTTCTACAGAATTAACAGTATATAAATACTTAGAATTAAATTCTGGGAAAAACATATATCAATGATATCGACATTAGCTTTCCGAAACTTTAAACGGTTCATGATTCTGATTCCTGGTTCTCCCGGAATCACAAAAACATCGAAACACGTCTATTTTCGGATATACTATGTTCTACGAATTTTTCAGAATTTAATAATCATAGTTTCATAAAATAATTTATATAATCAGAAAGCTAACCTCAATATCGTTCTAACACAAAAAACTAGGCCTCGTTTGGAGTCCGGAGCTATGCGCAATGGCTTCTGGAAGATGAAGGAACCCTAGATGGCAATTCTCCAAAAATCGGCTGAAGAAAAACCCTAGAAAATAACTAAACTAATATATATATATAGAGAGGAGAGAGAAAGAGCAGCCGCGGCTCAGGAGCTTGCCACGTGGCAGTCATCCGCGCAGCCCCGCCCAAATCAAACGGTCCCGGTCGGACGCGGCTCGGCTCAGCTCAGTCCGACTCGGACTAGGACGCGGCTCGGCTCGGCTCGGCTTCACCCGCGGTCGCTGACAGACGGGCCCCACACTGTTGGTTGCGGGAGGCTGACAGGTGGGCCCCTGTCTGCTGACTGGGCAGAATTAATTACTTTTGGGTTTTCTTTTTCAGAAAATAGTTTTTAATTCAGTTTTTCATAATTAACTCAAAATAAATGCTAAAAATAATCAGAAAATTTCCAAAAAATTCTAGAAAATATATTTTATTATTTAGAACCTAAAATAAAAGTTTGGGTTATTTTTAATTATATTTGACCCTAAAATAAATTCTTGAAATTTCTAGGAAATTAGGGTTACTAGTTTTTAATTAACTAAAAATTATGGAAAAATCCCACTAGCCCCAAATTAACCTAAAAATAATATTTAAGCACGAATTTCAGGATACGGAGGTTACACGACTAGTAGGCGTATGGGACACTCACCCCTTTATATAGATGCCGCACTCGACGGAGTGATACAGACGTATATATATATATATATATATATATATATATATATATATATATATATATATATATATATATATATATATTACTGATACCACGTTCTGTAGAGTGTTGGACGTTACTTGGTGATATTACAGATACCACACTCTATAGAACGTTGGACGTTATTGTATTCCTGCGCCCGTGTTATAGGGGGCATGTGTGGCATATACTAGCCGGTTGTCACGACTGGTGAATTATGTCAGCATATGTCTAGCCTACACCTTCCCATATACTCACAGTTGTCCTCACATTGCATTCACTTAGATGGTTAGTACACCCCTTTATTGTATTTATTTTATTCAGTATTTATATATGGCATACTTTTATGTATCTTGTTACGTCCCTCTGAGGACCTGGTACCTTTCCAGATTTGGACGAGGCATATTACCCCCACAGTGTATGACCCAGGACAGGAGACGAGGTTCGCTACCGCAGAGGAACTAGAGGTGTTACGGTCAGAGTTTCCGTAATCAATTAGTAGGCCTTCTGCCTAGGATTGGACGCATCATTAGCTAGTCAGCCGATGCCCTAGTCATCACTATTTTATCTATCATTTTAGTATTTTATTTCGTCATAGTAGTGGGTTTGTCCCCACCAGACATTATTGGTTGTACTATGATATCTTGAGACTGGTGTTTATCTTCCAGCAGTTATTTAGTACTTCTTGTTGTTTATATTGTGGATGAGATTAGTTTACCTGTTGTTGACTGATATTGGACACGTTAGTATTTTAGGACAGCGTAGCACCCTTCGTTAGGATCCATTAAATTAGGATATCCTTAGAGACGTGACAGCAGGCTATTGCCACGTGGTCTGGTCCCGTGCATTTTGGGACTGGGACGTGACACTCTTCAGATGATGCACAACTCCTACGAGCATATTACAAACTGACAAAAAATAAAATTAAAACTATAAATAAATAGTTCTTCTCTTTACGTTCGCAGACGCTACAATGAGACAAAAAAGTACAAAGAGAAGAATAAAAGATCATAATAAGACTCCTGCTGGGGTGATCAAAATAACCATTGTTCAAAGCAAGATTCGTCCTATCCGCGATCTGCTCTCAGGATCCAGCAAGCTCTCGACGAACTTCTGGAACGCTCGTGTTACCTCTCTCATGGACTCGCACAAACTCCTAGACTCCTTGGCGCAACACCTCTCTTCAACTCTCTCTCTCTCTCTCTCTCTCTATCTCTCGAAAAAGAACTCTCTCTAAATGAGGGCTGGGGGAGAGTATTTATAGAGGAGATGGCCAAGTGCAAAGTGCGCCAACAAAGTGCTACTTTGCGCCCTTGAGCCTGAGTCCGAGTCCGAGTCCGAGTCACTAAGCCCCTTTGGGGCTTAGCTCCTATGGAAATAATTTCAAGAGCATAAAAAAAAGCATAAATGCTTTCATGAGGAGTTAATCATTTTTTTCTCCTAGAAAAATACCCCCACATGGCACCCATGTGCCTCACCACACCCCATGTGCATACCTTAACACAAGCAAAGTATTATATTGAGATACCCACTTGGTGGTGTAGCCGATGTGGCACTATATGTCACTAGTCCAAAGGCAAAAACACCAAGAACTTCATAAAGTAATTTTTCTCTTGTTATAGCCAGTGTTATTGTGCCGCAAAATATTTTTGGGGCGACTCTAGTTAGGGGGCAAGATAATTTATTTTAGGCTTAATTGCAACTTGATACCCTCAACTATTCAAAGTGTTCAACTTGATACCCTTAACTTTGATATGTACTAACTTAATACCCTCTGTCAACTAATATTTTTAGTTTGGTACCCTTCGTCACAATATCCTTAGTTTTTACGTTTTAAAAAATATATTCCTAAACTACCCTCCCCACCCAACACCCCCCTCTTTCCCCCACCCGGCTGCATCCCCTATGTCCCACCTACACCAGTCGCGCTAGCCGCGCGCCACCCCTCCCCCGCCACGCGCCAACCCGTCCCCATCCGTGCTTCCACTACACGTCCCACAGCACGCACCCCCCCTCCCCCCCCGCGTGCGCCCGCCGCCGCTGCTTCGCCGCTATTGCGCCACCGCCACCGGCCGGAGAAGTAGGGGGGAGGGCTGCCAGAGAGAGAAGGGAGAGGAGGGGTATTTTGGTCATTTATCATTTTACAACGTTAGGAAAAGGGTATTAAGTTGGTACCTATCAAAGTTGAGGGTATCAAGTTGAACATTTTGAGTAGTTGAAGTTATTAAGTTGTAATTTGGCCTTTATTTTATTTTACTTTTGTGGATAACATACATTTTTCTCTATTCTTCCTCTTCGAACTCGTTTCATCTTCAAACCTTAAACTTCATAGTAATAAGTAATAGACGACGAATCAAAATAAATTTCATCAATTGGAATAAGATATATATTTATTTTAGATTCTAGTTTTTTTTAAATCTAGATTTTTTTAAAATTGTTAGATTTTATATGTAATATATGTTTTTGTTATGATTTTACAGTAGAAAGTCCACATTTTTTTTTTGAAATTTCTAACTCTATTAATATTCTTGAGAGTCAAAAAAAAAAAAATCACATCAGAAAGTATTTTGCAGGACCCACAAATTATGCTTTCCAAATCAAAGCCCAATACCTAAAAGGGGAGCAGTGACACTTTCATAATTGCACCACAAAGCATCCGTATATATTTCTACTATTATATTACGACTTAGAAATGGTTCAAAAATGAGCCGTCTAAGTCATATGAATATCATCATTTAAATAAATAAAAAAATTAATAAAAAATAACTAAATGATTATTTATACTAACTATTTCTAAATTTTGGACTTATTACACGGGTACCCCTACTTTTAAACTAATTACACTTACCACCCCTCCCTTTAGAAAATAAAATAAAAATAGGGGTAATTAGTGTTATAACTTTTTATTTTTATCTTAAAGTAGGAGTACCTCGTGTAATAAACATAAAACATAACGGTGGTCAGTGTAATTAGTTTAAAAATAAGGGTACCCCGTGTAATAAGTCTAAAACTTAGGAGTAGTTAGTGTAAATAACCCATAACTAAATAACTACCTAAATATTCCACTATTTAAAAAAAAAAAACTTAACCAACTATTTAACTATCTAATATGATATATTAATAACTAAATAACTCTAACTCAAGTGGTTAAAGTAGGAGGCATTTTCCTTGATCGTTGAGTTCAATTCCTAGAAATGTCATTTTTATAATAAATTCATGTTTAATTTTTTGCAATATTTTTTTTTTACGTACGTGCATATTACTAATATATATAGAGGTGTCATGATGTTGCTCGCTCTTTAATATCCCCATATATTTTCAGAAAATATTAGTTTGAAATAATAGTTTTTGGATTATCATTTTTGATCGTTCAAATTAGATGTTTAAACTATTTGATTTCTTCCAAAATTTTGATCTAATCTGAACGATCAAAAAACAATCCATAGTGTTATTTTGGAATTTTTTTTTTGATTATATATATATATATATATATATATATATATATATGTGTGTGTGTGTGTGTGTGTAAAAGAGAGAGAGAGAGAGAGAGAGAGAGAGAGAGAGAGAGTAGGGGTGCAACTCTGACGGGCTAAATCCGAGCTCGATTGGATAAACTCGTTAATGATTTGGATTAGAGTTGAAGATATTCGGATTTGAATTCGGAATAAAATATTTGAACCTGATTAAAAATCAGATTGGTCTCGAGTTGCTCAAAGAATTCAGAATCCGACATTACATATAATTTACATATACACTGTTTGATACTTATTAAATAAAAAAATTTAAATTCTAAAATTTTCCACTAAAATTTAAATTATTTCAAATACCTTATTAGAATCTGAAAAATTCGATTTACCCGGCCTAACCCGAGGAACGTGAGACCATTTTCTATTCTGCCGTGATCGGTCTTGGACTTTATATGTTGAAACCAAGGTCGAATTGAGCTTGGACTAGAGGTAGGCTTATGATTGATCGGGTTGGACCCGGTTTGACCTCAAGCCCGATCCAACCCGCCCAAGTTGCACCCGTCTGTTCTTAGCGAAAAAAAAAAAACACCGACACCAAAAGCCCTAGCTCGGAAGAAGTTTGACAATGGCCGACACAGTGGAGAAGATGAAGGACCTCTGGAACTCCCAGGTCAACGACGAGGAGAAGTGGGCCCAGAACGTGGTAACGATCCCCATTTGCTCGTTCTTCACTTTCTCGATTGATGTCGATGTGTTGTTTGATTTTTATATTTTCTGTTATTGTTGCTTTAGTTGTATGCGTTCTTGACATTGAAGCTATTAATTCCATATTTGAATCGTAATTAACCAAAAAAAAAGCCACTGGGAGACGGCGCATAAATATTTGATCTCTGCCAGAAATCATCAAAATATGTGATCGAAAAATGATACTTCCAAAAAGTCTTGAATTTGAAGTAAGTATATTCTTATATCGACTTAACGAGTTATAAAGTCGACCTGGACCCAGAAGCTCATATGGTTCAGGTTTGGGCTAAGAATCACAGGCACTCAAAAAATGTAGGCAGTGTCGTGACAGACACGTATCGGACACAAAATGGGCACTCCAAAATACACTAAGGCACCAAAATAGCTACTGTGTCCGTGCACCTTAGGGTTTGGGTATTACATAAATACGATCTACAGCCATAGGTGCCTCGGCAAACCTCTTGCGTAAGCAGAAGAGACCTCTCTTGTGACATTCGAGCTCATTTCCATTTAGAACCTCACCTCATTGGAACATAGATTTGATGGAATTACGACCTATGAGCACAGATGCTTCATTCGGTTTAGATACTTTGATGAAACATAGAAGAAGATTCATTCCTTGCGCCATCTATTCTAGGATTTGCCAGGTGTTTGAAGAAATATCTCAATGTAATTGTAGATATTGAATCACACAGATTTCATTTCAAAGCATTAGACGGACACAATCCAATGACCTACGAGTTAAACTTGAAGGAATATTAGCATACTGAGAAACTAATATACCAGGGAATTTTTTTTTGTTTCTTCCATTCTGACATTTTAAAGGGCGTTTAAGAAAATAAAGGAACACTTATTTCTCTCATCCAAAAATATATCTGGCACCATCACTGTTTGTACAAGAAACTATTAGCATAGGTAAAATCAAGAGAAGTCATCTCATATCTCATGTCACCTCTACATGAATCCCATCACTTTATTTCCTAATATATGTTGAACGGAGATGAATACTAATGGATACAAAGACATGACATGTGATTGATTTTGTCTGACCTGTTGTTTGGAGTGTTTGTGTCATGTTCGTCATGGATATGCCACCAGTATTGGCCTTTTGTAGAAAATCATATAGTATACTATGCCTTTATCCCAATTATTTGGAACTGTTTAAATCTTTTTTTCTTCCATTCAGCTCTATTAAAGCCATGTCTTGTGTAACACTACCCCTAGTTGTAACTCAACCCATTTTCATCTTGGCCTACCCCTAGTTTGAGCGACTCCTTGATCTACTATTTTATAGCTCCTGACAATCATATAGCATATAAAATTTACATGACCGTTTTCTTTGGTTATTATTGTCTTTGTGAATTCTTCTTTATTCACAGAAGTTTCTTCTTTACATGACCATCATTCTGTCTAATATTTTAAGTTTACAAGGCACACTAATAGGCATACTGGTTTATAAGCTGGATCTTTTCTTTTGCTTCATTCCACTGCAGTATTCTTCATCTTTTATTCCTTTGTTCCTTGCTTTTAATATGTCATTAAGTCTTGCATTGGCTGACCCCAAAAATATTGAACAAAGGCTTTGATGTTGACTTGTCATAGAAAGTATTGGCACCATAATCTAATATCAGCCTGTGAAATATTTTACTGGTTAGCATCTTGTCCTTTTTATGGTGATAATGCCTGACAAGTCTCTTTGAGATAGACTGTGTTTCTCAGTTTCTGTTTTCTAATTCTATTGAAAGAAAAATAGGATACATGGCAATGATCAATGTATGCACGAGAACAGTGACTAGGCTCTTTGAACACAAAGAGACACAGGACAAAGGGAGAGTTTGAAGAATTACAATATAGCATGCAAACGCTAACAATAGAGCTAAACCTGTTTGTTTTATCTACCCTTGTCAAGGAAATCATTAGCTCATGCACATATGCACCTTGGTATTCTTGAATGACAATAGATATATGATTTGTGAAGATGGACATGGACATGGACATGGACGCTTGTGCCCTACTTTGACAAAGACACGAGGTGTCTCGCCTGATGACTCTCCAAGTCTAGACATGGGGATACCACTATACCTGTGTATTTTGAACATATACATGTATTTAACATGGATATTTGTGTTGCTGAGTTTGTGTGTGGATATAAATGAACTTAATGAGTAAAAAATATCTTAGAAGCCAGAAGCGGAGGCGAGAGCGGGAGCGGGAGCGGGAGAGTGCGACTACTTAGAAGAGTCTAAAGTTGAGAGCGTGATAGGAGCGTGCGCTATTAAATTTTGCATGTTTATTAATTATTGTTATCAATATTTATAGATATCTTTAATATTTATTTGAATTTATAAAGTCCAGTTCAAAGTTACAGAGAGATTATTTGCATGGTAATTTTTATGATATCAAGGTAAGTAATTCTTAGTTTCTTGTTACTTTGATGAACGTGTATTAAAATTTCTTTAACTTTCTTTCCAAAATTTATGTCCTCTTTTAAAATTATGGTCATGTTATGGGGAGCGTTCATGTTGCCGGGAAAACGAGTTCCCGTCGCCGTAAAAACGAATTCCCAAGTAAGAACTGCTAAATCAAGGTTCTTACTGAGAGTCGTTGACCTCCTAGGAGTTTTTGGCTTCTAAGCAAAAAATGGATTAGTAAATTGAGATCTTGTGGTAGGTGCTAAATAGGGACACAATACTCATGCTATGCATATTTATGATCCATGGAAATCACGAGTATTGGACATGTGTGACAGACACGGAAGGACACACAAACTTTAGTACGGAGAAGTGTCTTACATAGCATAGCAGTAGACCTGTTCATGGTAGGTGTGACCATAGCCACCTACATTCTCTGGGCAGACTGCTCTCTTTTGATGTTTCTCTTGGAACAAGAGAGGAGAATGTGACTATCCTCTTCAACTTTTAAACTTGACAGGTTCAAGTCATCACTAAATCTTATACGCCTGTAAATAGGTGGGTCGTCTTTGCTTCTTCTTCTTAAGGTCCGACTGCCTACATAGATGCCTATTCCATATGAGATATTAAGGCAATCCAGGCTTGTTTTGCTGCCATAATCTAAATTTTCGAGAATTTGCTCTTTTTTACTAAAGCCATAAATTAACATAATTGAGAGATAATTAGCACACTTAAGAATGATATTAATGTAATATCATATTATTCTATGAGGAATAAAGTATAGTTTGCAGTATCGCCGATACCGATCCGATACGGCCGATACCGATACGGTTTGGCATATCCCGATCCGATACCGACCGATATCCGATACTGACCGATACCAATCAGCAAGGACGTAAAAACATAGTAAGGTTGTAAAAGCGTGTGAAAGAAGAAAAAATATCTATCGCATGTAAATTAATTGGCAAAGATGACTACTATTTCATTCAATTACAAAACTGCTAAGAAACAACACTAGAAATACTTAAAATTATGCTTAAATGTATAAAATATACTTTCAAAAATGTTAATAATTATTTGCTTTCCGATACCAAAAAATTCGATACTCCGATCCGAAATCTACGATCCCGATACTCATAGGAATTGTTCGATACCGATACTGCGAACCTTGGAATAAAGCCATTGAATGTGACACAATGCCTTTCTATCTCGGAATTATCTTTTTGCAATTCTTCACCTCCTGCAAACAAGCCAACTTTGTCATGTCCTTTATCCGGACGCTTGGTATGTGTGTTTTGCCATCCAACGGGGACCTAGTCATTGTGCACGCTCATATACTTTGCGCCTCTTTTTTAATCACCCAAGCCATAAGCTCTTGGAAAACAAGCCAGACTGATGCGCCCTGAATTATGCACTCTTCTTTTACACAGTACTGAAGACCCTTGAGCACTATAATCGTCATGATCCTCTAGAAAAGTGCTCGTGCATTGTATTTAAACCATACAATTCTTTTGTGGAAAACTGATGAGTACATGATGCCCCTGTTACGAAGACCTACTAACGTAGAAGACGGCGCTTCACTTTGGATTAGCATTTAAGTTTGAATTTGAATTTTGAATTCAAATTCCATTGTATTTTATTCTTTTTTTTATTTGTTACCTAGTCTTTAGGCAAAGTTGTTGGTTGTTTAGTAGTTGCTACTTACTTATTCCTTAGGAATTGGTTGTACTTTTCTATTCCTTAGGAATTGGTTAGTTTGTTAGTGGTTTGTTTGATGTGAACCTATTTATATCCTTGTTTGAGGAATGAAAATGAATGAATGAAAATAAGGAAGGAATGAAAATGAATGAATGAAAATAACTTCCCTCTATGAGCTCTATTTTCTCTATGTGGCCGCGATAGCCAACCCCCTCTTCCCCTCCTATTCCTATTCCTCTCTCATTCTCCTTCCCCTTCCTCTTTTAGCAACCGCAACATCAAATTCAGCAACAACAACAGCAAATTCAGCAACAACACTAGCTGCAGAGGAAGCAGCAGCAGTGGCTCAGCCGTAGCAGCAGCACTAGCAGCAATGGCAGCATTAACATAGCTGCAACAGCAGCTGGAACAGAACCAGCAGCAGTAGCACAGGAGCATGAGCGACTGCAAATGGAGCAACAGAAGTCGCAGTACAAGCAGCAAGCAGAGGCGGCTGTTTCCCTCTCTTTTGGATAATCTTGTCATTCCGATTCTAGTATCCCTCATCTTATTTCAAGTAATTATGACAATTACATCTACCATCCAATACACTATCGATAGGCTGCTGATCCACCCATAATTTGAGTGCTTCTACTAAAGAAAAGAAAAAAAAATAGAATTTGTGGTTATCAATCTACGTATTAAATAGAGGACTATCCTAATTTAGTGGCAACTTGATTCAACTTTTTGTAAAATTCTAAGGGTTGCATGATAGCGTATAATCTCTTGCCTTAAATAATCACTAATCTTGGCAATTTAAAAATTCTTTGGTAATTAGTAGAGAGCTAAAATAAACATACTTTAATCAAATTTAATTTGCTGATTTTAATTCTCATTTATTCCGCATCAATTTTGATATCAGAGCCTGGTTTAGGTTTCAGTTTGCATTAGATTCCTTCAATTTGTGCATTGAGAACATATAGGATTTTGTTAGGACCCATATTACATTGCATGAGTACCCGTAGCGGTAGACAATACCAACCCTCTCATGATATGGCCCTTGAACAAGATCAAATGTTGCAAGATATTCTAAACCGACTCATTAACATGGAAAATGATATAAATGCGCTAAAAACGTCTAATGAAGATATTAGAAACCGAATCGAAAGACTTGAACGTGAATGTCGTAGAACTTCTGACCTGTTAGATGAGGGTTTCCATCATAGTGGCCATCGAGAGTTGGATAAAGACAGACATAGGGGTTTGGATCATCTTAGGGATGACCTTGTTGGACATCAAGACTATAAGCAACACTAAGATAATCTGGATAGAGATCGACCTAGAGACCTTGATCACCGTCAGCATGACCCCGTCTGACATCATGACTATATGCCACCCCCGAGACGTCATGAGAACCTAGGAGACGAGAGGATAATAAGAAGCGTGAAGATAGAAGCGCCTACTTTTGACGGTCAACTGGACCCAAAAGTTTTTATCGGCGGGATGACAGACATGGATTACTATTTTCGGTGGTATGATATGTCTGAGGCTAGGAAGGTCTGTTTTGCCACAATGAAGCTTGTTGGACAAGCTAAGTTGCATTGGCAAAGTGTCGAGCGATTGCTGGTACAAAGGAGGCAAGAACATATTCTTACATGGGATGAGATGAAAGAAAAGTTGAAAGAAAAATACTTAGACAATTTTCTACCGACAAAGGCTCTTGGACCAATGGCATATACTGATCCAAGGCAATCGTCCTGTCACAGAATACATCTCCAACTTCAACGAATATTTAATTCGATGTGAAGTGACAGATAGGTTGAAATAACCCTCTTTAGGTTTAGGTATGGACTACGAGATGACTTACAACGTGAATTATTTTTGCGTGAGGTAATGTCATTAGAGCATGCTTATCAATTGGTTGAGGATCTTGACCGATTTCAAAGACCCTCTTTTAATAGGCAACATGAGTCATGGACTACCCCTAACAGACCCAATGAGTCGAACCCTAGGTTTAATCCGTTCCAACCCAAGTCAAAACCTAGTGTACCGTCGTCGTCAAGAAACCCCAACGAAAAGGGTTTACTTGGTGACGCTCCCAAGGCCAATTCTCGTACTGAGTGTTATTGGTGCCATGGTTATGGTCATTACACACATCAGTGTCCGACTCGAACCCTCCTTATAGATGATCAACCCGACGAAGACCCGGATGACGATGTAGTATAACATGAACCATACCTAGGAGAGTGCGAAGATGATCGTCCTGAAGACGATGGACATATGGGTCTCATTAGGAGTTCCCCGACCTTTAGGAATGTTGATAGGGAGCGTGAAGACCCCAGGCTTAGTATTGTCCGATGTGTTTTGTCACAAGAGAAAGACACTGACGATCGGCGTCGTACCTCCATTTTTCACACCTTTATTAGAATTAACAATCAATCATGTAAGGTGATTTTGGATAGCAGGAGTTGTGTTAACGCCATTGCCTCTAACATCGTAGCCAAGACTGGTCTTAAGACTGAACCTCACCCTAACCCGTATAAGGTTAAATGGGTAGACGAGTCATCCATCCGGGTTAAGGAGCGATGTCTTGTTCCTGTAGAGTTTGATATTTACAAGGACAAGGTATTGTGCGATGTGATTAAGATAGATGTAGGACATATCATTTTAGGAAGACCTTGCTTATTCGATTTAGACACTCTCTATTAGTGGTTCCAACTCTTGCACCTTCATGTATAAGGGTTAAAAGATTAGGCTAAATCCTATGCAACCAAAGCCTAGTCCAAATATTAAGAAGAGTGGAACTTCTGACAAGAAGAAATGAATTGCCCTTATAAGCCCCAAAGAAATAGAAGATGAGATAGCTAAAGGGACCACAATAGTTGTCTTTAGGGGTGAGCATTCGGTTCATTCGGTCCAAAACCGAACCGAATAAGCAAAACCGAATTCGACCGAAAACCGAATAAGCAAAATCGATACCGAAATGGCCCATAACCGAACCAAACCGAACCGAATTAAATCGGTTTGGTTTATTCGGTTTATTCGATTTTTCGGTTTATTTGCATTTTTTTTTGTTAATATATATAGTAACTAAATATACTTAGATATATTTAGTATATACCTATAGTGTGTGTGTATATATATATATATATATATACATATAAATATAGTAATTAAATTTAGTATATACCTACATATATTAATACCTATTAATACCTTATTCGGTTTTCGGTTTTAGACCGAAATCCAAAACCGAATAAGAAAATATAGTATTTTCAAAACCGAAACCGAACCGTTTTTTTTTTAAATCGATCCGAATCTCTTATTCGGTTCGGTTCGATTTTCGGTCCAAAATCGAATAATGCTCACCCCTAGTTGCCTTGGTTGCTAGGGAAGTCCAGGATGACTCCCGAGAGCAAGTCCCAACTGAAGCAATCCTTGTCCTAGAGGAGTTTAAGGATATTTTTTTCGAGGATCTTCTAAACTATTTACCACCGATGCGTGACATCCAACATGCTATTGGCCTTGTACCGGACGCAACCCTACCTAATCTGCCGCACTACCGACTGAATCCCACTGAGCATGCATAGTTAAGATGGCAAGTCGAGGAGTTATTAGGTAGAGGGTTTTATCAGGGAGAGAGCCCTTGCGTGGTACCTGCTCTTTTGACTCAAAAAAAAAGAAGGTACCTGGAGAATTTGCGTAGATAGCCGTGCGGTCAATAAAATAACGGTAAATTACCGTTTTTCGATTCCCAGGCTGGACAATATGTTAGATATGATGTCTGGAGCCACTATCTTTTCAAAGATTGATCTCAAGAGTGGTTACCATCATATTCGCATTCGACCAGGGGATGAATGGAAGATCGCTTTCAAGACAAAAGACGATATTTACAAGTGGTTGGTCATGCCCTTTGGACTATCCAACGCCCTTAGCATCTTTATGAGAGTAATGACGCAAGTACTTAGACCTTTTATGGTAGATTCTTGGTTGTGTATTTTGACGACATACTTATCTGCAGCCAATCTAGGGACCAACTTGTAGACCATTTAAGACAAGTGTGTGCTGTAGCGCCCCGTTCTCCCGGTGCGGAGAGCGCGGCTAAGAACACAAGACGGTATCGTTCGATCGGGATAGATTGAAACAAGAACTCGTCCTCGTTATGGATTTGTTTCTTCGGAATCGATTCCCATATTCAGTGGACCGTGCCCCCGGGATCGACTTAGCGGCAGAGTCAGGAGAGACCTCTCTGCTGCTATCTTTTATTGCCTCGGTTTTCGATGTCGCTTGTTGCTTTCGTGCTTTGAGTTGGTTTTGGGATTTGCTTGTTTTCCTTGAACGGTTTCGATGAGTTTTATTGTTTTCGTTCATTGAATTGCACTTAAATTTCGAGATTTGGTAAGAGAGGAAGGAGTATTGATCGAGCTGTTCGTGTGCAGGTGAAAGAGCAGTAGGCGGCTTGCGAGCGGAGTCGTGAAGCGTCTCTTTCCTTCTCCCTTCCAACAATCTACGTGAGTGGCTACCATCCCGATTAGCTAGCCCTGCTTCCAAGCTTCACACCCTAAAATCGTGCACTCTTCTTTGCCCCGATCAAATGATACCAAGTAATAACTAAAAGAAACCAAGATAAAAGAGAATGGACTTGGTGCTTTATGCTTGTCAATATAACTTCATGAACGGATACTAAATTGCATGCTTGTTCGTTTGGGAATAAATCATGAATTGCTGCTTGTCTTGTACTTGCTTGTCTTGTCTTGTACTCTTGTTACCTCAACTGCATAAATTATCAACTTAGCAAACATATTGTTCGATCACGGACAACTTGTGCACAAGGTCATTGGTTCCTGCGGACGGTCGCTGGGGCACTGGCACCGATCCGGTCCGGACGGAACTCTATTGTATAGTCTATTGTGCTGGACGGGGTGGCATGTAGCGCTCCTTGTACTTTCGCTGCATACCATTCCCGCCAGTGACTAGTGTCCATTGTGGCATCATGCCAAGTGATCTCTTGTATATTTAAACCTGTTGCAAACTAACTTGTGTCTTCGTGGCAGGGAAGGCATGGTAAGTATTGTGCAGGTGATTCAGACGGGCAGGTAAAATCCATCGAGTGGCAAGTTCATTTCAGTATCATACTTATATACTGTTGCTTGTAAATGAACTAAGGCAAGATAGAAACCCATAAAAATATGCATGCTTCATTAAAATAACGTGTTGATTGGTATAGTTCGGTTAGCTCGCCTTCACCAGTATGTTTTGACATACTGACCCTCGTTGAAACAAGTTCTCCGCACCAAGGCGAACCGAGCGAGGAGCGAAGTCGTCTTCCCGATCCAGTCGAGCTGTAGGCGCATCCTGATCGCGCCGTTTTGAAGTACTTGAAGAACCAGGATCTTGTAACTCCTCATACACAAATGCAGCTCTGTGGCAAAGCCGTCCTCCAGCCTGGAGGTCTATACATTTTGAAGTTATAAAGGGATGTAATGTACATGACTGCTATCTCATTTTGAGTCAACACTTTTGTAAGCCCGTGCGGCATATTAGCTGACTCGTTCAGGAGTTTGTAATAGATGTTCATTATCAATAAAGAGAACTTTTCCATGTTTTAAATCTGTGTTTCAATTTATCTGCGTACTCTGAATATGTGCTTGTCATGCAAATCATTAAAGCCTTGTGCGGACGCAACCCCAGGCCCGCACGGCGGTCACGATTCGGGGGACGCCTCAACGATTCTACGGAATCGGGTCGTGACATAATGGTATCAGAGCACAGATTCAAGTTCCTTAGACTCTCGCACTGGGAAAGTTCCTTTAACGATCAAATTCCTGTGCGAACTCTTGAACTCGCTAGGCCAAAATGAGATACGTTCATGCAATAAGTCCATAATACATTATAATCCTAATGTAATTTACCTTCTTTTGAAGGAATGGTACCAGCGCAATCTGCAGCGCAAGCACCGAACGAAACACAAGAAAGTAGTTCGAGTACTTCGGGAAGCTCTCGGAGCCAGCGGGGCATGTCTCAAGTCGATCCGCTTGAGCGGGTAATGCAAATGTTAGAAGCTCAACGACAAAGAGACGATGCTCGCCAGGCCCGGTTAGAAAGCAATCTAGAGACCCGATTCTCAGTCCAACAGAAGCAGGTAGATGCCCTGCAACAGATCGTTCAGACTTTGGCTGCCAACCATTCTGCCGCAACAACAACGACTCCGGTGGAACAGCCCGTGCTTGAAGTAGAGACGCCGCAAATTCCAAGGGCGAGGGACGTGACTGCCTTCGACTTTGGCCACTTCAAGAAAGTCTGCAACACCCCATTCAACGGGACTGAGGACGCAGTTGTAGCTCTAGATTGGTTGGCCGAACTTGAAGACCACTTCGTTCTGCTAGAGGTCCCCGAAGAGAAGCGTGTCGCCTGCGCGCAACTCAACATCCTCCCTCAAGTTGGAGCATAGATGTCAATCATGCCCAGCTTGTTACAGAGAAATTGAACCCGATGATCTAGAAGAGACTTTATAAATATATCAGCTATCTGATCGCTGGTCCTCATATGGTGAAACTTTATCATCCCTTTCTGATACTCATCACGGACAAAGTGAATGTCGATTTTAATGTGCTTTGTCCTTTCATGAAATACATGATTAGTAGCAATATGTATAGCAGACTGGTTATCACACCACCTGCTGCTTTATATCCTGCTTCTTCCAGTTCCTGTAGAAGATGCTGCAGATATAGCACATCACTGTGCCATGAGCAATTGCCCGATATTTCGCTTCCGAGCTTGATTGTGCGATCACACTCTGCTTCTTGCTCTTCCATGATATGAAGTTTCCGTCAATGAAGACTGAATAGCCAGATGTAGTCTGTCTATCCGAAAGACTGGCACCCCAGTCAGTATCAGTAAAGCACTCAACATAAGTATGCCCCTTATTCTCCATCCGAATCATTTTTCTCGGATTCTGAACTAGATAGCGCAGAATTCTGAGAATTGCCTCCCAATATGGAACTTGTGGTGAAGAAATGAATCTACTTGCAACACTGACGGCAAATGAAATGTCTGGACGAGTTATAACAGCCAAGTAGTTGAGTTTCCCAACTACTCGACGATATTGATCCAGATTGGTCATCAGTGTCCCCTCGTCGGGAAGTAACTTTATTCCTGGTTCCATGGACGAGGTTCCTCCCTTAGCTTGCATCATTCCTGATGTCTAGCACATATTTTCTCTGAGAAATTACAATGTGCCGCTTACCCTGTGTGACTTCTACGCCCAAAAAATAGTTCAACAATCCCAAATCCTTGGTTTGAAATTATTCTCCTAGAAACTTCTTTAGTTCTGCAATGCCTCGACTGTCATCTTCTGTGATCACAATATCGTCCACATAGACACTAAGTAGTATCCTCCTAGCTAATGTCTGACGGTAAAATACTGAATGATCCTTCTTTAATTGGCACATGCCAAACTGAGCAACCACATTTGTGAAACGACCAATCCATGCACGAGGAGATTGTTTGAGACCATAAAGGGCCTTCCGCAGATGACACACTTTACCCTCCCTTGCAACAAACCTGGAAGGTTGCACCCCATATACTTCTTCGTCAAGATCTCTATGAAGAAAAGCATTCTTGATATTCAGCTGTAGCAACGACCACTCATAGCGAACAACTAAGGCCAAGAGGACGCGCACATAGATCATTCGAGCAACTGGGGAGAATGTCTCAAAATAATCCTCACAATAAGTAAGAGAATAACCTTTTACCACCAGGCGATCAAGAGTGCCATTCGGTTTTACCTTAATATTGAACACCCATTTGTAACCTACTCCCTTCTTACCATGAGGTAAATCAACCAAGTTCCATGTATGGTTTTTCTGAAGTGCCTTCATCTCCTCTTCCATAGCAGCACGCCAGCCGAGATGTTTAAGACCCTCCTCTGCAGAATTGGGAATCTGAATCACATCAATAGTAGCCACCAATTATTGTGTGTGGCTCGCAAGCCCTTTGTAATTGTGAACGTACAATGGATGATCACGACATGTACGACGAGGTCGAGCTAGCGGATCAGACGAAAGTAAATCAGTGGAGCTAGAGGAGGAGGAAGGCGCTGTGTCCATGGACACTATCAGCGAAACTCGTTCCGGCGATGCTGGTACCGACGGAGCCGGTGTGTGCAGACCATCGGACCGGAAGACTGGCTCGGTAGGGGAAGGCACCCTTATGGGGGGCAGAAACAACAAGAAATTCTCTTCTGGGTAAACTTGCGGAGCCCGACCAGTAGTTTGTGGAAGTGGAGGAAACTCAGTTTCAATAAAGGTAACATCCCGAGAGAAAAAATACCGTTTCAAGACTGGAAAAAAATACTGATACCCTTTCTGATCCTTAGGATACCTAAGAAAAATACATTGGATAGCCTTTGGATCTAGTTTAGAAAGAGAAGGTCGGGTATCCCTAACATAACACAAGCGACCAAAGATTCGGAGAGGTAGAGAAAACGGCTCTCGTTTGGGATATAACCGAGAGAATGGAGTATCGCCATTGAGAACAGACGACATCATGCGATTAATTAGATAGCAAGACGTAAGAACGGCATCCGACCAAAATCTTTTTGGAGTACGTGCTTGGAACATAAGAGTACACGTTGTTTCTAAGAGATGGCGATTATTGCGTTCAGCCACACCATTCTGTTGTGGTGTGTAAGGACATAAAATTTGGTAGATGATGTCATTTCGAGACAGATGTGAAACAAACTCTCGGGACGTACTCACGACCATTATCACTCCGAACGCTTTTAATCGGAACACCAAATTGTGTTTTGATTTTTGCATAAAAATTGGACCAAATGTTAAATAATTTGGAGCTATTTTTCATGAGAAACAAAGTGACATGCAAGTAGTCATCAACAAATGTAACAAAGTACTTGAATCCCATCACAGATTCAACTGGACAAGGTCCCCATATATCGGAATGTACCAACTCGAAAGGAGCGGAAGCAACTTTATTTTGACTGACCGGATAGGAAACCCTTTGATGCTTAGCCAAACTACAGGACTCACAATAAAAAGAACATGAAGCATCTAAAGATGGATACATTTTCTGGAGTGCTTGGACAGAAGGATGTCCTAACCGGCAGTGTAACTCAAAAGGATCAAGTTTCACATTAGCACAGACAACAGAGGAAGGTTCGTCAAACAGGTACAAGCCTCCAGCCACATGCCCCCTACCGATAGTCTTTTCAGTCTTTAGGTCCTGAAAAACACAACCATCAGGAAAGAATGTTATCGAGCAATGCATATCACGAGTAATCCGACTAATTGAGAGTAAGCTGAATGAGTTTCCAGGTGTATGTAATACAGAATGTAGTGACAGTCCTGAAGAAAGACGGACAAATCATTTTTCACGGACTGTCAGCGAACCACCGTTGGCACATATAATATTAGACATACGACCAACCGATATATAATTTCGTATCATACCTGCATCGCCTGTCAAGTGATCAGACGCACCAGAATCGATGACCCACTGCTTAGACTATACCACACATGCCGCTGAGTACCCTGCGGTGGACCCAGAAGTAGAAGCTTCACCTTGACGTTGAGCTTGAAACTTAACAAAGTCTGCATATGCTTCATCAGTCCTTTGTACGGATCGGCTGGCAAGATCAGGAGTATCTGAGGTGACATTGGCGGCAGGAGCTTTAGTACACTTCCACTAGAAATGACCCTGTAGACCACAGTTGAAGCAGGTGCGCAGTCGACCTCCATCACGATCGCCAATGTCTCGTCCACCATCACGGCGAATATTCCGGCCACAACGTCGTCCACCACGACTACCACGAAATCCAGTACGAGCGGCTCCTAGAGCAGATCGATCAGCGGGAGCATTACTTGGAGAGGTCTCGACGACCTTTGCTGCCCGTAGTACACGAAAATGAGCTTCCATTAGAGATGTAACCTCGGCTAATGATCTGAGAGCGAGCTGAATCTGCATCAGGACGGAGAGAGGTAAGATATGCCATGACATGAAGCTGCTCACGTTGAGCCCTTGCTTCATTGATATCCGTCGTCAGAGGTAATACATGGTCAACTTCATCGACCATAGCCTTAAAGGCCCGGAAGTGGTCCTTATAAGACTTGTCGTCCTGTTCTGCCCGGTAGACGCCGACG
This sequence comes from Iris macrosiphon, assembly GCA_036927795.1. Lineage (NCBI taxonomy): Eukaryota > Viridiplantae > Streptophyta > Magnoliopsida > Asparagales > Iridaceae > Iris > Iris macrosiphon. Next base: position 158,251,491 of record JAYESA010000002.1, on the reverse strand, counting down.
ACCGAGCCGTAGATACGAGATAAGTTGCGTTTTTCATCAAACGTCGTCGATAGGACCTCCTATAACTCTTTTACTGTGTCCGTGTTCTGAACCATGTCCTCCACCGATGGTTCCATTTAGTTCATCAACTGTGTAAACAGTCGACTATCATCCGTCTCCTACTGCTCAAATGTAGGATCAGTCGTCTCTGGAGGGTTGTCAGTCAGATGCTTGGACAACCGTATTTTTCGAAGTATTTTTTCAACCTTCTTCCGCCATGTTGAGTAGCCATCTGGTTCGTCCAACCACCGATCGACGAGTCGAATCGAAAAAATCGTCGTGCCAGTGCCTGTTGGTCCCGCCAATGCGTTCCCGACACCGGTAGTAGTAGCACTGCTAGTCGCATCAGTGTTAGTCATCCTGCACTTGATTCGACCGTCGCTGGATCTTTCCAACCCAATAATCACATAAACTATTCCGATGCGCTATCAACGTGTCCAGAATCGGCACGCGCATGGAAAGTAGAGATCGTATGGGGATCACACAAGTCATGACACAGAGGTAACCCAGGTCACTATCTGTTTAGTTCCTCATGTGGATATCGGGGTAGGACGGAAACAAAGATCCACGTAAACAAGCAACTTGTCTACTCTTTGTTAACACCTGAAGTCGTAATTTAGGAACAGAGGTTGTGCAAATAAATTATTGTCTACCCTCTGGCTTCGATATACGCTCATGAAATCGTAATATAGGAACAGAGGTTGTGTAAACAAATCAATGTTTACCCTCTGGCTTCGATATACTTTTTTTTTTGGAATTAGGGTTTAGACATGGAGGGGCGGAGCTGCGGAGATATGGTAGGGTAAGGGTTAGGATTTTGGACTGCATAGTGGGGGTCGGCATGGGAGGTGGCGGACCGGGGGGGGGGAAGAGAGGTTGCTGGAGACAGGTGGGGGCTCCTGGAGTGGGGCAGCGGGCCGGGAGATGGCGGGAGAGAGGAGGGGGGGGCAACGGTGCGGGGAGGCGGTGCAGGGAGGCGGGGCCGGGGGGGGGGGGGGGGGGAGGCAGCGGGAGGCGGGGGAGAGAGAGGAAAGGGGGGCTAATCTAGGGTTAGGGTATTTGTGGAGAGAGAGAGAGGGGTGAATGGAATCTGGCTCTGATACCATGTAGAATGGAAATAATAGATTAATTCATTAAAAAGAGAGGGGAGTACATTATATAGGAGGTGCTAACTCCTTTCCCTATTAGTCTACCCGATGTGGAACTAAACTTAACACATAACTCAACAAAACACAATTCCATCTTTGTGGTAACAGATCGCTTTTCGAAAATGGCCCACTTTCTATCCTGTTCTAAAACGTCAGACGCATCCAAAATTGCTAAAATTTATTTTAATGAAGTTGTTAGATTGCATGGGTTATAAAAAAACGATTGTGTCCGACAGGGACGTTAAGTTTCAAAGCTACTTTTGAAAAACCATATGGCACTTGATGGGAACAAAGTTGACATTTTTCACGGCTTATCATCCCCAGACTGATGGGCAGACTGAGGTGGTTAATAGAAGTTTAGGAAATCTTCTACGTTGCTTGGTTGGGAAAAATATTAGAAATTGGGATCTCATCTTACCTAGAGCCGAGTTTGCATATAACTGTTCAGTTAATAGGTCCATAGACATAGTCCATTTCAGGTCGTGCATGATTTCAAACCAATGAGGCCCATAGATCTCATTTTCATCTCAGCATTCTAGGGTTTTTGATTCAGCATATGCGTTTGACGAACATGTTCATAATTTGCATAAAAAATCAGCAAAAAAATTGAATTAAGTAATGCTCAATATAAGTCTTCTGCTGATAAACACAAAAAATTTCTTGAGTTCCAAATTGGTGATTATGGTATGGTCCGGATTAGATCAGAGCAGTTCCCTCCAGGATCCGTTAAGAAATTACATGCTCGCAGTGCAAGACCATTTAGAATTTGCGGAGAATTGGACCAAATACATATGTCATTGATTTACCACCTGGATTCGGGATCAGTTCTACATTTAATATTGAGGATCTGATGGCTTACAAAGGCCCCCCAATTAGTCCAGAAAATCTACTTGTGGATTCAAATAAGCCTACCCTTGAGCCTCTTCCAGGGACTTTTCCACCACTACCCTCACTTCCATGGTCCCAATCAGCAGATCATATTGATAGAATATTGGATGATCAGATCATCTCTACTGGAGATGGTGGTTGTCAATGTTACTTGGTTCGATAGAGAGATCGTCCTGAATCTGATGATTCGTGGATTACACGGGAGAAGCTGCAACAGCTTGATCCAAACTTACTGGAGTACTACGATAATAGCCACTGGAGTCATTCGCCAGAGTCGAAATCTTTTCACCCTGGGAGAATTGATGAGGACATCATGTCCCAAATTACGAAGACCTACCAACGTAGAAGACTTCACTTTGGATTAGCATTTAAGTTTGAATTTGAATTTTGAATTCAAATTTCATTGTTATTTTATTCTGTTTTTTTTATTTGTTATCTAGTCTATAGGGAAAAGTTGTTGTATAGTAGTTGCTACTTACCTATTCCTTAGGAATTTGTTAGTTTGTTGGTGGTTTGTTTGATGTGAACCTATTTATATCCTTAGTTTAGGATAAGGAAGGAATGAAAATGAATGAAAATAACTTCCCTCTATGAGCTTTGTGGCCGCGATAGCCAATCCCTCTTCCCCTCCTATTCTTATTCCTCTCCCATTCCCCTCCTCTTTCAGCAACCGCAACAGCAAATTCAGCAACAACAACAGTGAATTCAGCAACAACAATAGCTGCAGAGGCAGTAGCAACAGTCGCTCAGCCGTAAAAGCAGCAGTCACAGAAGCAGCAACAGCAGCAGTAACAGCTGCAACAGCAGCAGGAACAGTAGCAGTAGCATCGGAGCAGGAGAGACTGCAAAAAGGAACAACAGAAGCCACAGTACAAGCAACAAGCGGAGACGGCCGTCCCCCCCCACCCTCCCCCCCCCCCCCCCCCCCCCCCCCCGCCACTCCCGGATAATCTTGTCATTCCGATTCTAGTATCCCTCTTCATTTTATTTCAAGTAATTATGACAATTGCATCTACCATCCAATACACTATCGATAGGCTGCTGATCCACCCATAACTTGAATGCTTCTACTAAAGAAAAGAAAAAAAAATGGAATTTATGATTATCAATCTACGTATTAAATAAAGGACTATCCTAATTTAGTGATAATTTGATTCAATTTCTTGTAAAATTCTAAGGGTTGCATGATAGCGTATGATCTCTTGCCTTACATAATCACTAATCTTGGCAACTTAAAAAATTCTTTGGTAATTAGTACAGAGCTAAAATGAACTTACTTTAATCCAATTTATTTTGCTGATTTTAATTCTCATTCATTCCGCATCAAAAACAACTCAAACCCAACCCATGTCCTCTTTCAGTGATTATGCACTCTTCTATTACTCACTACCAAAGACCCAATTGCATATAATACGATGGTTGCCACATCGTTGTGCTCACCAAGCCTAGCACGGTATGCGTCGTGCATAAGTTGTGCATTTCTTTTTAGCTTTTAGGATCATGCTATCGTCTGATGCCTATTGAATTACAATCTTGATGCTAACCTGTAAATTCACATTGCTCGGCAATACAACACTTTTGTGCGAAATAGTTTCCCCTTGACTCACAAGTCTTGGTTGTGCCATCCATTTTCGTTCCCCTTTTGTGCGAAATAGTTTCCCCTTGACTCACAAGTCTTGGTTGTGTCATCCATTTTCGTTCCCATTTAGAAGCTCACTTCATTGGAACATACAGTTGATGGCTCTACAACTGCATGATGCTACAGTTTAGCCCTGTGAACAATATTATAAACACCATCAGAAGCTTAGAGTGCAGGTTTAAGCACCGTCAGTTTACAGTGTAAGCTCCTGACAGTTCAGCACTTCCACTTTCAAGCTGTTGATCTGACCTTACAACCTATGTACACAGATGCTTCATTCGGTTTATTCAGTTTAGATACTTTGATGAAACACACAAGAAGATCCATTCCTTAGTTCTTATGCTCATCTTTTCTAGGATTTCGCAGATGTTTGAAGAAATATCGTAATATAATTGCAGATATTGACTCGGACATACTACATTTCAAAGCATTAGACTGACAATGTGACAGCACACACACATTGCTACACCTAATCCACTGACCTATAAGTTAACTTTGAGGAATACGAACATGCTTAGAAACTAATCGTAATACCGGAGAACCGTCTGCTGTTTCCATTCTTAGTTTTAAAAGGATGTTTAAGAAAATAAAGAACAATTATTTCCTCATCCAAATAAATAGCCAGGGATGCCGCTGGTTCTACGAGAAACTATTAGCATAGGTAAGAGCATGGAATTTCATTCCATCTTTTATGTTACATGTACATGAATCCCATCACATTAGTCCTAATCTATGTTGCACAGAGATGTATATGACAATGTGCCACGACATAAGTTATTTTGTGTCCTAGTCTTCTAGAATACTTTGGAGTGTTTCTGTCGTGTCCACCACAGACACGCCACGAATGTTGTCCTTTAGTAGACAAATCATATAGCATATTAAGTCAAAATGTACATGACTCTCTCCTCTTATTGTTACTGAAATTTGTGAGTTATTCTTTATTGCAGAAGTTTCTGCGTGCATTTGGATTGTTTGCTGGCTCAGTATTT
>JAYESA010000002.1:158041863-158246688 GCA_036927795.1 Iris macrosiphon | reverse complement strand
GGTTTTATTTTGGCCCATGAAAAAGGCACTACAAAAAAACTCGGAGCTGGTCTAATATTTTTTATAATTTTTTTACTCAAAATTTTACTTATGACTAGCCTATAAATTTATTTAGGAAATATGTTGGACTGTCAAAATTTTGACAGTCTTAAATAATGTATGCGGTTCAATGGATTATTAAAATTTTAACAGTCCAACATATTAGAAGGTGTCAAAATTTTGACATAAATATTTTTTTTACTAGTTTAGAGTAAATTTTTGAGTGCAAAATTTATAAAAAAAATCTGGGTCAGTTCCGAGTCATTTTATTAGTGCGTTTTTCAAGAGCCTTTAATTTTAGGCTCTTGATAAGGGCACTACAAAATTCACTCGGAGCAGCCCAAATTTTATCATTGATAATTACAAGTTTGTCACTCCCAAATTCACTCGGGACTGCCCACTCATGATTTTTTTTATAATCAGGACTGTCAAAATTTTGACAGTCCTAAAAATATATGTTGATTTTTTAGAACTGTCAAAATTTTGACAGTCCTTCAAATTGGCAGTACTGTCAAAATTTTGACAGTCCTAAAAATATATGTTGATTTTTTAGGTCTGTCAAAATTTTGACAGTCCTTCCAATTAGTATGACTGTCAAAAGTTTGACAGTACTAAAATCATATATGTTAAATTTTTATGACTGTCAAAATTTTGACAGCCCTTCCAATAGTGCATCCTTCCATTTTTGACAGTACTGATTTTTTTTACAGTCTTCCATTTTTGACAGTACTGATTTTTTTTACAGTCATCCACGACGCTGGAGTGGAGGACCTGGAGGTAACGATGGAGGAAGGAGGGAAGAGAGGAGCGGCGGACGCCAAGGGTGCCGAGACAGTCGAGCTTGAGCTGGACGAGGGTGGGACGGGGGTAGAGGGAGGTGGGGGGTGGGTTCGGATGGTGGATCCTGCACGGAGGCCGAAAATGGGGAGGAGGCGGAGGAGCGGGAGGGGAAGGAGGCGGAGGCGGCAACGGGAGGCAGCGGTGGAGGACGGGGGAGGAGGCGGAGCGCTCACGCGGTGGGACGGCGGTGAAGAACGGGGGGAGCAGGAGGAGGAAGATGAAAAATTTGGACTAGCATGAGTAAAATTTATTTATAACTGGAGTAGCTCTATTACTTAACTAGTCTGAGTGAATTTTGTAGTGCACTTTATCAACAGCCTATTTTTATCCCAACAACATTCCAAAACTTCCATCCTTCCAATTCTGCCCCACGAGAAACCTCAAAATGCCCCCACAAATTTCATTAGAGTTTGCCCCTCCTTTCCCCGAATGCCCCTCCTTTCCCCAGGTCTCCCAATCCCACTCCTCCGGCGATCCTCCGGCAAATCATAGGGTTAGGGTTAGGGTTTCGCATGGGGGGAGAGAAAGCGAAGCTCCTCTGCAGCTTCGGCGGAGAGTTCGTCAGCGGACAGGGAAGGCCGTTCTACCTTGGCGGCAAGACCCGGTTGGTCTCCGTCGACCGGTCGGTGAGCTTTCGGTCGCTGCTGTCGAAGATGGAGGAGGTCTGCGGCGCTGAACCCGGTTCGGTCGACGTCAGGTTCCAGCTCCCCGACGGGTGCCTCGACGCGAGGCTCGTCTCGGTGGAGAGCGACGACGACGTGAGGAACATGATGGAGGAGTTCGGCGCGGAGAGGAAGATCCCGGTGTTCTTGTTCACGGAGAGGACGACGGATGATGACGACGAGGAGGAGATTATCGTGGCGGCGGACGTTGATGATGGAATTGTGGGGTTTGATGGGAGTTTTGGAGAAGATTTGAGGTATTCTAGGCTTTCGAAACCCTAATTTTTTTGCAAAGTTTATTGCTTCGTATTTATTGTAATTTTTCATCAAATTCAGCAACAGTTGGATGTTATTATGACCGGCGACGAACCATTTTTGCTTACGACTTGTTGTGCTATCGAATTATTCTGTTGATGTGAATGAAATTGGGTCAAAGATTGTAGGTTGCGGCTTACTCTTTGATTTTGCTAGTCTTTTAGTTCGTTAACAATTCAGAAAATTAACTTTCATGTTCCTTTATTTCTGTAAAGTTTATTGCTTTTATAGTAGTAGTAGTAGTAGTATTAGTTACGTGACGGAAGTTGAGCTATATTCTCTATTTCTTCTCATCATCGGTGAACTATTTTGCTTATTGCTAGCATGTTGTCGAACTATTCTGCTTACTATCTTATTGAACTATTCTGCAGATGTGAATGAATTAGGTCAAATATTATAACATACACTTTTATCTTCGACTTGTGCTAGTCTTTCAGTTCCATAACAACTCAAAGAATTAATTTTGGTGTTCGATACTTGTTGTTTCTGGTTACAGATTTTTTTCATATAGGGGGGGGGGGGGGGGGGGGGGATTTTCTCACTATTCTCGTATAAAGGGGGAAGTTTGGAAAATTTAGATTTAAGAGGATGAAACGCCAAAGTAGATGGCGGTATGGGGAGGGATGTCATGCGGAAGAATCCCACGCCAAGTCCCTTGGCGTGAGAGGGGTTAAATGCATAAAGATGTAGCCCATGAGGATCGCACGCCAAGTCCGAGGGGTTAAATGCATAAAGACGTAGTCCATGCCAAGGGACTTGGCGTGAGAAGGGGAAGGGTGGGGGCCACACCTCCACGCCATGTGACTTGTCGATAGGAACACGGCTTTTTGTTTTCGTATTTTTTTTCCAACGTTATTTGTTTGACCTTTTGATATATGACCATTGGTTGAGAACTTTGGCAACGACTACATATAGGATATAAAAAGAAAAACAAATTGCACCTTTTATTCATTGTCTCCCACAAAGTGCCTTAGCGGGCTACTTTGGCATTTTGCATTTAAACCCCCCCGTCACGACCCGCACCCAGGTGTTCGGGTACGAGTGCGTGGGCACGCCCAGCCTACGCCGCAGTGTCGGCGGTAGAACGCTGTCTGGAACTAATACTGTATAACCAACACCTCATAATATAAAGGGAACATATATTATACTCAATCACAAAACTAAGGTAGGTGAAAACATGTTGTAGTAAGTCTGCAAACTATAACTATTGCACATTTTATTCATTTATATATATATATATATATATATATATATATATATATATATATATAAAGGTTACAGTACAAAATCTTGTATTCATAATTCATACAACTATAGTAAGTCTGCAAATTATAACTATTGTCATAACTTGGTCTTCCGCTTGTGGCCTTTCTCGATCCTCCGGGATGTAAAATTAAGCTCGAAGTTATTTTTCCAAAAATTCATAATAGATGGGTCACAGGTCCTTCAAAGTGCTACCTGAAATATTATCCAGTCAGGATTGAACGAGTACAACTCTAATAGCAGTTTCAATACATGATAAGAACTATAACATAGTAATAGTAAAAATAGTATGTGGTGGATAAATAAACTAACATCAAAGCATGGTAAGAAATGAACAGAAAAAATGAGTAAACAAAAAAATATGGCATGTATCAATAAGAAAATCTTTAGTTACTAAGTGTTTTGAAATACTAGTTTGATTATGTGATCGGCTTAGGATTGCACAATGGGAGCCGGCTAATCATACGTGAAGTGTATGGTTAGCCTTTGCACATGAATTATATTTGCACATGATTTAAGGGTATGATCACATATAAACTAGCATCTCCCCGTCCCGACTAGCATACATGAATCACAAGAACATCAAGTATTACACAAGATCAAGGCCTAAAAGCACAAGATATGATAGTCCGTGTATTTTTGTGTCAGAAATCAAGTTCAACAATATTACATGTGTTATAGAAATTATCAGTAAGAAAACCATCAGAGAATGTACTCGCATGGGGTCCAAAGCTGGTGAAACAAGTCAGAGTGTGTGACGGGGTCCAGGAAACCTATATCATGAATAATTCACATTAACTGGTGAAGTGTAATTAAATAGATTTAACCCACTAGATTTCTAGATCAATTTTATGCTATTTCTGGTCATAAGTGAGACTAGACTTAAGTTAATTCTTATACTTAAGTTATTGTAAGTTATTATAAAGTAGGTTATATATATATATATATATATATATATATATATATTACTTAGATAAATACTTATATATACATATAGGTAGATAAATAAAAGTAGATACATATATATAGGTACATAGGTAATTATTATATATATATAATATAGTTACATATATAGTTATACATATATAATTACATATATGGTATATGTATATATATAGTTATATATATATATGTATATGGTATATATATATATATATATATATATATATATATATAGGTGCTAGGGACTCCTATTTGGTGATCCCTACATGTTCTTAATTAGAAAATTAAAGCAATGATAAGTATTACCTATTGGAGTTGGTTTCAAATGATGAACCAAGGAGTTCTTGAACACAAGAAGAGCTTCAATTCTTCTACACCAATTATTGAGCTTCCTTCCTAGTACTCCTTCAAGGTTTGGAATTGGAATTGGAATTGGAAGGGGTTTGTAGAGGGAAGTGTTAGGATTTTGAGTTGGGAGATGAAAGACTTGGGTTTGGAAATGGTAGTTTAATGTTTGAAGAGGTTAGAGGAAGAATGTTGTTGGAAATGGGATGGTTTCAAAGAAGAGGGTAAGGGTCCTTATATAGAATTGAGAGATGGGGGGTCATGTGAGTGGGAGGGTGAGGGAATTATGTAGAAGGGGAGGGAGGGTGAGGGAATTATGTAGAAGGTGATGATGTGTCACCTCTTGGAAAGGGTATGGAAGTGTGTAGAGAGGGTTGAGTTGTCAATGGAAGGGGTGAGGTGTCCAGAGAAGGGTGTAGAAGGGGTGAGGTGTCCATGGAAGGGTGTAGAAGGGGTGAGGTGTGATGGAAGTATGTTGAAGACGGTGATGTTATTGATGATATGATAGGGTTAGGGTGCGATGCAAGCGATGATGTAATAGGGTTAGAGGGGAATTCAAATCGGAATTGTCTTCGTATGATAACTTTGTTTTTATATGTGGAACAATCCAAATTGGATTTGACCTCTCATGTCACTTTTGTTTTATATGATTATCCTATCAACTTTTTAATTAAAGGGTTTAACTACTAATTATATTTAGCGCTAATTAACATGCTAATTATAAAAAAAATGAAGGTTACACCCCCCTCCCTCTCTCACGCCAAGGGGCCAAGTCCCTTGGTGCAGGGTACATTTAGCCTCTATACCACCATCTACTGTCATTTCATGGCCCCTTGGCGTGGGGTACATTTAGCCTCTATACCACCATCTACTTTGTCATTTCATCCTCTTAAATCTAAAATTTTCAAACTTCTCCCTTTATACGAGAATAGTAAGAAATTTTTTCCTCTATATGAAAAAATCTGTTCTCGTCATTACCATTTAGGCTTCATCACATCTTTACTATGTTGCACATACACGACTACGACATGATACAGAACGACGATTCGGACACAACATTGATTGTGGAGCTTTTGTGTTAAGTCTAATGTGGCACGAATACGGTGTAACACCCCGTTCCGCTCAAGCGGACTGCCGATTCAAACGGCAAAAGTGCAACGTCCCGACCCGCTTTGCTCAGGCGAGAATACTCGTTTGAGGCAAAGGATATCCAGACTTGGTCCCTACAGGAGTTCGGCTTAGGCTTTCAGAGGCTCGTTCGGAGTATCGCTCAACCGAGGTGAATCATCGCTAAGGTGGGTGGCTACGGTGAACTTATCTTTGCTTAGCCAGCACACTTAAAATATGGAATGCTACATGCTAGTCGCTAGGTGAATCACCCCCAGCATGCTAATAAGAATACAACGCATCTAGCTAAGGGAATAATCCCAACTTGTCTGCCTGTGTTAGAACATGGAAATGAAACGTTGCTTATAATCAGACCCTTGTATGCTACCTTTGCCTTGTGCAACAAGACACTGCTATGCCTCTATAGAACGATATGTAAATGCTCTTCATAGTGCACTGTTCACCTGTTTACACTGCACGACTCTAGATCATGTCGTTCGGAGAGTTCCCTTACGGTTTCACTACTCGGCTTACCTTCGGGCCCGAGCTAATGTGAATGCTTATGTTATACAAATGCATGCTTGCCTGCTTATATTTTGTCTCGATTCAAAGCTTGTCATATAATTGTATGCCAATATTTAGTGAATGCTATCTTGCCTTGTTTCAACCAAACCACCGGAAGACTATCTAATAGTCGTTCCGTGAAAGTATGAACATTGAAAGTATCCGGGACCGTTAGGTCACCAAGGCAATCCCCGAACCAGGGGAACGCATCATGTCAAGTTGCATCTGAACAATGAATCATGGATTTTCATGTCTGCTTGTGTGAAATTGTAACAAATCAACTACTGAGTCAGGAACGGCCTGGGATGGCTTGTAGTGAGGATCATGACCTGCGCCTACAACCATTGCCGTTTACTCAGAATAATGAAAGAACAACAAGAACTCATTCATTCAGTCGCGGACGCTTGTGCACAAGCTTGATCTCCTCGGACGGGGCGCCGGGACACCGGGACCGATCCGGCCTAGGGGGAAGATCCGGTAGTCGCGCTAGTTTGTTCCTAGCACGGATAAGTTCGGTCGGGTTGCCGGGGCATCGGGACCACTGTCTTATTGCGATTATGTCCATAATGGCTACGCCAGCGACTCCTGTGCATATACATGATCATACTCGCTTAGCGGCAACCCGCGTGCGAGTCATTGCATTGCATCCATGAATCTGAATTCAAGTATCCTGATAAAAGAACAATGAATCTGTGAATCATTCCCGAATATGAGTAACAAGTATACATGTGTTCTATACTTTAAAAGAAGAACTCGTGCACCTATTTTAGAACTCGCTCGTAGCACACTCATGTTGCATATGCTATTGCCCCCGAATGGTTATAAATGCTTGTGTTTGAATTCACTTGGTTTATACTTGGACAGGGAAGGAGAATCGGTAAGTTGGTAAATCTCGCCGTGTTTTCTCCTATATCGCACGACGCACTGCCACACGAGTTAGGCTTTTCATATATGCCATGAAACTGATCCTAAGGCACAACTAGAAAGACAACAAAATAGTTGGTGCACAGAACCTATGTTACGTGTTTGGATTTGTCGAGCGGGCGAGTAGCCTCCCCACCAGTGCATTCGTGTACTGATAATCCACCAGGTTGTTTGCAGGGGTGCGGGAGAACCTCGTTCTGTGCGGATGCCTCCGTGCGTTCTAAGGCGTGGAGTTCATTCTGGAGCGCTGCGTCCGGAACTGAAGCACATATACAAGATATAATGTTGGAACATTACCTGAACATCGCCTGTATCATTCCACAAATGTAGCCACTTGGCACGCCTTTACTGTTTCAGAGAGAGAGAGGCCTGAGCGACTTGTAATCTCGGCTATACGCCGCATGTAACATTGCACAATATCAATAAAGAGTTTGTTTTACTTCAACTTGTGTTATTCAATGCTTTCGCTATTGTCGACTCAGTGAACTTGTTACCACATCGCCTATGCGTTTATAATTCCGCTGCACTCGGACAATCTGTGCGACTCTGTGGCTTAGACCTCTTAACGCCAGCCAATGAACCACGGCCTTGCACGGGCGCGGCTCACGCTCGTGCGACATCACGCCCAGATGGGTCGAAGCGATCGTCCTGCGGGAGCGCTGGCGCGGTGATTCTCGCCTAGCGGGGACGGCCGATTTGCCTGCGGGAGATCGGGACGTGACATACGGTACCAATTTTGGAGTGTCTGTGCGTCCTAGCTATACTATTTCATGTTTTGTTACATTATTATTACAGAGAAAAGAAACTTTGTTTTTATTGTTGTCGGTGATTTGTTTTGAGATAATTTGACACTTTAGGAATCTATATATGTTCATCTAAGTACTTTAGTAAATCTAATTCCTGATGTTATTTCAACCGTACTTCCCGGTATCGGTCAATACCTATACATATGATGCGGCCAATATGTATTGGTTTTGACATATGTTCCGATTCGACACTGACCGCTACCGATTTTGACCGATATCTACGTTGTGTCTTTTTTTTCCGATCAATTTGGCCAGGAAAATTTGAACAAAAAATTGTTAGTAGAATGAAGAAAAAGTGCGAACACAATGATTTAGTTGTGCCGAAAATTGACAATGTTATAGTTTGTCAATAAGATTCCTTGGAGATAAAACTGTAATCATTTGCCGAAGTTGTATATCTATAAATTCACAACATCTGATTCATGTTAATGTTATTCGATTCAAAACTATTTATTGTGGTTGCACTATGTCCAGAGGCAAGTAAATAAACAATAGTATCTATTGCTTATCTAAAGTGGAATACTATTCAATTTAAAACTAACGAGAAACAACATATAATATTAAAATTATGTTTAAATGTATCAAATATTTGTCTAGCTTTTCAAAATACTTTTATCATTTTTGGCTTTTCGAAACGAAGAACCCAATACTCCGATCGAAACTGTTGGAATTGTTCTATAACGATACTCATAGGAAGGGTCTGAAGGCGATTTGGATACATCATACTACGAACCTTGATATCTACATAATTAGATTTTGTTTGTTTTGTTCTAGTTTAATAGGTTGGCTCTGTAGCATGGACACAAATATGACATGACACAGTATGCACATGGCAACAAGAACATGCCACCTATTTTGGTGAGTCTTTAGTGTATTTTGGAACGTGTTTCATGTCTGATATGGACACAAAGAGGCACTAGTTTTGGAGTGTCCGTGCTTCTTAATTAGGTTGTGTTGTGTCATTTAATTTGATGGATGGCATAGTTGAAACTAAATTGAAATTGTACTGCAGAGAGCCAGGAATGGTAACTGTGGAAGACCCATATGGTAGCTTTAGTGGTCCGAGCATGCCTGCAGCATTTTCCAGAAGAGAGCATGACAGACATCCATCAAGCAGCCTGAGTATGTCAAGGGAGATGTTTCGACGAGACTCACAATTGCTTGTGGTTGGTCAGGAATATGAGGATGTTCAAACATTCCGCAATGTGCTAACAAGCGCTGCCATTGCTGCAAATTTTGAAATTCATATGATCCGCTCAGACCAGCGTCGTGTCACTGCCAGGTTACTCAAGTTCCTACTTCATTATTACATCGAGTATCTGAATATCATATACTTGTGATTCCTAAGTTTTATAATTTTGGTTTGAATGAATCGTAGGCTTGTAACAGTATCTCAATAATGATCATAATTTTTACAGAAATTTTCGTATAGAGCATCGAAGTTTGAAAAATTTACGGAAAAAGAAAAAAGTTCGGAATATTTACATGGAGAGAAAAGAAACGCCCTTAGTAAGCGTGTTTTCGTTCTCTCCCTATTTTAAATAATATAAAAATCAAAAACACCCTTAGTAGCATTTTTAAAACTTTCGTTTAATTTTTTTTTCGGATGAAGATTTTTAAAAAAAATGATGATTAAAAATAATAATAATCAAGGTAGTCAAAGGCGCAAGGCGCACTCGAGGCGCAAAGGGTCCAAATCGTCCGAGGCGCAAGGCGCACTTAAGGCGCGCGCCCGAGCGACGCGAGAAGCAAAAATTATATATATATATATATATACATCGGATTTCTACATTGATAAACATGTGTGCTTCAAATTTTTCCATGTCTAGGTTGCAATCACTTTGAATTGAGTGAGAGAGAAAACAATAAAAAAAAAGTACATCAGTTCAAAAAACAGTCTAAAAATAGTACAACAGTTAAAAAAACAGTCTAAACATGTTATTTTTTTCACAAGATTTTTAAGGCGCACCTAGGCGCGCCTTAGGTGCGCCTTAAGAATTGCGCCCCGCCTGGAGTGCCCTGAGGCGCTGCCCCTGCGCCTAGGAGCAAGGCGCGCCTTAGGCGCGCCTTTAACTACACTGGTAATAATAAATTCAAACACCCTTGATAAGGCATTTTCAATTTTTATTTATTAATTTTTTTACCAAAACGTCTCTACGAAGGGCGTTTTCATTTTTTTTATTTTTGTGGCGCTTTAAATTTTATTTTAAAAAAATTGGACGATAAAAGAAAAACCAAAAAAATTAAACTTTATTAACTCCCTCCTCCCCTCAAGCAACTATCTTCTCTAGATTTTTCTTGAAAAATTAAAATTAATTAAAAATGCCCCTACCAAGGGCGTTTTGGGCAAAAAAAATGAAAACGTCATTTTTAAGGGCGTTTGGAAAGGAAAGAAAATAATAAAATTTTGAAAACCCTCTTATCAAGGGCGTTTTCAATTTATTTATTAATTTTTTTAATCTTCATTCTTTTTTACGAAAGAAAAATAAATAAATTTGAAAACGCTCTTACTAAGAACGTTTTCTAGTTTTATATTATTTAAAAACTAGAGAGAACGAAAACGCCCTTGCTAAGAGCGTTTATATTCTCCCCATGTAAATTTTCTAAACTTTTTTCTTTCTCCGTAATTTTCTCAAAATTCTATGCCCTGTAGAAAATTTTCGTAATTTTTTAACTTCGTGCCTATTTGGCATCTTGAAACTTTTGGAAACTAAGAAACATAGTTTCTATTGGTTTCTAGAAACTACTACTAACCTATGGAAACTAACTTTTCAACTTAAAGTATAAACTATAAGATAAAAAATTGTAATTAATAATGAGATAGTAATAGCAAAAAAAGTAATTAACATAGGGTTTAACAAGTGGGTTTTTGGTTTTCAAAAATAAATATTAATAAAAAATGAGTTATTATTGTTCATGGCTTTCCTTATATTGAGTAGTTTCAATTTGGTGGTGGGTAACAATCAATGTTATAAATTGCGCTAGGCGGATTCGGTGCGCCAAAGGGCCGCCTAGCGCCTAGGCGGCCGCACATGGAAAAAAAAAATTGAAAATTTGAATTTTTAGTTTTAAATTTTGAAAAAAAATTTGAATTTTTTTTAATATTTAGATTTTTTTTTTTCCTGATACTTTGAATTTTTATTGCATTTCTTTTAAATTTTTTTGAAATTTGAACTTTTTTTTGAATATTTTTTGCAATTTCAAATCTGAAATTACAAAATTTGAAATTTTGAAATTTGAAATTTTGAATTTTTAAATTTTTGCCTTGACCGAACAGGCCCAACAGGGCCGAACTGGTAGGAGGCCGAATTGGGGGTTTTCGGTGCGGCGGGCGGCCGCTTGGGGCCTAGGCGGCCGCCTAGCCCGATTGTTAGAACACTGGTAACAATAGTTTCTAACTACCGGACAATCAACTAATGGAAACTAATACTTGCCACCATTTTCCTACTCTCTCTTACTTCCCATTACCAAACATGCCTTCTATTCAAGAAGATTGTTTGTCAAACCGAAAGTAGAAAGAAAACTAGGAAAATAATGGAAACAATTGACTATTTTCCATTTTGTTGTTTGTTTGGCAAGTACAAAGTTAGAAAACTAGTAGGACCCACCTCCAAATTGGAAGCTACTCTCTATTCTAGTTTTCATCCAAATAACTGAAAACTCATGAAAAGTAACCATGTCACATTCTTTTATTATTATTTACTTTTACAACTAACTACCCACTATTAACACTCCATGTTAATTATTTCTTTATTCTTATCATGCCGCCATCAAGTACAAGTTTCTATCAAACAAACATAATTTCTAATTGGAAACTAAGGTTTCTAGAAACTAGGTTTCCATCTGCCAAACAGGTCTGAAGGGAACCAAAGCCACATTGCTGCTCTAAGATTTATGACCATATGCTTATGTATAACTATTGAACAGCATCTGATGTATATATGAGGTACGTAAACAAGGCTCTTTTTTTTCTAAGTAGGTAGTGGTGGTGGTGCCATGAATATACATAAGGATTGTGGTAATGAGGGTTCAGCCAATATTGAAAGAGAAACAAAATGAAATCTGGAGGATCTGAGAGGTAATTCTTTGTGATTTTGCGAGGTGTATTGTGGAAGAGCAATTTTCCAAACCTCTTTTAAGGCTGCCTGGGATTAGAATGACTTGGTATCCATCCAAAGGAGGAGAGATCATAGGAAGCCGCATTTTCATACTGCTATAGGGAAAATGTATAAGAGAGGAGCTTCTGAGACACTCTTGGAGGGTATCCCTATTGTTGATGTGGAGAAGGATAAGGGGGTATGAAGATGGGATCCATCATTTCTTTCTCAGTTTGATCAATGTATTCATTTTCTCAACTTTGTGGGAGAAAGGAAGAAAGAACATTAATTTGGATCTATGTGACCCGGACTCTCCACTTTAAGCAGAAGTATCCGGTCGACCCGATAGGACGTGTATGGATATGGGATCCGTATCCAATCCTCCATGGTGTCAATCGGATCATTCATGGTGACAATTGGGAGACTGATAGTGAAGTTGATAGTTTATTTTAATGTGGTAGCGAATTATATAGTTTATTTTAATATGGTAGACTGGTAGTAAAGTAGTAGGGGAGCTGAAGGGATGGTCCCTTAGGGACTTATTCAACTAGTTTAGTAAAGTTTAGTACTAATTTATAATTACATGTCGTCTTTTTCTAATCTTAGTCATATCTCCGTACCCGAATCCAAAATTTGGATCATTTTTAACCGAGTCCGTGTGTCCTTCAATTATGAGTTTGAAGGACCCGACTCTTGGATATGTACCCGTACCCGAGTCCAGATAACATAGATTTGGATTAACTAAAGCTCCATCCACAATCAAATATTTTCTTTGGCTGGCCCTCAACGAAGCAATGTTGACGAAACAAAACATGATTGAGATTTGAGAGGCACACCAACCTTAGTTCGGATAAAGGGGGTATGAAGATGGGATCCATCATTTCTTTCTCAGTTTTATCAATGTATTCCTTTTCTCAACTTTGGGGGAGGAAGGAAGAAAGAACACTAATTTGGATAACTAAAGCCCTATCCACAATCAAATATTTCCTTTGGCTGGCCCTCAAAGACGCAATGTTGACGAAACAAAACTTGATTGAGATTTGAGAGGCACACCAATCTTAGTTCGGATGTGGATTATGCCAAGAGGAATACGATCCACTAGACTATCTTTTCATTATTTCGTACAAAGTCACTTCGAAATAGAAGAATGGACTATCATTCTTTAGGCTTTTCGAATTAGAATTCATCCAACCACTTTGAGAGGTAATGAGGTATGTACGTAGGCGACGTATGCTTATGATGAATATGGAGAACTACGTATCATGGGGTATCCGGAGTGACACCACTTGAGCCTTTGGAGGGCTCTTAATGAGTTTGTTTTAATAACACTGGGCCAAACATAACAAAAATAATTTTCTGTGTTCTCTTTGGTTCGCGCTTGGTAGGAGAAGCGACTTCCAGATGGGGCAGGAAGGAGCCGGCACGAGGATTTAAGGGACTTCTCGGGCAGGCTGGCGTTCAGAGGGGGATGGGAGTGTAGCTAGAACAAAGACTTTAGGGGCTTTTGGGGAGTCTCCGTACATCTGGGTTTAGTCAAGTAGCAAGGAAAAGTAGGTCAGTTGGAAGTGGGATTTTGTACCTGTGCTTTTAAGAAGTGAGATTACGGTTTGAGGGGTGTTCTACCTACACCTTATTTCGTATATTGTATCTGGTTGTATGTTTTGTTATTTTATCTTCAATGGAACACCTTACAAGTGAACTATAAGATGATAATTATCTCATAATCTGTCTGCTCTATAAGATCCAGGAGTGACTAGAACAACCATCTAGACTTCAGAATACTTATTTTACATATGAGCATTGTTAATAGGAGGAAGAAATTTTGGGAAACTTTACATTATCCTTACTTTTACATATCAGTTGCTACATATTTCTTGTTAAAGAAATTTTGAGAAAATCCACCACACATACAAATTTTGAGAATTGAAGAACCATATCACAATTTCACATAACCTTTGTTGATGTTAGATCAAAGGCTTCTGTTAGATTCGACCTTAATATAAGCCTATAAGCTAACTTGCCCAGTTACCATTTGTAACTGGCACGTCCCGATCCCGTAAGGGCCGATCGTCCTCACTTGGACGTGATGTCGTGCAAGTCTAAGTTGCGCTTGCACAAGACATCGTACTTGCGCAAAACACAAGATAGACAATATATATACATATATAAGTACAGAACTATACATGGCAGAAAACCAAAGATTTGAACACATTTGATAGAAACACAAAATACAAAGCAACACAAAATCAAGCAGCAAAACATCTAACGAAAACTATTGGACTCATTTCAATAGAAGTCGTTCCATCAGTTGGAAGAGTTCATTGCATTTCGTCGATGATCGGTTGGGTGGTAAGGTTTCATCGAGACTCGGTTTTCAACCGAGTCGAAATTGAAAGTGTTCCATTAGTGAACCGCTGGAAGCGGGGTACTACATAATACCCCACCGAGAAAAAGTTTCGTCCTCGAAACTTAAGGAATCAAGGAATCGAGAAACAATGCATCAAGAGGTCAAAGGAATTAGACTCATCAACATCGTGTCCGTTCGCGTCGCGCTCAATATTCAGCTGATAAACTCTAGGCATGCCCATCTGATAAGTTTGTCTATTGGCCAGAGCTGGCACGGGATCCTGATTCTGAATCTGACCAGTGTTAACGTTGCGATGCGGAGGCCGAACCCTCTTGTTCTGACAGTTGGTAGAACGGTGTCCTTTCTGTCCAACAGTTGAAATATTCACCGTTGGCAGAACGACAAATGTCCTTGGTGTGCCCCGGGTTACCACATAAACTGCATTCCACCCCACGGTTCTCATCTGTATCGGTCTTCTTCTCACCATCGCGATACCTTTTAGCAGGTGGGTTTCGATTTGCCGATACTTTCTTTGAAACATTCTGAGGCTTGAACTGTTCATTCTGGACTGCAGCTTCAAAGGCCTTGATATACGACGTACACTCTTTGTTCATCACGTTCTTTTTAAGATCATCGTTTAAGCCCCTGATGAACCGATGTGTACGGGCCTTCTCGTTAGGAATCATCGAGCTAGCGAACTTAGCAAGTTTGGAGAACTCTGACTCATAGTCTTCGACGAACATGCTCTCTTGCTTAAGTTCGGTAAACTCGTCTTCATTTCTCTGTCTGACAGCTGGCGGGAGATACTATTCGAGGAATACATCCTTGAATATCCTCCAAGTGATTCTACCATCCTGATGCTTTGTGGCGAGATCCAGCTTCTTGATCTGCCACCAGTCGTGTGCTCGTAACTGCAGTTGCATGACTGCACACGCCACCCTCTTGTTCGCAGATATCGAAGCAAACTCAAACAAGCCCTCTAACTTGGCTACCCAGTCCATCACCTTATCCGGCACGGTCCTGCCTTCGAACTCTAGAGGCTTCAACTTCAGAAACTCGACACCCTTAAAGGTAGACTTCCTGGCCGTCCGTTGAGGCTCATCATCTTCTGCTAAGCTTGCTCTCCGAGGTGCAGTCGTGGCTGTCACAGGTGTTGCGGTTGTCACAAGTGTCGCGGCGGTTCCCGATGTACCATTGTTGGCTACCAGTGTTGTTACTATTTGAGTTAAAGAGTCAAGTTGTTGTTGTGCCAAGGTTCTAGTATCGGCCTGTTGTTGCTGAGCTTCGAACCGTTCCTGTTGGGCCTCGTATCGATCCAGCTGATTTTCGAACATTGCAATCAGCCTATCGACTTGGTCATCGCTCACGCTCGTTGTGCGCGATGTCCCTTGGTTACCTGTTTTAGTCATCTCGTTGCAAAAGAGAGTAGCTTGCATTAGTCTCATAACGTATTATAAACTTATTCCATGGGACGTTAGGTTTTCATACTCTTAGAGCTTGGACCTTTGAAATTACCAAAATACTTATATAGCTTTGAAAACAATTTGCAAATCGAGACTTTTGAAATCACTTGAAAACTTATATCATTTTGAAAATGATATTTGCAGAGGCCAAGGACGTAAAGCCGTGCGGCGTGCTCTGATACCACCTTGTCACGCCCCGATCCCGTAAGGGCCGATCGTCCTCGCTTGGGCGTGATGTCATACAAGCCTAAGTTGCGCTTGCACAATGCATAGTACCTGCACAAAACACAAGATAGACAATATATATACATATATAAGCACAAAACTATACAATGCAGAAAACCAAAGATTTGAATACATTTGATAGGAACACAAAATACAAAGCAACACAAAATCAAGCAGCAAAACATCCAACGAAAACTATTGGACTCATTTTAATAGAAGTCGTTCCATCACTTTGAAGGGTTCATTGTATTTCGTCCGTGATCAATTTGGTGGTAAGGTTTCCCCGAGACTCGGTTTTTAACCGAGTCGAAGTTGAAAGTGTTCCATTAGTGAACCGCTGGAAGCGGGGTACTATAGTAACTAGCAAGACTACATATATATAAAATTGTACAAGAAGCATCAAAGTTTCTTTTAATTGTGTAAAAGACACAAACTTTGGCAGATTTATGAAGAGAGATCCAATACGCACCAAAATAAGGCGTAAAATGCATGTTGTAGATTTACACCCTATTTTAGAGAGTAAATTGCCTTTTTTCGTTTATGCTTATGCTTAAGTTAAACAGAGGGCAAGTGAGTGATTATAATTTTATGCCCTAATAAAGGCGTAAAATTATCGTTTGCTTATTGGTGAGCAAATGCATGCCTGGGGTTCGTACACCCTGTCAATTGCTTATTGGGGGAGGAAATGCATGCTCTTGCATTATAAAAAGCTACATGTCTTCATCATGCTATCTGTCGTTTGCTTATTGGTGAACAAATGCATGCCTAGAGTTCATACACCCTGTCATTTGCTTATTGGGGAGGAAATGCATGCTCTGGAATTATAAAAAGCTACATGTCTTCCACTCTCTTTCCATTCTCATAAAACCCACGGCTAACTACAGTTAATTTGAGGTCTTGAGATTTTACGCCCTATAATAGGGCGTAAATTGACAAATATGTAGATTTACGTCCTATAATAGGGCGTAAATCCTCAATAACTCTGGATTAGTTTTTACGCCCTACTTTGGTGCGTATTGGGACTGTAATCCGTATTGGGACTGTAATCTCAAATAGGCTGCTTGTTTTTCAATTAGCATGATAAAATAAGTCCTTTAATATATTTTGATCTAACCGCCATTACTGGACCGGAGGCTGGAGGTGTTTGCCAACCCCAAATGATAAAGCCGTATTGTTGCTGTAGGCCAGGAAAGTGTGTACAATTTGTTTTTGAAGATGTTACTGAGAGTTCCACGCCAGCATCTTTTCTAGGACATGAAATCTGTAATAATAGCATGAGACCTGCCTATACTGGACTCTGCTCTAATCCGGTTTGGACATTTCTTGTCATATTTTTACGTGAACTCTCTCTCTCTCTCTCTCTCTCTCTCTCTCTCTCTCCCCCATAATTTGTCAAATGGCTCAAATCCTTGTATCAGATTCTTGCTCAAATCTCATCTCATTTGGTACTAATATAAAATTATACTACACAGTTGTCGATGTTAGTCTATAGTTCTCCTTATCTTTCGTCCTATGACTAGATCATCATCGGGAAGCCAATTTAGTCAGATTTTTTATTCTAACAGTTTTTCCCCTTTGAAGCTTAAAGTAGTAGATTATGTCTAAATATTCTCTTGGTGGCTTGATAAGAAATTAGAACTGCTTGTGATATTCCATCGTTTGATTTATTATATCCACAGATTTTGTTTATTACGCGATTGACATTGATGCTCTCCTCAGCTTGTGCTCTCTACCACTTCATACGTTCTTTTTATCTTCCTACTTAATTGCTCCAGCCACATTCAATTAAGTTTAGAAGGCTACAAATGACACGCCAGTCTGTGATCTACAAATTAGGTGTACAAATCTTCAGAGTGGATGCTGTTTGGGGGCTCCAGAGTCTCGTTTTTGAGTTATATTAAGGTGAATAGTCCAACAAGACTATTCCAAAAATCACTGAAAACAGGATGCATTGCAAAAGCTAATACGATAAATTGTCTAATTGGGTTGTAGTGGTCTACAGAAAAAGGGGGATATGTGCCCGACTTTCCTTTTATACTCTCTTTGACCCATTTCAATTAATTAAAGATTTCAGTCTACATTCTTATATGGGTTTATCAACTCCCTCTCCCATCCCCCTCTTTGCTCTTACTGATGAATACCATCTTTTCTCTCCACTGAACAACTTGGGTTGATTCTTCTAGCTGGGAAGCACAGACGTGTACACAACACAGATGCCAAAAATAATTGGCATGCCAAAATCTGCTTGGTGTCTGTTTCATTGTTGGTACATGAACATTCAACATAGCTATTTTGCAGCCATTTAAATCTCCCCAAAATTGGTTCCCTTCACCTGTCTTAAACTGACTTTTTCAATCTGTCCCCAACTTCTAGATTCTACATTTGCAGCTTAACCCTCTCTCTTCCTTGTCAGTTTTATGGTTATCTATGAATTCACCATATAGGTAGGGTTCCATGATCGCGGAACATTCGTTCCCAAACATGGAACGCCGGGTATGTACCAACAAATTAACGCATCATATACTTCGTTCCCAACCAGAATTTGAAAGGGAAGAAGATGAAGTTTATTGCTATTTTGTTAAAAGTTTTTAGAACCCTAGATTGCTAGTTCTTTGTGAAAAGACATTATTGTTAAGGTTGTTTCAAATTTATGAATCTATACTGGACGTATTGCATTCGGAAGAAGCCTACCCCGACGCATCGTGTACCAGGACCATAGTTTGCAATATAGGTTGATACCGATACGATATGACCGACGACACGAAAAAAATATCATTCAACAAGGATGTAAAAACATAGTAATGCTGCAATTGTAAAAACGTGTAAACGAAGAAAACTAATTTATCGCAGGTAAACCAATCAAGAAGGATGACTATTATTTCATTCAATTTCAAAATTACTAAGAAACAACACAAACTACTTAAAATTATGCCTAAATGTATAAAATATTTTTTCCTAATTTTTTTAATAATTAATATTTTCTGATACCAAAAAATCCGATACTGTTATTCGAAACCACCGACAATACCGGTACTCATACGAAGGCTCCAATACCGATACTGTCACGTTCCCGTTTTTGTTCCGTGTTCCTTAGCATTCCCCATACAAGGTAACCATGGTCAGGTTAACCCCCTCTATAATCGACTTGAATCCTCCACTAGATCCATTGCATAACCATGGGGATCTTGTATTATGGTACCTCTAGTAATTCATTTTAGAAAATTCTACCACCAATACTATTCTGTGCATTTACTTTCAACACTCTCTGGTCCCCAATGTACCTTGAAATATTGCACCTAAAAATAAGCACCTGATGATTTTCTAAAGCTGTTTTCTCCATAAATTGACTTCTTTCTTTTTACAGCTCTAGTCAATGTTCATGTAACATTTATTTACTTTCCATCTTTGTGGGTTTATTGTAGGTGTGCTGCAGAAGGGTGTACATGGCGTGTGCATGCATCGAAGCTCCCCCATGCCAGCACATTCAGGATAAGGACCTTGAACCCTGAGCACACGTGTGTAAAATCAGATGACGGTGGCCATCGGCAGGCGACTGCAAAGTGGATTGCTAGTTGCATAAGAGAAAAACTTCGGCAGGATAGAAACTATAAGCCCAGGGAAATTGTGAATGATATCCAGAGAGAGTACGGGGTGGCCATCACATACAAGCGAGCTTTCCTCGGCCGTGAAAAGGCTTTAGAAGAGCTGCGAGCAGAATCAGCCAGGAACATAGGTGTCCAGGAAGCTGAGAGCCACCACCACATGGATGGTCAACCATGGGGCGAGATACACGATCCGCCTAGAAAGAAACGGCTCTATGAACCAAACAATCCGAAGGAAGTTAGACCGCTACACTGCACTCGGTGTAACCAAATTGGGCATAACAAAAGGACCTGTACGGAGCTTGGTATCGCACAAGGTTAAGGTTTTACTTGATGTTGTTCTTGTGTTTTTGTTGGTTGGTTCTTTGCTCACATTATTCTTACTGCAATTGATAGATGGATCAAGTTAGCACTTAGCACCAAGCTTGGTAACTGGGAGCGATGATTTTGGAGATGTAGGTAGGATCTTTCTCCATCATTCTTCCTCTCAAGGAATTGGGATGTTTTGATGGCTCAGAGCGATCAAATGTGTTTTTTCTTCTTTATATTTTTTTTTTCTTTTGGAGCAGGAGATCAAATGTAATCCAAACTTGTAGATCATACAAACTGTGAACTTGTTAATGCACATTAGCATCAAGAAATTCTTGGGTTTTAATATTTTTATAAACAGGTAGAAAAACTTGGAACTGCTCTTCGGAAGCTTTCTGTTCAAAGCGCACGGCATCTTTCATGCTTGAACTATCACGAGATATTTTCAAAGGTTTCAGTTACTGACATTTGACTTCACTGATGATGGATGTTTCATGGTAGTTGGTTTACATGAGCTTGTTCCAAGTGCTTCATACATTTCGTCCTCGAGTTTTCCATATTTTGTCGTGCTTGTAATTGATTGTTACTCTTTTCACAGCTGCGATTCTTGTTTTTAGAAGCTTATTCTAGAGGACTGTTTGGTTCGGTGAAGTACGGCGAAATTAAAAATTGATATTTTGTGTACTTATTGCGGTGAAGTAGAACAAAGTAATGCGAAATGAAAAAAATTTCGTTTGGATACTTTGGAGAAGTGGGGGTTAAAATTGAAATTTTCTAAAATTTGTTGTTTGGTAGGTTGCTGAAGTGAGTAGAAATGTGTAACTTTTTTCGAAGCAAGATGAATATTAAATTTTTTTTGTTTTTTTTGTTTAAGTAGAGAGAGAATGGTTTCAACTAAAAGTGCGAGATGAAAATGCTAATTTTTCACTTTCGTGTTCCACTTCGGAGGAAAAAAAAATTCGATATTAAAATTTCAATTTCGTGACAGACAAAATTTATTGTTCATGTTAATTTATAGTAAATTTTGTTTGTAAATCCTCTAACCAAACACTTTTAAGTAGTCAAAAATCTAAATTTTGGCCAATTTTTTGCTCCAAAATGCCGAACCAAACAGCCCTAATTGTAATATTTGGTCACAGTGATTACACAACTAAGTCCACTTTGCTTATTACATAACTTAGCCCTAATTTTTATACACATATTTGTTGTATTTTAAAGTTGTATCAAACGTTGGATTAGTTGCTAAGTTATCAAAATTAGACTTCAAAATACGCACATAGAATTGTTGTTTTCAAAATATACACATTTTTAATAATAAAATATGTATAGAATTTATGATATTTTACACTAACTATCTCTAAGTTTTGAACTTATTACACGGGGTACCCATATTTTAAACTAATTATACTAACCACCCCTATGTTTTATATTTATTACATGGGGTACCCCTACTTTAAGATTTAAAATATATATATATATATATATAACACTAACTACCCCTATTTTTATTTTACTTTTCTAAAGGAAGGGGTGGTCAGTGTAATTAGTTTAAAAGTAGGGGTACCCCTTGTAATAAGTCCAAAACTTATGGGTAGTTGGTGTAAATAACTCTAAAATTTATTCGGTTTTAGATTTTGGACCGAAACCGAAACCGAAACCCAAAGTCGAAATTGAAATGGAATAAAAAAAATTTCCATATATTTAGAACAAAGGCGTACGTTTAGGTTTGGTTTTATGTCAAAAAACTTAATAATGTTTGAAAATTATCCCTATTTAATATGGGTGGTGCTATGTCTACAATCTTATGCTTACAACCGCCACGTGCGCGTCCACGTGGCGGCCGTCTATTGGAGGAGGGGGAAGAGGTGGGATCCGGTGGCTGTCCGAATGGTCACCACGTGGCCGGAACGTCACGTGACGGTCGTTCATTATGAGAGAGGTGGGACCGAAAGTGGCTCACATAGCATGAGGTGAGAGGGTTGTAAGAAAGTTGTAAGCATTTTGTAGTAAACTTAGCTTTATTGATTTAATATACTAGGTGGGACGGATCCATCTCAACAAGGTAAGTCGTTAGGTCTGAAAATATTTTATATTTAAATGTTTGAAAATTATCAATATTAAAATATTATATAGGATTTTTTTTTGTAAAATACTAAGGTCAAATCCAAACATATTTTTCATCGGATCTCTTCGATGGGCCGAGATATAAGACCCAACATTCTTTTATATGCTAGATTAGCTAGCCTGGACCAAGATTAATCAGGCCGAGCTAACACATGGATCCATTTTTTTGACCGAAATTTTGTCGGGCTGGCCTATCTGACCCAATTGATAGGTCTAGGAGAAGACCAAAAATTGAGAGTCAAAATTTTGATAAGTTGTTGGTAACAAACAGCTTTGGATCACTTTTAGAAAGCAAGACAAATTATAACCACTAAGAGCATTAATAGTAGATGAAGCTAAAGATTACATTTTGAAACCCAAATTTATAATAAAAAATTAAATATAGAATAGATTGGGTTTGTATGCTAATAGTAAAAAAAAAAAAATTTAGGTCCATATGAGATGTCATCCTTATTCTTTTTTAAAAATAAAAGAAAATTTTGAATCTTGAAATTAAGACTCCAAGTTAAATCTTATTATTCTACAAAATGAGTTCTATGTTTTGAATGTATAAATTTTGAGATACAGACTACAACTCATGTGATTGTAATGTGATCATCGTGGAGGACCAATTAAATTTTATAATTCTACAAGACGAGTTCCTATATTCTAAATTTAGAAATTGTAATGAACCTTAGTAGTGATGCTCTAACAAACAATCCAAAAGGACAAGAGTGCGGTCTCTACCTAGAGGACCCGAATTCGACTAGAAGCTTTTATAGATAGGCTTCAAATCCGGGTGTAGCATTACCCGGACCCGATAACACCGCTACGGTGCCTGGCCTAGTACCTAAGGAGAACCTTAGATAAATCAATAATGCCTTAAGGCCCCCCTCTTATATCATGGTGTGTATTGGGTCTGTCCTGACCAGCCCGTAGTCCGAGTCAACTGGATTTGACCGAGTTTGATCTGGACCGAACTCAATCCGAGAGGAGAGACGGACCGGATCAGCCCGATCCGATCCGATCCGATCCAAAAAAATCTAGATCAAGTTCGGATCCATGATCCAGTCAGGGACCAGACCGAACCGGTCTGGGTCATGGTCGATTTATGATCGGACCAGTCCGACCCAATTTTTTTTTTTTTTACGTTTATTTATATATATATTTCATATATACTATATGATATAATTTATATGTTAAAAAATTCAAGTTAAAGTTGATAGACTTTTTTTTTTACTATGTTATTTTATTATAATTTGAAATTTATAAGTTATTTGTTTGAAAGTTTTTTTTATATAACTTTTAAGTATAAATGTATTTAAAATTTAAAAGTTATATGTTTAGTATAATTTTAAATTTATAAATTTATTTGTTAGTATTTTTTTTATTTTTTTTATATCAATATTTATATAACTTTAAGTATAAATAAAAATAAAAATATTTATAACCCGCTTACATTTCATACATTCCACAGTTTTAGGTATTGATTTTTGATCTTTTGGATCTAAAATCGGTGCGCCCTCACAATCAGAGACAATTTTTTGTTAATAATATTTCAATAAAAAAGACTGTTTTCTATTGACAATATGTCTAGCCATAGTCATACTACTAACTTCAGGAGGTTACATTTGTGTCGGTGGCACAGAATCATGAATATAATAATTTTCAAACACATTATTATAATAATCATAATTTTCATAATATTCGTTTCAACTGTGTCCATCCATAATTTTTTTTTATTTTAAAAGAGCTAAATTAATTACTACTCTAAAAGAGAGAGAGAGAGGGGAAAGAAAAATGTAAAATTAGAAAAAAAAAATATTGTCTAATATTAAATTTACTTCAAACGTCTGCTATAACCCTCTAAAAGAAATCGCAAGAAATTTTATTAAGAGGGAGGAAGCTGGACTCTAGTAATTGATTTGCATCTAAACTTTGTAATTGTCTTGCTTCCAAACTTTTTAAGAGAGGGAATTGTTATAAAAAATGACCGAAATATTCGTAAAATGGACAAAAAATTGGCACTAAAACAGAAGTATTTTGGTAAAAATAGTCCACGACTATATTTATAAAAAATAATTCAGTCGAACCGGACCTGAACCGATCCCATCAGGACCGGTCAAACCGGGCCGTCCGAATTCGGCTCGGTCCGAACGGAGCCGACAACGGACCTGGTTTGCCGGTCGGATTCTCCGACCAGTCCGGACCCGTGGGAGGAGCGGGCCGGAGCGGACCGGTCCGTTGACCTGGTCTGGCCCTTTCCGGACCGAATTTGATCGAACCGGATTTCAAGCCGCCCGTTCTTTAACACACCTCGACCTCTGTATTGACCACCAACTGGCCCCCGCCGACGTGGCGTTTCCTCAGTCCCCCGAAGCCGTGTTGTAGATAAATACTTGGTATATATTATTTCAAAGTACATCCTCCCTCTGCTCACAGTTGCTTGCGTGCATTCAAACGAAAAATAATGAAAAACCTATTTCCCGCCATTATTTTTACCAAAGTAAAAAAAGTAAATCAAAGCAAAGCAAACATTCAGTAACGAATAAAAACGCGGGAAAACTTTGAAAGATTGGATCCCATTCTTCACTATTTCCCGCCAAAACCCATCGGCTTTATAAAATGCAAGCTCCTTTTTTTTGTTCTTCCTCTTCTTCCATCACTAATCTATTCTCTCTCGGATCTGCTTCTTCCTCTCTCTCTCTCTAGAAATGGCTGCTCAGTCTGTGACCCCCGGAGCGATATCGACGCTCCTGGCGAACCCATCGCCGGATTCCTCGTCGGAGCTACCGGACATCGTCGTCCAGGTCGTCGACCTCAAGCCCATCGGCTCCAGCACCACTCGATTCACGTAATTAATCACAAGCCCCCCCTTCCCCTCTTTTATTTTTATTTTTCTTGTTTGATGTGCTTACTGTTTGTTCTTGAGCACACCAACTGTTTGTTAAAATTCTTGCTTGGATTGCTAGGGTTGTTGGATTCGTAGGGACCTGATCCATACAAATGCTACCCGGCGTCGACCTTGACTTGTAACCAATGCAGAGCTTAAACATAACTACGAGAATTGTGAGGTTTTACTTCATTTTCATATAGATTCTAGTGAACTAGAAGCCCTATCACTCGAAAGATCTAGGCCGTGTTGGACACACATTGGTTACAACCCGGATACTCCAAAATACACTAGGATGACACCAAATTAGGTGGCCATATCCGTGTCACTTTTGCTGTGGAGTGTCACATCTCTCTATATGAAACATAGGTAGTGAAATATCCAACCGCAAGTTTGTATGGTATTGGTAATTTTTAGAGGACCCAAACCTAACATGGACATGGCTTGAAGCTTACATGGGTAGGGTTCAGGTCCAAGGCTAACACCATCTTGGCTAGTTTATTGTTGGCAAAAAGAGATTCTACAACTTGCGTTCAGTGTGCATTATTCTCCCTTCATTTCTAACCATATCATTCAATGACACGGCATGTTTACATGAACATGACATTGATTTTGGTGTGTTCTAGTGTAATTTGAAGTAGTTGTAAAAGCATCCTCCAACAGTGGTGGAGCTAGGCTCTAAAATTAGATAGGGCTGTACTTTAGGTATAGCTTGAGCTACACGAGGACACTAAACATTGCTTTGCCCAAAATATCATTTTTTGAAAATTTATTGATCACTCAATTGTTGCATACTTCAAATCCAAACAAAAGGATAAAACATAACTAAGAAAACATCAAAAAAATCTAAATTTTTCCCTCCAAGAATTTGGGCTGGGCTATAGCTCGGCCGTGCCCACAGCTCCGCCTCTGATCTCCAACCCAAGTAACAAAACCTAGTAATAAAAAACACTCATTTGATTACTGCTATAGTACTTTGATACCTTATTTGATTTCCCAATAAAATCACTCACATACTCCAACCCAAGTAATCTAATGGGTAACCATTTCTGAAACTTTTTAAATTAGCCCATTATAGAAAGTCCATCAATAAAGAGAGCTATTGGAAGAAAGCTGTTGCTTGCTGGGAAGATTTGCATCTTCTGAATTTCTCTTTCCTCTAGATAAAATTTTCCATCCAAGAAAGTGAATTGCTATTTTTGCATCTCCATTTGCATCCTGTGTTGGAGATGCTCTAATGTTCATTATGTGTCTGTCATGACACAGACATGGCACTTATGACCTGGCATGACATTGTTTTTTGGAGTGCTAGTGCTTCCTATGTTTCTACTGTTAATTTATACTACTATGCAGTTTCATGGCTAATGATGGAAAGATGAAGTTAAAGGCAATGCTTCCGTCTCACTTTGCACCTGAAATCCATTCTGGGAACCTCCAGAATCTCGGCCTCATACGTGTTCTGGATTACACTTGCAACACCATCCCGAACCAACCTGACAAGTAATTTCTCCATCTTAATTTTTGTACTTCTCATGCCCTTCTATTTTGGAGTGGTGGTTGATGTTGTGAAATATTCTAGGGCTTTGATTGTCACAAAATGTGAGGTGGTTTCTCCTGCGCTTGAGTCTGAGATCAAGAGTGAAGTTAAAAAGGAGAAGGGAACTGATACTGGAATCATATTAAAGCCGAAGCAGGAGATTGTGGCAAAATCTGCAGCACAAATTGTTCATGAACAACATGAGAAGTAAGTAGCATTGTTGTAGATCTAGCAATAATAGTATGCTTTCACATTTTTGTGTCAAGAAAGTCTAATAAATGTTATCCTATGGTTATTTTCAGTTCTGCTCCTGTTGCACGAATGGCCATGACTAGAAGGGTAAATCCTCTTGTTTCCCTTAACCCTTATCAAGGCATCTGGACCATAAAAGTCCGTCTCACAAACAAAGGCAACTTGCGTTCATACAAGAATGCCCGAGGAGAAGGTTTTGTCTTCAACGTAGAGTTGACTGATGAAGATGTAAGTGCAATTGCTAGTAAACTGTTTGTAGCTCTTTTAATCAAATGATTTCAACTTATATGTTGTTTCTGTGTGCAGGGCACCCAAATACAGGCCACCATGTTCAACGAAGCTGCAAAAAAGTTTTATCCTAAATTTGAACTGGGAAAGGTTTATTACATTTCTAAAGGAAGTCTGAGAGTGGCAAACAAGCAGTTTAAAACTGTCCAAAATGATTATGAGATGACCTTAAATGAGAATTCTATAGTTGAAGAGGCAGATGGAGAAGCTCTGATTCCTGCAACGAAGTATAATTTTGTCAAGATTGATCAACTTGGATCATATGTTAATGGACGGGAACTTGTAGGTAAAACCATTCGTTCTATACTCTGGAAGTTTTTTTTAATAGCATTTTTTATACTGGATAGCTTCTGTTTGTTATTTTGCTTATAAACAGTCTTTGCTTCTGCAGATATTATTGGAGTTATTCTAAATGTTTCACCTACTTCGAGCTTTAAAAGGAAGATTAACAATGATACTGTCTCAAAGCGTGATATAACTATTGTAGATGATTCGTAAGTACAATGCTTATCTAATTTGGTTACCTAACTTCATATAAGTAATTTCTCTTTGTAGTCTGTATCTCCCCTTACAAACAAAATGCAATCGTGTGCAGGAAAAATACTGTTGTTGTCTCTCTATGGAATGCTCATGCTACAGAAGTAGGCGAGCAATTACTTGACATGGTTGACACTGCCCCTGTTGTAGCCATAAAGTCTCTAAAAGTAGGAGACTTCCAAGGTATAGATATCAGACAGATTACTCTCATGGCCTAATTTGTCAATATAATTTATCCAAGTGGAATGCTTCTTGTAGGTGTTTCCCTGTCAACGTTGAGCAAAAGCACTGTGGTTATAAATCCTGACTTACCTGAGACTAAGAAGCTTAGATCATGGTATGATACTTTTCTTCTTTGGTTTGTATAACTCTCTTTGACACATGAAATTTTCATCATGTTTTATCCATTTTTTGTGTGCAACAGGTATGATTCCGAAGGAAAAGATACCACATTGGCATCTGTTACTTCTAGTGTGAGCCCTGCCTCTTCAAAGACTGGACTGAGGTCCATGTACTCTGATAGGGTTTTCCTTTCAAAAATAACCAGCGACTCAACTTTGGGTCAGGATAAGGTACTTGTCACCTTTTTCTAGCAAATATTTGCTAATTTTCATCGCTAATATGTTGCTTTGCCTGTTAGCAACAAATAAGTTTGTGTTCCTTATTACTAAACTAGTTTGTATTGGCAGCCTGCCTTCTTTAGCATACAAGTTTACATAAGTTCAATCAAGCACGATCAAACAATGTGGTACCGTGCATGCAAGACCTGCAACAAAAAAGTGACAGAAGGAGGATCTGGTTACTGGTGTGAAGCATGCTCAAAGAGTGATGAAAATTGCTCTTTAAGGTAAACGACATAATATATTTCTGACAACATTACCCATTTGCCATAGTTATCATCATCATCAATTGAATTTGTGGACATCAAATCAAAAGGTGGTGTTTATTTACACGCAGATACATAATGGTAATGAAGGTTTCAGATCCATCTGGTGAAGCTTGGCTTTCTATGTTCAATGAGCATGCAGAACAAATCATTGGATGCACTGCTGATGAACTTGACAGAATAAAATCTGAGGTTATAATGCGAAATATAGTTGTCTATCTTTCATAATGCTTCAAAGTTTCTCTTCCTTCTCTTAATTAATTGTGGTTTTATCTCTTTAATACCTTAGGAAGGGGAGGATAAATTCCAGCTCAAGTTGAAGGAAGTAACATGGGTTCCCCATACGTTCCGAGTATCTGTTGCTCAGACAGAATATATGGGAGAGAAGAGGCAGAGGATAACTGTCAGAGCACAAGCACCGGTAGACTACTCAGCCGAATCCAGATATCTGCTAGAAGAAATATCAAAGATGGCAGTTGCCTAGAAGCAGAGTTTTCCAAATGCAAGATTGCTGTTTGTTTGCTGGAATGGATAGTTTTCCTTGTAAGAAAGTTCAGTTCTTATGCTGTTTCGATCAAAGGTTATGGTAGTTCTAACATGAAATGTAATATTTCTCCAGATTATTCTCTTGCATGTAATATATGCTTTGCTATTAGAGCTCACCTTTTGCTACATTCCAAGTTTCTGATTATAGTTTGAGTTGAACAGGGAGTTGGTATCTAAATGAAGTGGTGTTGCTTCTAACGTTCTATATTTATTCTTATTGTCAGAACAGTTTGGTTGTTCGTATTCTCTATTATTTAGTAATCATTTGGTGATCTGATGCAAAATGATGGAGGATAATTCCATCAGTGTCATATTCTGATGTACAAATGCAATAATTTGTACTGCAATCTATTAATGTTCACATTAGAGTCCATTGCATAATACTGCACTTGCAGCATGACAATTGGAGTGTCAAAACTCCAACCTCATGAACAACTTGGCAAAGTGACCAAAACTATATATATACAGACCTACACACCATCAGGCTCCCAAATACTTGTCTATGACAGCAGACAATGCACTCTTTTTCACTGCACCAGTGATGCCTTCCATTAGTTCTCCCTTCTTGAAGAATAAGATGGTTGGGATGCTCCGGATGCCGTGCAGGCTCGCCATCTTCAGGTTATCGTCGGTGTTGATCTTGTAACATGCGATCTTCCCCGCGTAGTCCTTGGCCAGTTCGTCCATCACCGGCGCAACCATCTTGCAGGGTCCACAAGACGGAGCCCAAAAATCCACCACGACCAACGCGGCCTTGCTCTCGACTATGAGCTCTTTCCAGCTCTTGTCGCTCACCTCCAACACTGTCCAAGTACAATTTGTCATCTTCTAGTCTTTGAATCTAGTAAGTATCGACATTGTTGCGACATAACAGAAATAAACTCGAGAAATCAGATAACACCAATAGAAAATTCACAATCGTAAAGACTAAAATTTACGTGGTTAGATCAAGATGCCTACATCCATTGCACCTGTTTAAAGAAAACAACCCTACAAGATGAGAACACGAAAATTGTCGCTCATCAATAGATTATGTAGAAATTATGACAGTAAAAGTAAGAGACTATTTGGTCCAGAACTAAAAGCTAACTTTGATGATAAATCATAATGGCCTGGAATCATCTATTGAAGGAATAACAAATTAAATAACTACTGCAAGGAAAAGTAAAGCAGGAAATAGAAGACCATCAGGAAAATTATCAAAGGTATAAATTTACTTATATGCAGAAGAGGCTACTCGATATGAGGGTGATTCAGTTCCACAATAGTTCTTGCAACACTTCTCTCATTGATCTCAATAATCACGGACGAGGGTGGCTAGGTCCCTCTATTAGCATATCATGTGTCCATATATGAAAATCCAATCATATGCAAAATTTACATACGTTTTCATATTTAGAACTCATTGACTAGGTAATAATAGGACTTTGCGCTAATCCAATTATATCTGTACTCCAAGTGAAAATGATCATGGGTCTGTTTTTGTCCGATATTTTTTATTGGTACATTCGAAAAATTGACACAATGTTTCAACAACTTTGAATAGGTCGAACTCGAGTCACCCTTGTGGTTACCGGGAAGAGGCATAAGACCATGACTGAGTGGCGGAAGATTAGTGGATCAAGCCAGAGGTCGTATTATTCATTTCATTTATAAATGGAGGGAGTTGGGAGACAGTGGGCCAAAAAACATAGTTTGAAGTATCGGCCGATACCGATCCGATACGGCCGATATCGATACAGTTTGGCATGTCCCAATTCGATACCGACCGATACCCGATATTGGTCGATACCGACATTAGAGGTCTTTTTTTCGGTCAATTTGACAAAGAAAATTTAATTAAAAAGACCAATTAGCAATGGTGTAAAAGCATAATGAGGTTGTAAAAACATATAAAAGAGAAAAACTTATCTATCAAATATAAATCAATCGACAAGGGTGACTACTATTTCGTTCAATTTCAAAAATACTAAAAAACAACACTAGAAATACTTTAAATTAAGCATAAATGTATAAAATGTATTTTCTAAAATGTTATTAATTTACTAATAGTTGTTTTCTTTCCGTTACAAAAAAAATCCGATACCCCGATCCGTAACTGCTGATACTACCGATACCGCCGATCCCGATACTCATAGGAATGGTCCGATTCCGATACTTTGAACCTTCCAAAAGACATATAACGCAGCGTGCACAAAGTCTCGAGCGTTACTTAAAAAAAAAAAAAAAAAACTCTGAATCGAAAGGGAGGGTACCAAGAGAAATTACCTTCATCAACTGCATTGGTAGCACGGCATATGACACTGTGAGGTCCTCGACTGGTTTGGGATGAAGGCAATTGGATGAATGAAGGAGACAGTGACTTCTTTGGTTCCTTGAATGGAAGCAACCTGGACTTTCTAGAGTTTTGAGCATGGAGAGCGCATGTTCTTGCAGAAGTCCGAGTCACGGTGGAAATAGTAGGAGGGGTCAGTTGGAAGCAGGCTTCCAATGCCATTGCTCTTCCTCCCTCTTTACTTGCTTGTTTGCTCTGGGTTACTGGTGAAGAGGGAGAAGATAAGAGACAGTTTTGTGGTCTTGGTGCACATAACATTCACTTCCACTCTCCCATGTTATGTGGAGGATATATATCCATGGATTGTAAGGTGTTCAGATTTTCTTCAACCAAGTTGATTAGAGGTGGGCCCACACCTATTTGTGTTACACTTTCCAAACCCAATGGAACATATCCTCCCAATTTAGGTCACATCAAGGGGTAAACACCCCCCATACACATTAGGTAGTCTCCAATCATACCTCTTAAAAATCTAATTGAGAAAATTTCCTTCAAATTTATCTCCAACCATTGTTTTAAAAATCAGACCGGAGATTGACGTGACGAAGGCACTGGGTTAGGTCAAATTAGTTCAACCAGTGGTTGAACCACTGGATTAATCTAAATGACCCAAGTTTAATCCCTTATGTACAC
The DNA here is from genome assembly GCA_036927795.1 of Iris macrosiphon. Lineage (NCBI taxonomy): Eukaryota > Viridiplantae > Streptophyta > Magnoliopsida > Asparagales > Iridaceae > Iris > Iris macrosiphon. Next base: position 158,214,828 of record JAYESA010000002.1, on the reverse strand, counting down.
TAATTTTTACAAAAAATATTTATTTCCAATAGAATTTTGTAAAAACAGTGGCTCAACATTGAACCAGACCAAAAAAATGACCGGTTCACGGGTCAATCGGTTGAATCGGCCGGTCTAATCTGGTTTTTAAAACACTGTCTCCAACCAAGCCTCAAATTGAGAAAAAAAATTCAAAATTTTTTGAGGGAGGATGTTGGATCCTCAAATTTGAGGATCCACTATTCATGATCATTTTACCCTCCAAGTTGTAACTAATTACTAATATATCCTACATATGTTAAACACTAAACTTAATTAACTTACAATATTTTCTAATTTCTAATTATAAATAATATAATTATTATACCATTAAAATGTTCTTGTTGAGATCTTCCAATAGAATATAATATTGAATATATTTGTTATTAGTAATTTTTTTGGTTTATTATATTAATTTTTGATTAATAAAATAATATTTAAATAATTTGAAAATTAATAGCATCTAAGTGAAATACCATATCATCTTAGTGCTTGATAGTTGCAATTTCATTTGCAATGTAATCGAGCTCCTTATTTTCATCATATAGCTAGATGAAGATAGTACATAAGAAGGACCGACTCCAAAATTCATTGTTGAAAAAAGATAGTATTGAAATAATGAAATTTTTTTGGATGAGGAAGTGGATGATAAAATGAGTAGTGGTATGCAACCTTTTTATAGATTTTTTTTTTACCGGATTGGAATTGTATAAATATTATAAAATAATATTAATAATATTAAATAATATAATATTATCTCGGTAAATAAAATAAAATATTAATGTATATGATTATATTAAATAATTGTGAAAAAATAAATTTATGTAGAAATAAGTAATGATTGTTTATTATTTGAGGATTGATTGGTTGGAGATATACAATTTTGAGGATAGTATAATATAGATTTTTTTTTTGAGTCCTCAAATTAAATATTTTTTGTAAGAATGGATTGGAGATGGCGACCTCCAAAATTTAAAGGGTGGTGATAAGGGCACTACAAAATACACTTGGGGCTAGCCCAGGATTGGGGCTAGCCTATTAATGAATAAAGTTTACTCATATTAGCCCAAACATTAAACTCTCTTCCCAAACCCTCCAAACCCCCACCGGAGCCCTCCCCCCTCCTCCCTTTCTTGTCGGAGCCCTCCTCCTCAACTTCTTCCTCCTCCTCCTTGTCGATGGCTCCCAAACTCTCGAAAGAATCAAGGTACAATTATTCCTTCTCCTTGTTCTATTGCATTTCGAAAACTTTTCAAAATTATAATAATTTCTATTGCATTTCAATTTTTTTTCAAAAATTATCTTTCCAATCTTAAAATTAGGGCATACAAGTCTTGAATGTAGTTTCGGATGTAGTTTCGACATTTTTCTGGAGTATCGTACCCGATTTTAGGGCATACAAGTTCGACATCCGTCGAACATATGGAACAGAACCATGCGGGACTGTAGAAATTTTTACAGTCCTATATACATTGTGGACTGTAGAAATTTCTACAGTCCTATATGTATAAAGGACTGTAGAAATTTTAACAGTCCTGTATACATATAGGACTGTAGAAATTTTTACAGTCCTGAATGTTGAATAAATTTTGGGATGTTAAAATATATATCTTTTTTGTCTTATAGTCATGACCCTCAGAAGGGCATTGAGGATGAAGGTATCATAAGAAGACGTCCTACTGCGTCGATGGGTAAGGAACACAATATTCAGCGTACTGTTGAACCAGCTCTCACTATCCGCGACCCCGAGGCACGCCCTGAAGTTAGGAAACGTCGACTGACGAAGAAGACTGTAACTCGTTCGAAGAGACGTGCTCTTAGTACTCCTAGTACTTCTTCTTCTTCTTGTAAGCCCCTGATTTTTCAAAAATATTAAAATTGGGATTTTTTCACAATTTTCTGGAATTTTCTGAAATTAAAATCAGGATTTTGAATTATTACATAATTTTTAATTGATAATAAATAATATTAAAATATTATAAAAATAATATTTTTGGGTGTAAAATGAAAAACTGAACTTAGGACAATTTTTCTGGAATTTATTGGACCTCGGACCTATTTTTAAATGCCTAAAAACTATTTATTTATTTAATTAATTATTATTAATTATTAATTATTTTATTTTTATTATTATTATTATTATTATTATTATTATTATTATTATTATTATTTACATAATACCCAGCCCACTGGGCCCGGCCCACCGGGCCCAGCCCGAACCCAAGCCCAGCCCAGCCTTGCGGGTCGGGCGGGTCTGCCCGGAGACCCGACCCGCCAGCCGGAGACCCGGTCTCCCTCTCCCCACGCCACCCGCGTCCTGCGCCGGACGCCCCGCTCCGCCGGCCAGCGCGCCCCCACGTCCCCCACCACTCCGCCCGGCTCGCCCCGCCCTCAGCGGCCACGTCCACCCCTCTCCGCCGTTCCCGGCGCCTCACTCCCCCTATTTAAACCCGTCGACCCCCCCCTCTCTCCTCCGTCCGACCTCCTCGCCGCCACCCGAACCGCCACCGCCACCACCGCTCCGGCCTCGCTACTCCGCCGTCGCCCTAGCCACCCACCTCGCCGCCGTCAGCCTCCCCTGCTCCTCCCTCCTCCCTTCGTCCCGGCGCCGGCCACCGCAAGAAGCAGCAAACAGCAGCCGCTGCAGCTCGAGCAGCGCCGCCGCCGCCGCCGGCGAGCCTCCAGCCACCGCGCCGCCCTCGCCGGCGCAGCCCGAGCCCCCCCCGGCCGGCCTCCCCCACCGCAGAGCCGCCCATCGCCGGCGATCGACCCAAGCCCTAACCCTAACCCTAATTTCCATTTCCGTGTCGGACACGACACGGACACGGTTTAGACTCAATTTTCGGGTCCCCTTCAGGTACGCGTAACTTTCGCCTCGTAGCTCCGTTTCCAATTCCGTAAATTGCATTGTGAAGCCTGTACGACCCTCTCGGTGTCCGGATAAACTGTTCGGGACATCGCGTCCTGTGGTGATCGCACACCGCGATCCAAAAACAGGAAAAAACCAGACCCTGTTTCACCCCGGAACTGAGTCCGCCCCGCCAAACGGGACGACTTGGTCGCGTGCGGTCTTCACAGATACGTACGCATCGTCGATACGGACGTGTGAGTTTTCGTGGAAGCTGATTCGGGTGTGCGTGCACACCGGAATCAACGCGTATCCGCGGACACCGCCCCGTATCCGCCTTTTCGGCAATTTACCCTAACTTCGTGCACACACGTCGGATCGAGACGAAACTTGCGCCATCGGACTCGTAGCGATACGCTGGTCCTGTGGGTCAAGTTTGGTTCGATTCTGAGAACGTTGACGAAATCGCGTGTTGTGGGCCCCACAGGCCCCGTTCGACGGGCGATTTTGTGTTCGGCTCATCGGAATCCAAATCTGGAAGTTCTGTTGGGTTCGTATCAGCGTTCCTGACCTGTTGACACTAAGTTTGGTGAAATTGGAGACCGTTGACCCGGACACGTTTTTCGGTGCAAGCGGGCCCACCGGCGGACCCCATTTTGACCCGAAACTGTCGTTTTTGCCCTTGTCTCCAAATTGGACCCAAGGACAGGCGTTTCTAGCTATTTGACATCTTCTGAGCATGATGGTAATGTTTATTTCAGTTTTTGGACTCATCTCTGGAGTTTTCCCCTAAGAACTAAATTAACCAGATCCAAACAACAGGCAAGTACCTGCACTTCAAGTTAATCTTTATATATTGTGATAATTAATTCCCTGCTATACATGTACCCTTGATGTTTACACCTAGTGTTAGAAATGTTGAATTTCATGTCTTGAATATTGGTAGTTCCTGTCTTGTTTTTCATGTCGGGTGGGAGAATACTAAGGAGGCATGTAGTTTACCCTTTCCCCTGGATTGTCTAATAACTGTTGGTACACGACTGTCCATCAGCCGGATCTCGATTGTATTGTCTAATAGCCGTTTATGACGGCCGGATTAGCCTTATAAACCCCTACATGCCAACTAAGAATTCTAAAAACAAACACAAGTTCACACAGATAGTTCTGGTCATGTTATATTTCTTGCTGGCTATTGTAGTTCATTTCCTGTTCCATTTATTTCTGTTTCTCATATTCCTGTTTACAGCTAACTCTGAGATAATAATGTTCTGCTAATGCTGTTTCTCAACATGATATCCAATATTTAATTGTCATAAAATATTTAGTTTAATCTTGTTGTGCACTGTGTACTTTGCTCCTTTCCTGACTGGATCTGTTGTTTAGGCGATGATGAGAACCTTGCCCCCACCTATTATGGCCCCTATGAGGCAGCAGGTGATACAGTTGCAGAGCCAGTTCCCGCACAGGAAGCTACTCCTGCTGAGTAGTTAGCAGTAGTTATCTTAGTTTTGCTCTTTATCTTAGCAATCGGGTTTGTCCCCGATTTCATTCTGATTCCTGTACTAAAATATTTGAATCTGTTGTCACATTTAATTCAGTTGCAATCTTAAGTTTCATTTCTCATTATTTATTATCTTGCCTATGTTATTTATGAATGAGCTAGTTAGTAAATCTGGATTTGACCTAGACAGCGTACTACCGCCGATTCTGCGGCGTAGGCTGGACGTACCCACGCACTCGTGCCCGAATTTCCGGGTGCGGGTCGTGACACATTTTTATTGTGGCCCATGCAGGTCAAACGACTAAATTGTTCGGTTTCAACTTAGGAACCGAACAGGCCTGCAATAAAATTGAGGATTCTAGGAAAAGCTCATTCACAGTATAGCGTCCTTATTTCAATTCTTGATATCATTGCTGCTCAATTTTTTTTTCCTATCGCCTTTGATTTCCAAGTAATCTATTCTGAACTCCCTACCCCTTCATCTTTCAGAATGGTCCAGACCAGGAACACAGTAGGAGGCACATCAGAACCAGCTGAGCAGAATGTGCCCGAGACTCTTGCACTCCCGCCGCCTCCATCTGTCCCGACAGTTACCTTAGATGGGACACAGCTACTAGGAGTGTTCCAGGGATTGGTGGAATCCCAGAAAGAACAGACGGCACTTCTGCGGACCAGCCTCTCAGAAGCTATTAAGTCCCAGGAGTCGCCACTCAAGAGGCCAGGAAGTGCCAAAGACTTCAAGAATCTTAGACCCCTGGAATTCTACGGAACTGAGGGCATTCTCTATGCCGATGAGTGGATAGAGAATGTCGAGAGACTCCTGAAGACTGCTCGGGTTCCCGATGATCTCAAAGTGGAGTCCGCAAGCCTGCAATTTTTGACATTGCTCGAACCTGGTTCAGAGACGAACCTCAACTATCTGCTCCTGACATCACCTGGGAGGACTTCAAGAGGCTATTCAAGGAGAAATTCTACCCCGAAGTGGCTCGGGAAGCTCTCGAAAGCCAATTCGAGAGACTGGAATAAGGTACCCTGACTGTTGATGAATATACTGCTGAATTTAGCAGGTTAAGCCACTTTGCGGAGTACATGGTTCGTACCCCGGAGGACAGAGCCCGTAGATTCAAGAAGGGGCTATCTCCGGATATTCGCCTTGCTGTCACCACCAGCCGAGCTCGCACCTACGAGAAAATCTTGAACGTGGCACAAGGCGTTGAGAGAGACATGGGGCATAAGCTAAAGCGAGAAAGAGATACCGGAAATACGGGACCCAACAAACGCCCTTTTCAACAACAACAGCAGGGGGCCCCGCAACAAGCTCAGCGTCCTCTCCCTCGAGCTCCAGCACCCCAACACCAGGCCCAGGGACAGAACCAACAAGCTGCTGCTTGTAACTATTGTCATAGACCAGGCCATACTTGGCAAGTTTGCAGAAAGAGGCTAGGTGTTTGTCTACTTTGTGGCTCAGCAGAACATCGAGTGAGGGACTGCCCCACTGCTCAAGGACGCGGACAGGCTTACGTAATGACCGTGGAGAACGCGCAAACTCTGGAAGCAGCTAATGCGCGTAAGTGATTCGTAGATATCATTTTTCTAGTATTAATTAGCTCGTGCCTATTGGTTCGTGACCTCAGTCCCAACCTAGTAATTTTTGAACTTGCTAAATAACCTAGTATGCTTTTTTAATTTTGATAACTGTAGAGTTTTTTTGAGGTTGTTTTTTTCTATTGTGCTTATTTTGTGTTATTTTGTGAACTTCAATAATTTGCACCTCCTTTTCATCATCATCTAGCGCACTTAATTTTGCCGAACTTGACTTATGCTGCTATTTTATAGCCTAGTTTTGCAAGCTTACCCTTTATCGGGCTTGTTCATGACACATGTATTATTGAGGCCTGATTAACCCCACTAATACAAGTGTCTACTCAGAATCAGTGTACTACGGTCTGATCAACCTTAGTGCATTTTGATTCGCACTTCGCATGACTACTTATGTGGATTGAGGTATAGTCGACTAGTCTACTTGCCCCCTAAATACGTCCGAGCACATCGTTTCAGCATTACCAGAATAGAACCTCGATCCCTAACCGCCTGACAATTCCCATTAGAATTCCTGAAAAATGCCTTGATCCCTATACCTCTGTTCTACCACCTCGCCCTTAAACTCTTTATTATTGATCCTCGTCTTTCCTCGTTTCGGAAAGACAAAAACCTGTGGTTGGTATAAGTTGATTTGTAGTGCTAGACATACCCCTCAGACCGGTCGAATTGATGATAACCCTTTATGACTAAGACAATACCCTAGGTGCTGTGTTTTGTGTTGCAGACTTAAGGATTCAATACCATGATTTATTAAGTTGGGACCTAGCTTTACTAATTGTACAGCCTTCAAGGATATGAGTAAAATTCTAAGTTGGGTAGCGACCGCAATGTTCACCTAAGAGAAACCCGTTATACTGTGACCAAGTGAGTTTGGACAGAGAGAACCCTGCCATAATTTAAATTTCGAGGACGAAATTTTTAAAAGTTGGGTAGATTGTAAGCCCCTGATTTTTCAAAAATAATAAAATTGGGATTTTTTCACAATTTTCTGGAATTTTCTGAAATTAAAATCAGGGTTTTGAATTATTACATAATTTTTAATTGATAATAAATAACATTAAAATATTATGAAAATAATATTTTTGGGTGTAAAATGAAAAACTGAACTTAGGACAATTTTTCTGGAATTTATTGGACCTCGGACCTATTTTTAAATACCTAAAAACTATTTATTTATTTATTTATTTATTTAATTATTATTAATTATTAATTATTAATTATTTTATTATTATTATTATTATTATTATTATTATTATTATTATTATTATTATTATTATTATTATTATTATTTACATAATACCCAGCCCACTGGGCCCGGCCCACCGGGCCCAGCCCGAACCCAAGCCCAGCCCAGCCTTGCGGGTCGGGCGGGTCTGCCCGGAGACCCGACCCGCCAGCCGGAGACCCGGTCTCCCTCTCCCCACGCCGCCCGCGTCCTGCGCCGGACGCCCCGCTCCGCCGGCCAGCGCGCCCCCACGTCCCCCACAACTCCGCCCGGCTCGCCCCGCCCTCAGCGGCCACGTCCATCCCCCTCCGCCGTTCCCGGCGCCTCACTCCCCCTATTTAAACCCGTCGACCCCCCCCTCTCTCCTCCGTCCGACCTCCTCGCCGCCACCCGAACCGCCACCGCCACCACCGCTCCGGCCTCGCCACTCCGCCGTCGCCCTAGCCACCCACCTCGCCGCCGTCAGCCTCCCCTGCTCCTCCCTCCTCCCTTCGTCCCGGCGCCGGCCACCGCAAGAAGCAGCAAACAGCAGCCGCTGCAGCTCGAGCAGCGCCGCCGCCGCCGCCGGCGAGCCTCCAGCCACCGCGCCGCCCTCGCCGGCGCAGCCAGAGCCCCCCCCCGGCCGGCCTCCCCCACCGCAGAGCCGCCCATCGCCGGCGATCGACCCAAGCCCTAACCCTAACCCTAATTTCCATTTCCGTGTCGGACACGACACGGACACGGTTTAGACTCGATTTTCGGGTCCCCTTCAGGTACGCGTAACTTTCGCCTCGTAGCTCCGTTTCCAATTCCGTAAATTGCGTTGTGAAGCCTGTACGACCCTCTCGGTGTTCGGACAAACTGTTCGGGACATCGCGTCCTATGGTGATCGCACACCGTGATCCAAAAACAGGAAAAAACCAGACCCTGTTTCACCCCGGAACTGAGTCCGCCCAGCCAAACGGGACGACTTGGTTGCGTGCGGTCTTCACAGATACGTACGCATCGCCGATACGGACGTGTGAGTTTTCGTGGAAGCTGATTCGGGTGTGCGTGCACACCGGAATCAACGCGTATCCGCGGACACCGCCCCGTATCCGCCTTTTCGGCAATTCACCCTAACTTTGTGCACACACGTCGGATCGAGACGAAACTTGCGCCATCGGACTCGTAGCGATACGCTGGTCCTGTGGATCAAGTTTGGTTCGATTCTGAGAACGTTGACGAAATCGCATGTCGTGGGCCCCACAGGCCCCGTTCGACGGGCGATTTTGTGTTCGGCTCATCGGAATCCAAATCTGGAAGTTCCGTTGGGTTCGTATCAGCGTTCCTGACCTGTTGACACTAAGTTTGGTGAAATTGGAGACCGTTGACCCGGACACGTTTTTCGGTGCAAGTGGGCCCACCGGCGGACCCCGTTTTGACCCGAAACTGTCGTTTTTGCCCTTGTCTCCAAATTGGACCCAAGGACAGGCGTTTCTAGCTATTTGACATCTTCTGAGCATGATGGTAATGTCTATTTTAGCTTTTGGACTCATCTCTGGAGTTTTCCCCCAAGAACTAAATTAACCAGATCCAAACAACAGGCAAGTACCTGCACTTCAAGTTAATCTTTATATATTGTGATAATTAATTCCCTGCTATACATGTACCCTTGATGTTTACACCTAGTGTTAGAAATGTTGAATTTCATGTCTTGAATATTGGTAGTTCCTGTCTTGTTTTTCATGTCGGGTGGGAGAATACTAAGGAGGCATGTAGTTTACCCTTTCCCCTGGATTGTCTAATAGCTGTTGGTACACGACTGTCCATCAGCCGGATCTCGATTGTATTGTCTAATAGCCGTTTATGACGGCCGGATTAGCCTTATAAACCCCTACATGCCAACTAAGTATTCTAAAAACAAACACAAGTTCACACAGATAGTTCTGGTCATGTTATATTTCTTGCTGGCTATTGTAGTTCATTTCCTGTTCCATTTATTTCTGTTTCTCATATTCCTGTTTACAGCTAACTCTGAGATAATAATATTCTGCTAATGCTGTTTCTCAACATGATATCCAATATTTAATTGTCATAAAATATTTAGTTTAATCTTGTTGTGCACTGTGTACTTTGCTCCTTTCCTGACTGGATCTGTTGTTTAGGCGATGATGAGAACCTTGCCCCCACCTATTATGGCCCCTATGAGGCAGCAGGTGATACAGTTGCAGAGCCAGTTCCCGCACAGGAAGCTACTCCTGCTGAGTAGTTAGCAGTAGTTATCTTAGTTTTGCTCTTTATCTTAGCAATCGGGTTTGTCCCCGATTTCATTCTGATTCCTGTACTAAAATATTTGAATCTGTTGTCACATTTAATTCAGTTGCAATCTTAAGTTTTATTTCTCATTATTTATTATCTTGCCTATGTTATTTGTGAATGAGCTAGTTAGTAAATCTGGATTTGACCTAGACAGCGTACTACCGTCGATTCTGCGGCGTAGGCTGGACGTACCCACGCACTCGTGCCCGAATTTTCGGGTGCGGGTCGTGACACATTTTTATGGTGGCCCATGCAGGTCAAACGACTAAATTGTTCGGTTTCAACTTAGGAACCGAACAGGCCTGCAATAAAATTGAGGATTCTAGGAAAAGCTCATTCACAGTATAGCGTCCTTATTTCAATTCTTGATATCATTGCTGCTCAATTTTTTTTTCCTATCGCCTTTGATTTCCAAGTAATCTATTCTGAACTCCCTACCCCTTCATCTTTCAGAATGGTCCAGACCAGGAACACAGTAGGAGGCACATCAGAACCAGCTGAGCAGAATGTGCCCGAGACTCTTGCACTCCCGCCGCCTCCATCTGTCCCGACAGTTACCTTAGATGGGACACAGCTACTAGGAGTGTTCCAGGGATTGGTGGAATCCCAGAAAGAACAGACGGCACTTCTGCGGACCAGCCTCTCAGAAGCTATTAAGTCCCAGGAGTCGCCACTCAAGAGGCCAGGAAGTGCCAAAGACTTCAAGAATCTTAGACCCCTGGAATTCTACGGAACTGAGGGCATTCTCTATGCCGATGAGTGGATAGAGAATGTCGAGAGACTCCTGAAGACTGCTCGGGTTCCCGATGATCTCAAAGTGGAGTCCGCAAGCCTGCAATTTTTGACATTGCTCGAACCTGGTTCAGAGACGAACCTCAACTATCTGCTCCTGACATCACCTGGGAGGACTTCAAGAGGCTATTCAAGGAGAAATTCTACCCCGAAGTGGCTCGGGAAGCTCTCGAAAGCCAATTCGAGAGACTGGAATAAGGTACCCTGACTGTTGATGAATATACTGCTGAATTTAGCAGGTTAAGCCACTTTGCGGAGTACATGGTTCGTACCCCGGAGGACAGAGCCCGTAGATTCAAGAAGGGGCTATCTCCGGATATTCGCCTTGCTGTCACCACCAGCCGAGCTCGCACCTACGAGAAAATCTTGAACGTGGCACAAGGCGTTGAGAGAGACATGGGGCATAAGCTAAAGCGAGAAAGAGATACCGGAAATACGGGACCCAACAAACGCCCTTTTCAACAACAACAGCAGGGGGCCCCGCAACAAGCTCAGCGTCCTCTCCCTCGAGCTCCAGCACCCCAACACCAGGCCCAGGGACAGAACCAACAAGCTGCTGCTTGTAACTATTGTCATAGACCAGGCCATACTTGGCAAGTTTGCAGAAAGAGGCTAGGTGTTTGTCTACTTTGTGGCTCAGCAGAACATCGAGTGAGGGACTGCCCCACTGCTCAAGGACGCGGACAGGCTTACGTAATGACCGTGGAGAACGCGCAAACTCTGGAAGCAGCTAATGCGCGTAAGTGATTCGTAGATATCATTTTTCTAGTATTAATTAGCTCGTGCCTATTGGTTCGTGACCTCAGTCCCAACCTAGTAATTTTTGAACTTGCTAAATAACCTAGTATGCTTTTTTAATTTTGATAACTGTAGAGTTTTTTTGAGGTTGTTTTTTTCTATTGTGCTTATTTTGTGTTATTTTGTGAACTTCAATAATTTGCACCTCCTTTTCATCATCATCTAGCGCACTTAATTTTGCCGAACTTGACTTATGCTGCTATTTTATAGCCTAGTTTTGCAAGCTTACCCTTTATCGGGCTTGTTCATGACACATGTATTATTGAGGCCTGATCAACCCCACTAATACAAGTGTCTACTCAGAATCAGTGTACTACGGTCTGATCAACCTTAGTGCATTTTGATTCGCACTTCGCATGACTACTTATGTGGATTGAGGTATAGTCGACTAGTCTACTTGCCCCCTAAATACGTCCGAGCACATCGTTTCAGCATTACCAGAATAGAACCTCGATCCCTAACCGCCTGACAATTCCCATTAGAATTCCTGAAAAATGCCTTGATCCCTATACCTCTGTTCTACCACCTCGCCCTTAAACTCTTTATTATTGACCCTCGTCTTTCCTCGTTTCGGAAAGACAAAAACCTGTGGTTGGTATAAGTTGATTTGTAGTGCTAGACATACCCCTCAGACCGGTCGAATTGATGATAACCCTTTATGACTAAGACAATACCCTAGGTGCTGTGTTTTGTGTTGCAGACTTAAGGATTCAATACCATGATTTATTAAGTTGGGACCTAGCTTTACTAATTGTACAGCCTTCAAGGATATGGGTAAAATTCTAAGTTGGGTAGCGACCGCAATGTTCACCTAAGAGAAACCCGTTATACTGTGACCAAGTGAGTTTGGACAGAGAGAACCCTGCCATAATTTAAATTTCGAGGACGAAATTTTTAAAAGTTGGGTAGATTGTAAGCCCCTGATTTTTCAAAAATATTAAAATTGGGATTTTTTCACAATTTTCTGGAATTTTCTGGGAATTTTCTGAAATTAAAATCAGGGTTTTGAATTATTACATAATTTTTAATTGATAATAAATAACATTAAAATATTATGAAAATAATATTTTTGGGTGTAAAATGAAAAACTGAACTTAGGGCAATTTTTCTGGAATTTATTGGACCTCGGACCTATTTTTAAATACCTAAAAACTATTTATTTATTTAATTAATTATTATTAATTATTAATTATTAATTATTTTATTATTATTATTATTATTATTATTATTATTATTATTATTATTATTTACATAATACCCAGCCCACTGGGCCCGGCCCACCGGGCCCAGCCCGAACCCAAGCCCAGCCCAGCCTTGCGGGTCGGGCGGGTCTGCCCGGAGACCCGACCCTCCAGCCGGAGACCCGGTCTCCCTCTCCCCACGCCGCCCGCGTCCTGCGCCGGACGCCCCGCTCCGCCGGCCAGCGCGCCCCCACGTCCCCCACCGCTCCGCCCGGCTCGCCCTGCCCTCAGCGGCCACGTCCATCCCCCTCCGCCGTTCCCGGCGCCTCACTCCCCCTATTTAAACCCGTCGACCCCCCCCTCTCTCCTCCGTCCGACCTCCTCGCCGCCACCCGAACCGCCACCGCCACCACCGCTCCGGCCTCGCCACTCCGCCGTCGCCCTAGCCACCCACCTCGCCGCCGTCAGCCTCCCCTGCTCCTCCCTCCTCCCTTCGTCCCGGCGCCGGCCACCGCAAGAAGCAGCAAACAGCAGCCGCTGCAGCTCGAGCAGCGCCGCCGCCGCCGCCGGCGAGCCTCCAGCCACCGCGCCGCCCTCGCCGGCGCAGCCCGAGCCCCCCCCGGCCGGCCTCCCCCACCGCAGAGCCGCCCATCGCCGGCGATCGACCCAAGCCCTAACCCTAACCCTAATTTCCATTTCCGTGTCGGACACGACACGGACACGGTTTAGACTCGATTTTCGGGTCCCCTTCAGGTACGCGTAACTTTCGCCTCGTAGCTCCGTTTCCAATTCCGTAAATTGTGTTGTGAAGCCTGTACGACCCTCTCGGTGTCCGGACAAACTGTTCGGGACATCGCGTCCTGTGGTGATCGCACACCGCGATCCAAAAACAGGAAAAAACCAGACCCTGTTTCACCCCGGAACTGAGTCCGCCCCGCCAAACGGGATGACTTGGTCGCGTGCGGTCTTCACAGATACGTACGCATCGCCGATACGGACGTGTGAGTTTTCGTGGAAGCTGATTCGGGTGTGCGTGCACACCGGAATCAACGCGTATCCGCGGACACCGTCCCGTATCCGCCTTTTCGGTAATTTACCCTAACTTCGTGCACACACGTCGGATCGAGACGAAACTTGCGCCATCAGACTCGTAGCGATACGCTGGTCCTGTGGGTCAAGTTTGGTTCGATTCTGAGAACGTTGACGAAATCGCGTGTCGTGGGCCCCACAGGCCCCGTTCGACGGGCGATTTTGTGTTCGGCTCATCGGAATCCAAATCTGGAAGTTCCGTTGGGTTCGTATCAGCGTTCCTGACCTGTTGACACTAAGTTTGGTGAAATTGGAGACCGTTGACCCGGACACGTTTTTCGGTGCAAGCGGGCCCACCGGCGGACCCCGTTTTGACCCGAAACTGCCGTTTTTGCCCTTGTCTCCAAATTGGACCCAAGGACAGGCGTTTCTAGCTATTTGACATCTTCTGAGCATGATGGTAATGTCTATTTCAGCTTTTGGACTCATCTCTGGAGTTTTCCCCTAAGAACTAAATTAACCAGATCCAAACAACAGGCAAGTACCTGCACTTCAAGTTAATCTTTATATATTGTGATAATTAATTCCCTGCTATACATGTACCCTTGATGTTTACACCTAGTGTTAGAAATGTTGAATTTTATGTCTTGAATATTGGTAGTTCCTGTCTTGTTTTTCATGTCGGGTGGGAGAATACTAAGGAGGCATGTAGTTTACCCTTTTCCCTGGATTGTCTAATAGCTGTTGGTACACGACTGTCCATCAGTCGGATCTCGATTGTATTGTCTAATAGCCATTTATGACGGCCGGATTAGCCTTATAAACCCCTACATGCCAACTAAGTATTCTAAAAACAAACACAAGTTCACACAGATAGTTCTGGTCATGTTATATTTCTTGCTGGCTATTGTAGTTCATTTCCTGTTCCATTTATTTCTGTTTCTCATATTCCTGTTTACAGCTAACTCTGAGATAATAATGTTCTGCTAATGCTGTTTCTCAACATGATATCCAATATTTAATTGTCATAAAATATTTAGTTTAATCTTGTTGTGCACTGTGTACTTTGCTCCTTTCCTGACTGGATCTGTTGTTTAGGCGATGATGAGAACCTTGCCCCCACCTATTATGGCCCCTATGAGGCAGCAGGTGATACAGTTGCAGAGCCAGTTCCCGCACAGGAAGCTACTCCTGCTGAGTAGTTAGCAGTAGTTATCTTAGTTTTGCTCTTTATCTTAGCAATCGGGTTTGTCCCCGATTTCATTCTGATTCCTGTACTAAAATATTTGAATCTGTTGTCACATTTAATTCAGTTGCAATCTTAAGTTTCATTTCTCATTATTTATTATCTTGCCTATGTTATTTGTGAATGAGCTAGTTAGTAAATCTGGATTTGACCTAGACAGCGTACTACCGCCGATTCTGCGGCGTAGGCTGGACGTACCCACGCACTCGTGCCCGAATTTCCGGGTGCGGGTCGTGACACATTTTTATGGTGGCCCATGCAGGTCAAACGACTAAATTGTTCGGTTTCAACTTAGGAACCGAACAGGCCTGCAATAAAATTGAGGATTCTAGGAAAAGCTCATTCACAGTATAGCGTCCTTATTTCAATTCTTGATATCATTGCTGCTCAAATTTTTTTTCCTATCGCCTTTGATTTCTAAGTAATCTATTCTGAACTCCCTACCCCTTCATCTTTCAGAATGGTCCAGACCAGGAACACAGTAGGAGGCACATCAGAACCAGCTGAGCAGAATGTGCCCGAGACTCTTGCACTCCCGCCGCCTCCATCTGTCCCGACAGTTACCTTAGATGGGACACAGCTACTAGGAGTGTTCCAGGGATTGGTGGAATCCCAGAAAGAACAGACGGCACTTCTGCGGACCAGCCTCTCAGAAGCTATTAAGTCCCAGGAGTCTCCACTCAAGAGGCCAGGAAGTGCCAAAGACTTCAAGAATCTTAGACCCCTGGAATTCTACGGAACTGAGGGCATTCTCTATGCCGATGAGTGGATAGAGAATGTCGAGAGACTCCTGAAGACTGCTCGGGTTCCCGATGATCTCAAAGTGGAGTCCGCAAGCCTGCAATTTTTGACATTGCTCGAACCTGGTTCAGAGACGAACCTCAACTATCTGCTCCTGACATCACCTGGGAGGACTTCAAGAGGCTATTCAAGGAGAAATTCTACCCCGAAGTGGCTCGGGAAGCTCTCGAAAGCCAATTCGAGAGACTGGAATAAGGTACCCTGACTGTTGATGAATATACTGCTGAATTTAGCAGGTTAAGCCACTTTGCGGAGTACATGGTTCGTACCCCGGAGGACAGAGCCCGTAGATTCAAGAAGGGGCTATCTCCGGATATTCGCCTTGCTGTCACCACCAGCCGAGCTCGCACCTACGAGAAAATCTTGAACGTGGCACAAGGCGTTGAGAGAGACATGGGGCATAAGCTAAAGCGAGAAAGAGATACCAGAAATACGGGACCCAATAAACGCCCTTTTCAACAACAACAGCAGGGGGCCCCGCAACAAGCTCAGCGTCCTCTCCCTCGAGCTCCAGCACCCCAACACCAGGCCCAGGGACAGAACCAACAAGCTGCTGCTTGTAACTATTGTCATAGACCAGGCCATACTTGGCAAGTTTGCAGAAAGAGGCTAGGTGTTTGTCTACTTTGTGGCTCAGCAGAACATCGAGTGAGGGACTGCCCCACTGCTCAAGGACGCGGACAGGCTTACGTAATGACCGTGGAGAACGCGCAAACTCTGGAAGCAGCTAATGCGCGTAAGTGATTCGTAGATATCATTTTTCTAGTATTAATTAGCTCGTGCCTATTGGTTCGTGACCTCAGTCCCAACCTAGTAATTTTTGAACTTGCTAAATAACCTAGTATGCTTTTTTAATTTTGATAACTGTAGAGTTTTTTTGAGGTTGTTTTTTTCTATTGTGCTTATTTTGTGTTATTTTGTGAACTTCAATAATTTGCACCTCCTTTTCATCATCATCTAGCGCACTTAATTTTGCCGAACTTGACTTATGCTGCTATTTTATAGCCTAGTTTTGCAAGCTTACCCTTTATCGGGCTTGTTCATGACACATGTATTATTGAGGCCTGATCAACCCCACTAATACAAGTGTCTACTCAGAATCAGTGTACTACGGTCTGATCAACCTTAGTGCATTTTGATTCGCACTTCGCATGACTACTTATGTGGATTGAGGTATAGTCGACTAGTCTACTTGCCCCCTAAATACGTCCGAGCACATCGTTTCAGCATTACCAGAATAGAACCTCGATCCCTAACCGCCTGACAATTCCTATTAGAATTCCTGAAAAATGCCTTGATCCCTATACCTCTGTTCTACCACCTCGTCCTTAAACTCTTTATTATTGATCCTCGTCTTTCCTCGTTTCGGAAAGACAAAAACCTGTGGTTGGTATAAGTTGATTTGTAGTGCTAGACATACCCCTCAGACCGGTCGAATTGATGATAACCCTTTATGACTAAGACAATACCCTAGGTGCTGTGTTTTGTGTTGCAGACTTAAGGATTCAATACCATGATTTATTAAGTTGGGACCTAGCTTTACTAATTGTACAGCCTTCAAGGATATGGGTAAAATTCTAAGTTGGGTAGCGACCGCAATGTTCACCTAAGAGAAACCCGTTATACTGTGACCAAGTGAGTTTGGACAGAGAGAACCCTGCCATAATTTAAATTTCGAGGACGAAATTTTTAAAAGTTGGGTAGATTGTAAGCCCCTGATTTTTCAAAAATATTAAAATTGGGATTTTTTCACAATTTTCTGGAATTTTCTGGGAATTTTCTGTAATTAAAATCAGGGTTTTGAATTATTACATAATTTTTAATTGATAATAAATAACATTAAAATATTATGAAAATAATATTTTTGGGTGTAAAATGAAAAACTGAACTTAGGGCAATTTTTCTGGAATTTATTGGACCTCGGACCTATTTTTAAATACCTAAAAACTATTTATTTATTTAATTAATTATTATTAATTATTAATTATTAATTATTTTATTATTATTATTATTATTATTATTATTATTATTATTATTATTATTATTTACATAATACCCAGCCCACTGGGCCCGGCCCACCGGGCCCAGCCCGAACCCAAGCCCAGCCCAGCCTTGCGGGTCGGGCGGGTCTGCCCGGAGACCCGACCCGCCAGCCGGAGACCCGGTCTCCCTCTCCCCACGCCGCCCGCGTCCTGCGCCGGACGCCCCGCTCCGCCGGCCAGCGCGCCCCCACGTCCCCCACCGCTCCGCCCGGCTCGCCCCGCCCTCAGCGGCCACGTCCACCCCCCTCCGCCGTTCCCGGCGCCTCACTCCCCCTATTTAAACCCGTCGACCCCCCCCTCTCTCCTCCGTCCGACCTCCTCGCCGCCACCCGAACCGCCACCCGCCACCACCGCTCCGGCCTCGCCACTCCGCCGTCGCCCTAGCCACCCACCTCGCCGCCGTCAGCCTCCCCTGCTCCTCCCTCCTCCCTTCGTCCCGGCGCCGGCCACCGCAAGAAGCAGCAAACAGCAGCCGCTGCAGCTCGAGCAGCGCCGCCGCCGCCGCCGGCGAGCCTCCAGCCACCGCGCCGCCCTCGCCGGCGCAGCCCGAGCCCCCCCGGCCGGCCTCCCCCACCGCAGAGCCGCCCATCGCCGGCGATCGACCCAAGCCCTAACCCTAACCCTAATTTCCATTTCCGTGTCGGACACGACACGGACACGGTTTAGACTCGATTTTCGGGTCCCCTTCAGGTACGCGTAACTTTCGCCTCGTAGCTCCGTTTTCAATTCCGTAAATTGCGTTGTGAAGCCTGTACGACCCTCTCGGTGTCCGGATAAACTGTTCGGGACATCGCGTCCTGTGGTGATCGCACACCGCGATCCAAAAAAGGAAAAAACCAGACCCTGTTTCACCCCGGAACTGAGTCCGTCCCGCCAAACGGGACGACTTGGTCGCGTGCGGTCTTCACAGATACGTACGCATCGCCGATACGGACGTGTGAGTTTTCGTGGAAGCTGATTCGGGTGTGCGTGCACACCGGAATCAACGCGTATCCGCGGACACCGCCCCGTATCCGCCTTTTCGGTAATTTACCCTAACTTCGTGCACACACGTCGGATCGAGACGAAACTTGCGCCATCAGACTCGTAGCGATACGCTGGTCCTGTGGGTCAAGTTTGGTTCGATTCTGAGAACGTTGACGAAATCGCGTGTCGTGGGCCCCACAGGCCCCGTTCGACGGGCGATTTTGTGTTCGGCTCATCGGAATCCAAATTTGGAAGTTCCGTTGGGTTCGTATCAGCGTTCCTGACCTGTTGACACTAAGTTTGGTGAAATTGGAGACCGTTGACCCGGACACGTTTTTCGGTGCAAGCGAGCCCACCGGCGGACCCCGTTTTGACCCGAAACTGCCGTTTTTGCCCTTGTCTCCAAATTGGACCCAAGGACAGGCATTTTTAGCTATTTGACATCTTCTGAGCATGATGGTAATGTCTATTTCAGCTTTTGGACTCATCTCTGGAGTTTTTCCCTAAGAACTAAATTAACCAGATCCAAACAACAGGCAAGTACCTGCACTTCAAGTTAATCTTTATATATTGTGATAATTAATTCCCTGCTATACATGTACCCTTGATGTTTACACCTAGTGTTAGAAATGTTGAATTTCATGTCTTGAATATTGGTAGTTCCTGTCTTGTTTTTCATGTCGGGTGGGAGAATACTAAGGAGGCATGTAGTTTACCCTTTCCCCTGGATTGTCTAATAGCTGTTGGTACACGACTGTCCATCAGCCGGATCTTGATTGTATTGTCTAATAGCCGTTTATGACGGCCGGATTAGCCTTATAAACCCCTACATGCCAACTAAGTATTCTAAAAACAAACACAAGTTCACACAGATAGTTCTGGTCATGTTATATTTCTTGCTGGCTATTGTAGTTCATTTCCTGTTCCATTTATTTCTGTTTCTCATATTCCTGTTTACAGCTAACTCTGAGATAATAATGTTCTGCTAATGCTGTTTCTCAACATGATATCCAATATTTAATTGTCATAAAATATTTAGTTTAATCTTGTTGTGCACTGTGTACTTTGCTCCTTTCCTGACTGGATCTGTTATTTAGGCGATGATGAGAACCTTGCCCCCACCTATTATGGCCCCTATGAGGCAGCAGGTGATACAGTTGCAGAGCCAGTTCCCGCACAGGAAGCTACTCCTGCTGAGTAGTTAGCAGTAGTTATCTTAGTTTTGCTCTTTATCTTAGCAATCGGGTTTGTCCCCGATTTTATTCTGATTCCTGTACTAAAATATTTGAATCTGTTGTCACATTTAATTCAGTTGCAATCTTAAGTTTCATTTCTCATTATTTATTATCTTGCCTATGTTATTTGTGAATGAGCTAGTTAGTAAATCTGGATTTGACCTAGACAGCGTACTACCGCCAATTTTGCGGCGTAGGCTGGACGTACCCACGCACTCGTGCCCGAATTTTCGGGTGCGGGTCGTGACACTTCTTCCTCCTCTGATGAGGACATACCAACTGTCCAAAATCGGCCAACTGATGGTTCAGGACCTTCTCAGCATGCAGATAGTTCTATCGAGACTTTGCCACAAACCCTCGGAAACCAGGCTACTGATGGTTCAGGACCTTCTCAGCAGCCAGATAGTCCAGTCGAGACTCGTCCAAACTGTT
Source organism: Iris macrosiphon (assembly GCA_036927795.1). NCBI lineage: Eukaryota > Viridiplantae > Streptophyta > Magnoliopsida > Asparagales > Iridaceae > Iris > Iris macrosiphon. The sequence continues at coordinate 158,194,832 of JAYESA010000002.1, read as the reverse complement.
GCTCTATGTTGCCGTCGATCGAGAACCATATTGCATACCAAATATGAAATGATCCGGTAAGTACATTACGTTATGATAATTTTATATATAGTTGTAAGTTCTAAGTTCATCCAATTATTTATAGATAACTATATTTTATATATAGGTATAAGTTCATCCAATTGTTTGCTTTTCAGGAGAGTTCTCGTATGTTAACGGTGATCAACCACGATAAAAAGTGCAATACATGGGGGTTTGAATTTTTTGGAGATGATGTGAAGGCTAAAATCATTCCCACTGGTTTACAATATTTGGGTAACTACTCATATACGACGGTGGATAATGCACTCATATCAGCATTTGTAGAACGATGGCATCCAGAAACCAACACTTTTTATCTACCAAACGGGGAGTTGACGATTACCCTTGATGACGTCCATCATATATTGGGTCTTAGGGTTGATGGTCGAGTCATGATGAATCATACTTTTGATGAATCGAGTGTCACGACCCAATTTCGTGGAATCGTTGGGGCGTCCCCCGAATCGTGATCGCCGTACGGGCATGGGGCTGCGCCCGCACAAGGCTAGCGATATTTGCATAACGAGCACATATTCAGAGTACGCAGATAAATTAAAACACATATTTGAAACATGAAAAAGTTCTCTTTATTGATATATGAACATCTATTACAAACTCTTGAACGAGTCAGCTAATTTGCCGCCTGGGCTTACAAAAATGTTAACACAAAATGAGATAGCAGTCATGTACATTACATCCCTTTACTAAACTTAAAAATGATAAAGACCTCCGGGCTGGAGGACGGCTTTTCCACGAAGCTGCATTATGTATAGAGTTGCAAGCTCCTGCTTCAAAATGCTTCAAGGGTGGCACGATCTGAACACGCCTACAGCTGGACTGGATCGGGAAGACGACTTCAGCTCCTCGCTTGGTTCTTCTTAGTGCGGGGAACCTGTTTTAACGAGGGTCAGTATGGCGAAACATACTGGTGAAGGCAAGCTAACCCAACTATACCAATCAACACGTTGTTTTAATGAAGCATGCATATTATTGTGGTCTTTTTATCTTGTCTTAGTTTATTTACAAGTAAGCAGCATATAGAATTTACTGAAATAAACTTGCCACCGTTCGGTGACTTTTACCTGCCTGTCTGAACCACCTGCACAATACTTACCATGCCTTCCCTGCCACGAAGACACAAGTTAGTTTGCAACAGGTTTAAATATACAGGGGATCACTGGCTGGATGCCATAATGGACCAATTTTAGTCGCTGACGAGGATGGTATGCAGCGAGAGCACGGGATGTGCTGCACGCCATTCCGTCATTGCACAGGATGACTAAACAGGAGAGTTTCCGTCCGGATCGGATCGGTGCCAGTGCCCCAGCGACCGTCCGCAGGAACTAAGACCTTGTGCACAAGTTGTCCGTGATCAACATAATACACTAAGTTAGCAGTTGAAGCAATTCAGGGCAATATCAGGCACATGACAGTAACAGGACAAGATCTACTTTTGCATAGTGCATTCAGGATGAGTTCGATACATAGCACAATTTTAAGAAGAGTATACATTCTAACTTGTATTTATGCATATGATGAACATTCCAAACGAACAAGCATGTAAATGAGTAACCGTTCACAAGTTGATTGACAAGCAATATAATCCAAGTCTTTTCCCTTATTATCTTGAAGTCTTTTAGTTATTACTTGGTATCGTCTGATCGGGACAACAAGAATGCAAGATTTTAGGTATGAAGACTTGGAAGCAGGGCTAGCTAATTGGGATGGTAGCCACTCACTTAGTTGGTTGGAAGGGAGAAGGAAAGATGCGCTTTAAGACTCCGCTCGTAAGCCGCCTACTGCTCGTTCACCTGTATCACGAACAGTTTAATCAATACCTCTTCCACTCTTTCCAATATCGGAATTGAAGTGCAGTTCAATGAACGAAAATAATAAAATCCATCAAAACCGTTCAAGAAAAACAAACAAATCCGAAAACCAACTCTAAGTACGAAAGCAACAAGCGACATCGAAATCTGAGGTAACAAAAGATGCAGCAGAGAGGTCCCTCCTGACTCTGCCGCTAAGTCGATCCCAGGGGCACGGTCTACTGAATATGGGAATCGATTCCGAAGAAGCAAATCCATAACGAGGACGAGTTCTTGTTTCAATATATCCCGATCGAACGATACCATCTTGTATTTCTTAGCTGCGTATCCCGATTAGGGAAAATGGGGCACCACATCGAGCATCAACTTTTACGACTATATCGTAGATTATGTATCAGGGTGTCTGGGAGTTGATGCGGCTAGTTTTACCACCCTTCGAGACTTCAAGAAGTCGTATGGACTTCCTTTAAAATATTTGGAGGAGACATTCGCTGATCCGGACCTCGAAGTGGATAATAGCGATAATGTGGCCCGTGGATATATGCAGTTCATCTTAGGGGCTGTCGGCATTACGGATAAGTCTGGAACGTCGATACATGCCAAATATCTCCTGAATTTTGACGACATAGACACGGTGAAAGAAATATCTTGGGGAAGCGGTATACTAGCATACCTTTACCGCGAGCTTGGTTCGACATCCCGCGTCGATTCCAAGACAATATCCGAATGCCAGACTCTACTCCATGTATAGATATATCTTTGTCAACTTGTATACATAATAAAAAAAATTATTGTTAATGTTTGGACTATTTTTTTTAACTTGGTTACGTGAAGGCATGGATATACGAGCACTTTTCAACCCTGCAGCGGGCTAAACTTAACTGAGGGTATAACGAGCACCTTCCTAGAATGTGCAGATGGAAGCTAACTAAGGAAGATACCAAACGTCCACACACATTGGCCGCCCTACGGAATGTACTTGAAGATATGACGATAGAAGAGGTGAATTGAGACCTAATATTTTAATGTTTGGTAATAATTTACTAAATTACGTTATGCTAAATTTTATGCGTTGCAGATTGTTTGGGATCCATATCTTGATTTGCGACAGACTAGTCGTCAATTGCAACCAGTCGCTTTATATCACGGTCTGATAAGTTATCATAAAATCGAGGAGCCTTATATGCCTGATAGAGTGCTTCGTCAGTTTGGCTACGTACAAACAGTCCCGAAGCGCATATTAAAAATGATAACGACTCCGCGAGGTACAAAATCACTAAACTATATTCCTGCGGCGTTCAACTGCGTCTCAGACTTCTTCACCGATTGACAACGTCACGTTATTAGAGAAACTGAACGACAAACATCAGTAAATATGACAGAATATAGCGACGACTACCTCGCCTACTATGCTGGTGTCGGACTACATACGTTGTTTAAACGTGGAGACAATATTGTGCGTGTACCATCAGATCTCCCCGCCAAATCTGTCTTGTATATTGCATTGGTCAAGATGGTGAGGCAACCAACTTTCAGTTTGACATATGTAAATGTTTATAACCTAACAAATTTTATGAATTCTCATCAATAGGCTAGGAAAGTGAAAAAGTTGGGAAGAAGCCTCGTAAGTTGCCAGGATACGAATTATATGGAAATCAATGACGAGCTACAACAAATCGATAACACTGAATATTTTTCTTTCTTGGAAAATAGAGAGCAACGTACAAAGAGGCGGCATGAAGTTTAGACCATGTTTCAAGACATGTAAAACTTTGCTACAGTTTGTGTTTTGAGACATGTAAAACTTTTAAGTTTTAAAACTTTGACTGGTTATGTTTTGTTGGAATTTTTGATTGGTTATGTTTTGTTTCGAGACTTGTTTAAGTTGTAAAACTTTCATACAGTTTGTGTTTGGAGACATGTTTGAAGAAGAACTTTCATACAGTTGTAAAACTTTTATACAGTTATTGGTTATTTATTTGTGTTTCGAGACAGCTACTTTTATGTATAAATGTGCAGAGACAATGGATAAAAACTAGGACTGTCAAAATTTGGACAGTCCTGATAGTTATCAGGACTGTCAAAATCCTGACAGTCCAAGTTTTATATATAAATTTGCAGAGACAGTGGATTAAAATTAGGACTGTCAAAATTTTGACAGTCCTCATAGCTTGTTGGGCTATAAAAATTCTGACAGTCGTAGTTTTATATATAAATTTCTAGTGGGTTAAAATTAGGACTGTCAAAATTATGATAGTCCACATAGCTTGTAGGACTGTCAAAATTCTGACAGTCCTAGTTTTATATATAAATGTGCAGACAGTGGGTTAAAACTAGGACTGTCAAAATTTTGACAGTCCACATAGCTTATTGGACTGTCAAAAGTTTGACAGTCACCACAGGCTAATTGGACTGTCAAAATTTTGACAGTCCTAGTTTTAACCCATTGTCTGTACATTTATATACTGTCAAACTAGGACTGTCAAAATTTTGACAGTCAAATATAAAACTAGGACTGTCAAAATTTTAACAGTCCTAGTTTTATATATAAATGTGCAGACAGTGGGTTAAAACTAGGACTGTCAAAATTTTGACAGTCCTAATTTTATATTAGACTGTCAAAATTTTGACAGTCCTACTTTGGCAGTATATAAATGTACAAACATTGGGTTAAAACTAGGACTGTCAAATTTTGACAGTCCAATTAGCCTGTGGGACTGTCAAAATTTTGACAGTCCTGATAGCCTGTGGGACTGTCAAAATTTTGACAGTCCTGGTTTTATATAAAAATGTGCAGACAGTGGGTTAAAACTAGGACTGTCATAATTTAGACAGTCCTGTTAGCTTATGGGACTGTCCAGATTTTGACAGTCCTACTTTTATATATATCACAGTGGGTTAAAACTAGGACTATCAAAATTTTGACAGTCCTGTTTGCTTGTGGGACTATCCAGATTTTGACAGTCCTACTTTTATACAGAGAGTGGGTTAAAACTATCTATATAAATATTGGAAAAGATACCAAAATTCAACATACATGACTCATTGCACAATATACGTGACTCATTGCACAACATACAAGATTTTGGGATCCTTCATCTTCATCATCATACAGTTCAACATACAGTTCTAGTTTTATTTCTTTCATTGCACAATATACAGTTCAATATACAGTTCAACATACATGACTCATTGTACAATATACAAAATGATACAGAAGTATAAGATGTATCAATCGATTAGAATATTAATTGCATCCATGTAGGGTGTCGTCCATGCGATCGCTTTCTCTGGTGCGTGTTTATACCAAAGCGTATAAGGTGGAGGAATAGAAGAATGACCGATCAACCTTGGGATGACAAAGTATTGTCCGACAAGCCCTATCGAACATAGATCGGATAGTCTGTGTTCGGCCGGGGGAGCGCACATTGGAAAGAAAGTATTGTTAATGCCTTGTGAGATAATTACAATAGGTATCTTATACCTATTAGAGAATACGTATGCAGCAGGCGGGACATCCATGTAATGGTCCAGTCTGGTAACTGTTTTCGTACAAGGTATGCTTGCCAACAAATCTCCAATAATTTCTTTGCCGAGTATCTTCCTATAGAAGGGTAGACGAGACTCCAACTCCTCGTACAGCTCTTCCCTAACCTGTCTCCACCCTGATTCAACTGAATAGCCAAGATGTCTTGCAAGTGCATGATATCCACAATGGCCATCCTTAGGAACATCAATAATAGACCAAATGAAATCCCGTATCTCAGGTAGGAATTTTTGAATGTATAGACTATATGAATCAGAGAAGTTATCTAAACCCTCCGCCGTGACTGCATCGTTCATTTTCTATTTTTTTTTCTCCTTCGAATAGTAAGCTTACTCTTTTTCTGCAAAAATACCATACTTTCGATAACCGACTTTGACTCAACTTGCTCTAAATTGCGTTCAATATTGTAAACCCCCTCGACCAAAATTTAGGCCTAATTAGCTTAGATGGAAAGATTAGGATTAATTTGGAGCCAGTTAGAATTAATACACAGTTTTTTATAATTTTCGTGCAATATTTATATTACTTAGTGTACCTTACCCTTGCTTCAAGATTAGAGCACTACACTACTTATTACCTACAAACAAATTCCATACACTTTTTCTAGTCATGCCAGCCTTCCATTCTGACCCTTGTGTAACTCACAAATACTCTATCTTATGCTTTATTTTAGTCGCACAAAAATTGTTTCAAACGTCCTTGTTTAAATCCAATTAAATCCAACTTTGCATTCCTTGTGCGTTCCAATCAAAATTGGAGACACAATCTTGACCCATTTTGTACAAACCAATTTAGGATAATATTCTATTCTGAGTCCTCTACGTCCATGACCCTTGTGTCCCACCAAATTTCAGCCCCAGGTGCTTCTGTGGTGGCCAATGCAGGTCGAGTTAGCCGTTTTAGTTACGTAACTGTACCGAACGGGCCTGCACCTAGGATTAGAATTTTAGATCTCATCCACACTTGACTATAACTTACCTTCCTTCCAACATGTCCTACTTAAGTGCTTGCATCCTGCTTGATTCATTTACTCTTCTTAATCCTTCGTCCATCTCTTGCAGAGAGATGAATTTGCATAACGGGCATGCCGCCACCGGGGACAACACGTCTCTAGGGGACGACGACCAATCACCAGGGGTGACCTCAACGACACCTCTTCTTCCCGGACCGGATGGACTGACTAACAATCAAATTCCATCAACCCCTTCCACGATACCTAACGGGACTTTTCCAGCTCCACTAGTACCGCAAGATGGCCAAGCGCAGCTGTTCCAATTCTTTCAGATGATAATACAGGAACAGAGACAGCAAGCAGCAGAGCAGAGGCTAGAATTTCTGGCAGCGCTTGAGAGAATGGCTGCACTAGCCCCTGCACCAACCCAGTCACTAGTTTCAGTACCACAAGCTCGGGTTGGTTCAGTCAAGGACTTTGTGCAGATGGGCCCTAAGCCATATAAGGGCAATGAGAGTCCAGAGGAGACCACGAACTGGATTGCCAATACCTAGAAGTTGTTAGAGGCATCACAACTACCTACTGACCTATGGATGATAGGCGTGAGGACTCAGTTAGAAGGCAACGCGCATCACTGGTGGGAATCAATGGAGCGCCAGTTGGGTATGTGTCAGACTTGGAAATAATTCTTGGAGTGCTTTGAGAGGAAGTACTTCCCAGATACTATAAGGGACGCATTGTACGATCAGTTCCTTCATCTAGAGCAAGGGGACAAGACGGTTGATGAGTATGACGCAGAGTTTAGCCATCTCAGTAAGTATGGCACAGTCCTAATACCTAATAACTTAGAGAAGGCTAAGAGGTTTCACCGTGGGCTGACTCAGGAGCTCCAGCACTACACTAGCTCCCAGTTCCGGATCTCTTATGCCGAGCTATTGACAGAGGCCAGGATCCAGGAGGCCATCAGCAAGGAAAACGAAATTCAACAGAGAAGTCACCAAGGACCAGTAAGGATACAGCAAGGAGGACCCATTCGACACCCTTTGACACGCCAGCAATCAGATAGTGCTGCACCATATCTAACTAAGGAGCTCCATACTTGTCACTATTGTGGTAAGATAGGTCATATTCTAAGAGACTGTCATCGTCGATTGGGGTTGTGCATGATATGTGGATCAAGTCACCATCAAGCCCGAGAATGTCCTAAACAGAACCAGAGACCTATGGCATTAGAATCAGGAATACCGCATACACCCTCAAGTATAGAAGACCAAAGGGACCCACCACTGCTTCTACAGTCTGCACAATAAATGGAGGGGACTAGACCCCGGTTGAACAACCAAGGACAAGGCCAAGCACTCATTATGACAAGGATGGGAGAGCAGACACAGGAAACCGTAGATACAGGTACGACCTTTTAGTTATAATTGACTTTGCATACTCATAACCCCATTGTGACACAAGATCTTAGATGTACAAATAGATGTAGAATTATATATATGGTAGTCTAGCAGTTATGAGGATGTATGTATATTTTACCCAGGTGGCATACACGCGATGCTAATGGATGACGTGAGTAGCAGTAGTAGTATTCTTCCCCTATCCTTATCTCGCCCTCTTGGGTGACTCATTTTCTCCTTTTATATTCGTTTCTTATCTCGTGCTTAACTCTTCCTATCATAGTTGTATCTTTCGTGCCATTATGAATTATTTGATTCATATCAACCTCACCTCTATTTTGTTAGTAAAATATAAATGTGTTAGTAATGCTTGATAGCTAAGGATGAGTTCTTAATATATGTATATGCACTATAGCAAGATCTGTATTCTTTAGTAGTTTAACCCTTAAGTAGTACCATGTAGCCTAGTAGAAATTGTTAGATCATTTGGGCTAGATCATACCCCTAATAGTTAGTCAAGACCTTAAGTGTTTTCCTAAAACCTAGACTATGCCTAGGAAAGAGTTGAAGGCACTTGTTACGAACTGATGACTATGACGTCGCTGGCGAGGTAGTGACAGTTGCCACCAGACGATTTTGGTAGAGTAGTCAAATTACTTGCAGCCATACTGGCCAGGTGGCGTGGCAGTATTAGACTATGATACTTGACGGTTATGGGAAAAAGTCATAGTTATGAGATTCCAGACAGGTATCCTAAGATTCTCGACCCAATAAATATAATTGCCTTACAATCTAGACAATAGCTTCAAAGAAGGTGACCACTAGTAGAATTCTTGTAAGTTGGGTAGTGTAGACGAGTTAGAGGATGATAGAATAGTGTATGAGCAATAGATGAGGAAGTGTTAGAATGGCAGACCATGAGTTTTAGGAGTCTAACTAGATACCAATGTAGTGTAATAGCTATAGTTATCATTATGAATATGGGTTAGTGTCAATTTCGAGGACGAAATTTTTGTAAGTTGGGTAGAATGTAAAACCCCTATTTCTAAAAAAATAGTATTTATTATTTTTTACTAATTAATAATTTAATTATGGTAATTATGTGCTAAATAGGAGAAATAGATTTTTAATAATTTTTATTTTAGGTGGTCGGGCACTTATAGGACTTATGGGACCATCAGGAATTTTTCGGAATTTATTTCATGTAGGAGATCCCTTGAGCAGTTGCTAGCCTAACGGTGTGCATTATTCTAATCTATAAATTTTCCTATGTGAATATATATATATATATATATATATATATATATATATATATATATATATGTACATATATATTTAAAAAGAAAGGAAAAGAAAAGGAAAGAAAATAAATAATTAATAAAGTAATAATAATATACTATTACTTAAAGCAACTACTATATATAAAGCAAACTACTATAAAGCAAACTATTACTAGAAGCACAGCCAACACAGCCAACTAGCATGCAAACAAAACCAAACCACTTGGAATTCCATTCCACGACCAGACACATCGCCCCCTTCCCTTTTTTTCTTTTCCCACGCGGACCCGCTTCCTATTCCTCTCTCTCTCTCTCTCTCTCTTTATATATATATATATATATATATATATATATATATATATATATATATATATATATATATATATATTATTTCATAAAACCCTAACCTAAAATCTTCAGACCCTCATCTTCTCATCTAGAGCCGCCACCGCAGCCAGAGAACCCTGCCAGGCCGTCCAAACCATCCCGACGACAACGACCTCGCGCACTGCAGATTCTCACACGAGGTACCTTCGCTCCGGAGTTGTTTTTCGTCGACTCGCTCAACCAAACGTCATTCCGTCTTCACCGGTATGCTCACCCCTTAACCCTCTTCCATATTTGTATAATAGCAGACCTCGAACAATGTGTACCCATAGGTGAAAATAGCTCCCAAGTTGGCACGAGCAGACCAAATTCTGGGATCGCAGAAAACTGCGGTGACCACCCATGTTGTCGAGTTCGTATCTCCCACCACAGAGATCCGAATTCGGTGATTCTTTTTGATATGTGTAGAACACTTGACCTAGTTTATTTTTTGTTAAATAATCCTAGATTATTAGCTGCTGTGGACAGAATTAAATTTGTCACAAAATCCCGCGAACCCACTTTTTTTTCCAGAATTCTAAAAGTTGTAAAACGGAGCGCGCCCCGCCAAACGGGACCGCCCCGCTGTGTACCAAGTATACCGAACGGTGCACATAGCATAACCGGACACGTAAAAATTTGTGAAAACTGATTCGGACGTGTGTGCGCGCCGGAATCAGGCCGTATCCGCGGACACACCCCTTATCGCAACTTTTGTGGAACTCGCGCGTATTTTGTGCACGCTTGTCAGATTGTGACAAAACTTGCGCCACTTGACTCATGGTAACGCGCTGGTCCTGTGACCCAATTTTCACTCAATTCTGAGATGGTTGACCAAATCGCCAATTGGCGGGCCCCATAGTTGACTTTTTGGACGAAATTGTGTTCGGCTCATCGGAATCCATATTTGGACATACCGTTGGGTTCGTATTGACATTTAGAGTTGTTTGACCTATAATTTGTCCCATTTAGAGACTGTTACCCTTGACACATTTTTCGGTGCAAAGTGGGCCACACGTGGACCCCACTTTTATCCGAAATTACCGTTTTGCCCTTGTGTCCAAATTGGACGAAAGGGAGGTGCTTTCTAGCTATTTTTTTTATTCTGGGAACGTTGGTAATATTTATTTCAGCATCCGGAGACGTTCATTCTGTGGTCGTAGCTTCTGACTCTTGGAGTTGACATCGGGACATTACATTTTTGCAGCTTTCTTGCCAGGCAAGATACCTTGCCAAATTGCTTACAGTATTTTGCATGCTTAGTATATTCCTTTATATTTATTATATTTCTGTTTATTTATTGCATGTGCAGTTCCTTTTAGTCATTACTATATATTAGATATGTTGACACACACTTGACACTTAGTATCATAGAGGACAATCAGTAGGCGTATGGGCTTTAACCACTCTGGTAACACCGTAGTCACTAGCACGCTCTATGGTGGTCGTGTCCGATGGTCGCTACCCCCACGGTATATCGATTGATGGAGTCACGAGGGTCGCTACCCCCGCGGTATGTCGGCTGATGATGTTCTAGACGGGTGTGTGAGTTATGAGGATTAGATCGAGTAGCCTACCCTTGCCCATACGTCGAAAACTTGTCCTCATTTGCATTCATATAGATTGTCTTGTACAGCGTACTTATTTATTTTTAAATTATATGCATGTTTACTGTATTCAAGTTGGCTCACTTTTCTGTATCTTGTTACGTCCCTCTGAGGACCTGGTCCTCTGCCAGGTGTATCTGCTCTTGAGTATTTGCAGGAGTACGGGCTTGGACCTGACGTATTCCTTTCTGTCGAGGAGGTCTTACCTTCTGAGCATCGTTGATTATCTAGCGATGGATTCTTTTAGCTGATACACTTCTGTCTTCACATTATTTTATATTGGAGATTTTATACTCCTCTCTCATTTTAGTTTTGGATATAGTCATTGGTAGTGGATTTGTCTCCACCCGACTATTATTTTGGATATTTCAGACTCCTTATTCTAGTTTAGTATTTCTTTTCTATGACTTATTGTGTGGATGAGATTAGCATATCTGTGACTTGTGACATTATATATACCACATGTGAGTTTATATTCATTCTACAGCGTACGTGTGTATTATGGTATCCATATATTGGAGTTGCCATATATATACGGCTGGCATGCTTACGTGTTCCTAGTCCTACGTATTTTGGGACTGGGGTGTGACAACTTTCAATTAACTCGAGGATACCGTGCGTATTTATTTTTAATTAATTTTAAACCCAATTCTGTCCTTGTGCAATTCTCCAATTATTGGGCACTTTTATGCAAAAGTGCATTGAGGTGTCCACACCATTGGACAATACATGTAGAAATCCATTTTTTCTCCTTCATACGAATTTTTCCATAATTTCTGGAATGTGCAACGCGCAACATCACCCCCACTTAATTATAGCCTTGTATTTAAATAATGCAAATTATAGTCCTCCAAACATCCCCTTGTCAAGCCTTGGCCCAATCCCAAGGGGGTGTTGACCAAGTCAACACCCAAACCCAAAATTCTACATACTCCAAATAAATATCTTCCTTTTATTCCTTTCCTTTTAATTTCCCTAAAACCCTAACCCTAGATCTAGCTGCCACCCTCCCTGTTCTTCGCCTCCCTCTCCCAACAGCCGAGATACCACGCCACCACCGCTGCTCACCGCCGGCGCCTCTTCCCCGACTTCGTCTTCCCATCTCCACTGCCGGACCACCATCACCGCCCCCGTCGTCACCAACAAACATCACCACCATCCCCATCACCGCCAACACCACCTCCCTCCACCGCCGAGCCACCCTCACCCCCGCCGGCGGATCACCGAGCATCGCCCCGACGCCGGCGAGCCGACCCCCTTCTTCACCCGCGGCAGAGCCACCGCCGCCGTTGTTTCAAGCTGTTGTTGCTGCTGCAAATTGCAGCTGCTGTGGTGTTGCCGAGCCACCCTACCCCCGCCGAAGATCGCCGAGCACCGCTCCGACGCCGGAGAGCCAACCCCCTTCCCCCCCCCCCGCGGCAGAGCCACCGCCGCTGTGAGTCGCTGCTGCTGTTACTGCTCCAACTGCTGCTGTAGCCGCTGCCGCTGCCACAACGCCGTCGAGCACCGCCCGACGGCCACCGAGCACCCCTGACGAACGGCGACGCTCCCCCGGGCTCCCCCTCCCCTTCTCCGTCAGAACGCCGCCGCGACGATACCCCCTGTTGCTGCTACTGTTCTTCTTCTTCAACTCGCGAAATCGAGCCTCGACCAACCCACTTCCCGGTGCGATCACGCCTCCATCGCTCGACCATTCTGTGAGCTATCTTTGCAGATGTGTTTGCTAGGTAACCCTCTTCTAACGTCTTCATTTAGAATAATTTAATTTGATTTATATTGTTTGTTAGTTTAGATCCAAAATCGAATAAAAAAACCGTTTTCAAAATACTAAAATTCTCCGAAACAAAGTGGGTCCCGTCAATCCGGACATGCACGTCACGTACTAATTTTACCAAAAGGTGCGCATTGTCAATACAGACGTGTGGGATTTTGTGAAAGTTAATTTGGATGTGCGTGCACACCGAAATCAACGCGTATCCGTCGACGACACCCCGTATCGACCCTGTGCTGAAACTCGTTGTAACTTCGTGTGTGCTCGTCGTTTCGAAATGAAACTTGCGCCATCGGACTCGTAGCGATACGCTGGTCCTGTGACCCAAGTTTGGTTCGATTATGAGAATGTTGACAAAATTCCGTATCGTGGGCCCTACGGCTCTACTTGACGGGCGATTTTGTGATTGGCTCATCGAAATCCAGTTCTGAACATTCCGTTGGGTTCGTATCGACGTTCTGGACTTGTTGACACTAAGTTTGACGAATTTGAAGAATCTTATCTCTGGCACATTTTTCGGTGCAAGACGAAAGGGTAGTATTTTCTAGCTATTTCGCTTATTCTGGGAACGTTGGTGATGTTTATTTCAGTATCCGGAGACGTTCATTCTGAGACCATAGTTTCTGACTCTTGGTGTGTGACATCTGGACGTTACACATTTGCAGCTCTCTTGTCAGGCAAGTATACCTTGCCTTTGTTGTACTGTTTAAATTCAGTTATTTTTAGTTGCATGTTTATTTAATTTAATATTATATAACTGTGCGCATCCGAGAAGGCTCGGGTGCAGTCAACGAAAACGTTGACGTTAGGACTTGTGTCTGACTTAGTGTCTAGTAGACCCACGAAAACGTTGACTCCCCAGGCCTTGACACATTTCATACACGTGTTGTGAGTCTTTTGTAGGGCATGGACTTGCGTATGTGGTTGGCCACTTGTATGTGTAGGCGTACGACGGATAGGGAATAACTGCTATTAGCGATGCATGATAGAAGACTTAACAGTTATTAGTAGTCGGAGCATAGAATATTGTGGTACGAAGGTCCAATTCTTGTCCTTGTTTGGTTGTAAGGTTGGACTATTGTTCTAACGATAGACTATGAGCTAGAGTTACGACGCCTCGGCGTAGTAGCTAAGGCATGTTGTGGATACGACATACATAGATCATTGGGCGGGGAGGACGACTAGTAGGCGTATGGGACACCCATCTCCTTTATACAGATACCGCACTCGACGGAGTAATACGGACGTATATATATATTGCAGATACCACGTTCTTTAGAGTGTTGGGCGTCACTTATTATTTTTGCAGATACCACACTCTATAGAACGTTGGACGTTATTATACAGATACTATGCTCCTCGGAGATGGACGTTATTATTGCAGAGCGCCCATGTTCTGGGGGCATATATGGCATATACTAGTCAGTCACGATGATTGGTGAATTACGTCAGCATATGTCTAGCCTACACTTTCCCATAAGCACTAAGTTGTCCTCAAATTACATTCACTTAGATGGTTAGCACACCCCCCTTTTATTTATTCAATATTTACTTTATGGCATATATTTTTGTATCTTGTTACGGCCCTCTGAGGACCTGGATCCCTTCCAGGTTGTTTGTACAGTTGCAGGATATTTGATCTAGTAGAGTGTGGACGTCATTGCAGGTATATTTACATTTCCAGCTATTTCAGTCATGTATTAATTTCCATTTTATTCTACTTTTATAGCCTAGTGTTTATAGACCTATGTTGTTCTTCTGGTCTATTCGAACGGATGTATTATTGGGCTGCAGACTGATGATGCGTATCATTCTTTCTTGAGATTACTTACCCTGGATTGAGATTTAGATTTAGTTGTTGTATGTTAGAAATAGATTATTACTTGGATTACTTGACCATTGACAACGTAAGTGCACTCCGTCGGGTCTATTAAATTAGAAAGTCCTACGGAGTCGTACCAGCTGGCCATTGCCACGTGTCTGGTTCCATAGATATTGGGACTGGGACGTGACAAATATGTTCAAACAAGGATGGATCTCTTTTAGTTGACTCCATCTCATTTTTTTGCTCTACTCATTCTTAAGTGTGGTCTTCCCTTAGGAGTCAAACAACAGATGTCTCTTGCAATCGAGTTATTGCCGGGACTGCAATTTCTTGGTTTTTAACCTCAATGGATCTTCTCTCCGGTTCCAATGCGACACACCACCTTGCGTGAAGGAGTTTCACTTGTGGCAAAGAAAAGAAATCATCGTGAACTTCCACCGTCGGCATTATCGATAACTGTCGCCAACGTTGATCAACAACATATATTGGAATATGTATTGATTGACGACGATATTCGTTAATCTCATGTGCACAAGGAAGACTGAGTGAATGTCGATATAAACAACTACAAACCTCGGGATCATAACCAACCAACTTTGACCTACCAATCTCCTTGTAAACACCCTGATTTTCAGAATAATTTTAATATAATTTTTTCCAAATTTTCGGTATCTTTCTGGAGGAAGAACCAAGGTAATTATGAGTTAAAGTTTTTTAAATGCAGTTTATTGGTGTTAAAGTATTATGGAAATAATATTTTATGATGTACAATGAGAAACCGGACATAGGGTATTTTTCGGTGTATTTATTGGACTCCGGAAGTGCGTTTTAGAGCCTTAAAACTATTGGCTTATTAAACCAAACTAGCAAATCGGGTCGGGTCGGATCTGAGCCAAACCCGACCCGAAACCCATTGGAAAACCCTAGCTACCGGATTTTACTGTAGCAGTATAAATCCCCCTGCCTCGGCGAGCGTGCCAAGCCGTAACCCTAGATTCCGCAGCCGCCATCTCCTTCCCTATACTCGACCCACCCCCGGGGGCAGCCCTCGTCGGAGCCTGCCAGCGTTCCCCCCCCGTCCATTCTGCTGTGCCACGCAGACCCCGACCGGCCCGCGTTTCTCCCCGCCCCGGCTGCTGTGAACCCCGACCGTCGACTGTCCGAGCCCTGCTCCGGCCAGTGCGAGCCCGACCGGGCAGTGCAGCCTAGAGCCCCGACCGGAAAGTGCAGCCGAGAGCCGACCCTCGGTGCGGCAACACGCACGGTGCATTCGGCTGTGCACTCTCCTCCAGGCCGACCCCGCACCCCGACCGGCCGGCTTCCTCGCTCCTTCCCGTCCGACTTCAGCGTCACCACTACTCGGCAGCACCTGAACGCCGCCGCTGCCCTAACCTCGGACACGGCAAACGCGGACCCAGCAACATCCCGGACACGGGAATTCTCGACCAGGACACGAAGTTGACTCACGGACACGTAGAATTCAGCGTTCACGGTACCCCATTCAGGTACCGTTTTCTCTCACCTTGTAACTCCATTTTAGATTCCGTCAGTTGCAACTCAAAGACTGTGTAACCCTCTCGGTGCCCGTACAACCCGCTCGGTGCATCGCGTCATGTGGTGATCGTACACCGCGATCCAAAAACAGGAAAAATAATACCCTGTTTCACCCCAGAACTGAGTGCGCCCCGCCAAACGAGACGACTTGGTCGTACGCGGTCTTTACCGAAACGTGCGCGTCATTGATACGGACGTGTGGGATTTCGCAGAAGTCGATTCGGATGTGCGTGCACACCGAAATCAACGTGTATCCGCCGACACTGTCCCGTATCCGTCCTTTCTGAAACACGTTGTAACTTTGTGTATACACGTTAGATCGAGACAAAACTTGCACCATCGGACTCATAACAATACGCTGGTCCTGGGAGCCAAGTTTGGTTCGATTCTGAGAACGATGACAAAATCGGGTATCGTGGGCCCCACAGGCTCCACTTGACGGGCGATTTTGAGATCGGCTCATCGGAATCCAATTCTGGAAGTTCCGTTGGGTTCGTATCATCGTTCCTGACTTGTAGACACTAAGTTTGGCAAATTTGGAGATCTTTGACCCTGACACACTTTTCGGTGCAAAGTGTCATACATATGGACCCCGCTTTGGGCCGAAAATATCATTTTTGCCCATGTGTCCAAATTAGACTTAAAGACAGGCGTTTCTAGCTATTTGACATCTTCTGAGACGGTTGGTGATGTTTATTACAGCTTTTGGAGTAGTACCCACATGATTCACTGATACCGGGACGACTGTTGATATTCAACCATCAGGCAAGTGTACCTTGCCAAACGCTGCAGTATTGTTAGATATTTTTCTTGCTTTATTATATTGTTGTGCATGCTTAACCTAGGACCGTGTGACGTACTTAGCGTCCGATTATTAGTCGGGTGCCAACACTGTACGCGGTGTTGGGTACTGTCATCTAGAGATGGACATTCGTGACACTTTATATTCTCGTACTTGTCTTACCAAGTACACTTTGACCCATGACACTTGACACTCCTCATGAGACAGGATATTCCCGAGATATTCGTGGTGATTCTGTATAGAATACATGACTTGACAGAGATACTATATTCATAGATACATATGACTTGTTGCATTAGTGATGATCCCGCTTGACATGGACATGAGACGTTATGGTCATGATATGCGTGGTTACATTGGGTGGGGAGAGATACACAGGCTACAGGCTATTTTATATATATATCTACTACTATTGTGAGGCCGTAGACTGTCGTAGCAGAGCTAGGCACATTACGTATTATTACCACTACCGGCTCCCCGACACAGAGCTTGTAGTGGCTCAGCCTGAGTACTCGTGCTGCTCTCACTTGCATTTCACTTAGATGGTTACTTACTTGCCCTATTTATTCTATTTATTTTCTGCACTGCATTTATTTTAGCTTGAGCTTTCTTGTACCTTGCTATGTCCCCTGAGGACCTGGATCCGGATTATGTCCCCGGGATTTGAGGACGAAATCTATCCCGAGGTATACGGGACCGGAGCAGGAGCTGATCCAGGAGCTGTACCGCCATCCGAGGACGAGGTGTTAGCCGAAGACTTCTTCTGAGCATCCATGTTTCGTGCTCAGAATTTATCATTTATTTCAGTCATTTATATTTTGGTCTGTTGAACCATTGTATCAGATATTTATCGGGTTGTTCCCCGAAGCCCTTTGTGAGACTAGCTGATGATTTACATTCCTTATTTATTCTGTGGATCATATTATATATATCTTGTGTGGATGAGATTAGTTATGCCATGATTGTCGTAGACTTGATTTTACAGCTTAAGTATGCCTTGATGGATCCATTAAATTGGGTTTGTCCATCGGTGCGTACTGCTGGCCATTGACACGTATCTGGTCCTTCGATATTTTGGGACTGGGCGTGACATGGTTTTTGTGGTGGCCCATGCAGGTCCACGACTAAATTGTTCGGTTTTAACTTAGGGACCGAACCAGCCTGCCCTAAGGATAGGATAAGTTCTAGGATCTCATCCATTATTTAAACCATTATTGAACTCTATATCGAACTCAAAATTGTTACTTGATTTACATCTTGTTTGATTCCTCTGAGCGTTCTTACAGTTTATCTTTTGGTTGCAGAGTAATGGATCCCAGGAACGGAGATGAGATTCCTTTGGATACGCCACACGACGCTGTGGTTACTTATATAGACGGAGTGACCCCAGGGAATGGAGGACAAGCATCGCAGAGTGATCAAACTGATCAGCCTAATCCAAGGTTCCGGAGAGATGACATCCCACCTCTACCACAGTTCACTCCACAGATGCCAGTTTTCTCGCCAGGACAAGCCATAGATGGGCAACAGATGTTCCAGATGATGTATGCTATGATGCAAGCCCAGCAGCAGATTCAGTAGGAGGCCCATCGGCAGGAGGCCGAGTATCTGAGAACCAGCCTGGTATCCGCATTGGAGCAGGCAAATCCACCAACGAGGCGAACAACGACGAGATCTATCACCGATTTTCGTCATCTCAAGCCTCGTACATTTTCTGGTAAAGAAGGGCCAACAGAAGTTCATGAATGGCTCACTAACATTCAGCATCAGTTGGAAGCCGCTGAACTTCCGAGAGAGAAGTGGATGACTGCAGTCAGAATGCAGTTAACTGAAAATGCACATCACTGGTGGTTAGCAGAAGAAAGAAGGCTCGGACAGGACCGAGTCATATAGAAAGAGTTCTCCATACTCTTCCAAGAGATGACATTCCAGCAGTTGCACGGTCAGAGCTCAGAGACAAGTTCAACCGCCTCATCCAAGGCAATATGACAGTGGAAGAATACAACGCGAAATTTATTCGCCTAAGTCGCTTCGCTCCAACATTGATCTCGACAGAGGAAGAGAAAGCTGAAAAGTTCTTTGACGGACTGAAGTTCGAGCTCCAGAGATTGATTGGCTCGGTCGCACCTACATCTTATACCGATGTCCTTGCAGCAACACGACGCATGGAGCGCGTCACTAGAAGGGAGTCGAATCTGAAGAGGCCAAACACCTCCGCACTATCCAAGACAGCACCTGAAGATTCTGCAAAACGATTCCAGAGGAGTATACCAGAGAGAGCAGCACACAGGGCCATATCTCTTCCTACCTGTCACCACTGCGGCAAGGTAGGACACATTGAGAGAGAGTGCAGGCGTAAGTTGGGACTATGCCTGCTTTGCGGATCAGACCAGCATCTATCCAGAGACTGCACTAAACATAGAGAGGGAGCACCGAGACTAGCCTTGCCTGCACCACGACCAGCTCATCCAGCAGTAGGAGCACAGCAGATAGGAGCTGGAGGAGTTAGACCACCAGCTACAGGGGGCTACCAGCAGAGACCACCACTGGCACCGCAGGCAGCTCTATTTCAGCAGGCTCAGCAGCAGAGAGGTCCAGCTCAGGGACGAGGCCAGGCATTCACATTAGCTGTTGAGGAGGAAGCTACGGCAGGCGAGGTCATCGCAGGTACTATATTAGTAGCTTCATTACCAGCTGTAGCATTATTTGATTCTGGAGCATCGCATTCATTTATAGCAGCTAGGTTTGTAGCCACCCATAGAGTAGCTACCGCACCCCTTCCGAAGATGAAGAGAATTCTTACGGGAGGCGGAATTATTCCGGTTAGTGACGTCTGTAGATCATGTTCTGTAGTAGTCTGTGGAAGAGAGATGCGAGCTCAATTTCTAATCTTTTCCATGCCGGATTATGATATTATACTTGGTATGGACTGGTTAAGTCAGTACCATGCGACTCTTGATTGCCGACTTGGGCGGGTTATATTTAGACCGCCTGGACATCCAGAATTCGAGTTTCTTCGAGGAGCACTAGAGCAAGGAGTTCAGCCTACTCTTAGGGTACTATCGGTAGAAGGGAAGACAGGTCACCCAAGAGTCATATCAGAATTTGTGGATGTATTTCCTGATGATCTTCCAGGTTTACCACCTGATCGGGAAATAGAATTCACAATAGACTTAACTCCAGGAGCAGAGCCTATCACTCCATCAGTATATCGGCTGGCACCTAAGGAGTTAGTAGAGTTGAAAGAACAGGTTGACGACCTTCTGGAGAAGGGTTTCATTCGGCCCAGTGTTTTACCTTGGGGAGCACCCATATTATTTGTGCCAAAGAAGGATGGAACAGTACGGTTATGCATTGATTACAGGGCACTGAATGCTGTGACCATCAAGAACAGGTATCCCTTACCACGCATTGATGATCTATTCGATCAATTGAGTGGTGCAAGGGTATTCTCGAAGATTGACCTTCGATTCGGCTATCATCAGATCAAAGTAAGGAAGGAAGACATACCGAAGACAGCTTTCAGGACCAAGTATGGACATTATGAGTTCTTGGTAATGCCGTTTGGTTTAACCAACGCGCCAGCAGTGTTTATGAGTTTAATGAACAGAGTCTTTCATCAGTTCTTGGATAAATTTGTGGTGGTGTTCATTGATGACATTCTCATATATTCCAAGAGCCATGAAGAGCACGAGGAGCATCTCAGAATCGTGTTAGAGACCTTAAGACAGAAAAAGTTATATGCCAAACTCAGTAAGTGCGAGTTTTGTATGGACAAAGTACCTTTCTTGGGACATATCATCTCAGGAGAAGGACTTTCAGTGGATCCAGAGAAAGTTGCGGCAATAGAGACTTGGCCTACACCCACATCAGTTGCAGAGGTGAGAATTTTTCTTTGACTCGCGGGATATTACCGAAGGTTTGTAGAAATTTTTTCGAGGATTGCAGAACCGATGACGAAGCTGACACGTAAAGACCAGGAGTTTATATGGACAGAAGACTGCCAGAAGGCCTTCGAAGAATTGAAGAGAAGATTAACAACAGCACCTGTTTTGACTCTTTCTTCGGGGTCAGGAGGTTTTGTTGTTTACAGTGACGCATCAGGTAGTGGATTAGGATGTGTTTTGATGCAACATGGCAAAGTCATTGCTTATGCATCAAGACAGTTGAAGGTCCATGAGAAGAACTACCCAACACATGATCTGGAGTTAGCAGCAGTTATATTTGCATTGAAGATTTGGAGGCACTACCTTTATGGTGAGAAAGTAGACATCTTTACAGATCACAAGAGTCTGAAGTATGTATATACTCAGAAGGAGCTTAACATGAGGCAGGGACGTTGGCTTGAATTGATGGTAGATTTTGACATAGATCTGCAGTACCATCCGGAAAAGGCAAATGTCGTAGCAGACGCACTCAGCAGGAAGCCTACGGCAGGAGCTTCAGATAGAGGTTGTTTTACCAGGACAGAAGGGCTTGATGGCTAATCTTGAAGTTAAGTCATCACTCGTGGAGAAGATTAAAGAGGCATTGCCCACCGATGCTAGATTTAGAAGACTCAAGGAGAGGACAGAAGCAGGCATGCAGACAGGACTTCGCATACACGAAGACGAAACATTGAGGTTTGGAAATCGCCTGTATGTTCCAAATGGAGAATTGAGACAGGAGTTAATGACTGAAGCACATAGCTCTATTTACTCTGTTCACCCAGGAGGAACCAAGATGTACCGAGACTTGAGACAGTATTACTGGTGGCATGGAATGAAAAGGGAGATTGCAAGATTTGTGGCCAAATGCTTAGTCTGCCAGCAAGTAAAGGCCGAGCATCAGAGGACTGCAGGTATGTTACAGCCGCTTCCTATACCAGAATAGAAGTGAAAACATATCACGATGGATTTTGTCACAGGATTTCTAAGGAGCCCCAGCGGAAGAGACGCAATATGGGTTATAGTGGATCGACTCACTAAATCGGCACATTTTTTGCCATTTAGAGTTGGACAATCCACAGAGGTACTAGCCGACATGTATATGCGACAAATCGTCAAATTACATGGAGTGCCGGTTAGTATTGTATCGAATCGAGATTCGAGATTTATATCTCATTTCTGGAGAAGCATGCAAGAGAGTCTGGGCACCAGACTCAAATTCAGCACGACTTACCACCCACAGACAGATGGCCAATCGGAGCGCACCATTCAGATCTTGGAGGATATGTTGCGATCATGTATGCTAGACTTTGGAGGATCTTGGGAAGATCATTTGCACTTAGTGGAGTTCTCCTACAATAACAGTTATCAGGCCAGCATTCAGATGGCACCACTCGAGGCATTATACGGAAGAAAGTGCAGATCACCTATAGTTGGAGTGACGTTGATGAACGTCAAATACTGGGTCCAGAATTGGTAACGCAGACAGTAGAGAAGGTGAAACAGATTCAGAATCATCTTCGAGCAGCTCATGACAGACAGAAGCATTGGGCAGATACACACAGACGTCCCCTAGAGTTCAAAGAAGGAGAGCACGTATTCTTGAGGATTTCGCCCACTCGAGGTACTATTCGATTTGGGAGCAGAGGCAAGTTGAGTCCAAGGTATATTGGGCCATTTGATATTCTAGAGCGCATTGGTGAGGTGACTTGTCGTCTTGCATTACCACCATTGTTAGAGGGAGTGCATGTCGTATTCCACGTCTCACAGCTGCGAAGGTACGTGACCGACCCAAGTCACGTAGTCGATCATTCAGAGATCGCAGTGGGCCCAAGCTTGAGATATGAAGAACAACCAGTTGGCATCTTCGACGTCAGTGAGAAGACATTGCGGGGACAGACAATCAGACTGGTTCGTGTAGCTTGGAAACATCATTCTCCTGGCGAATCGACTTAGGAGCGAGAGGATAGTATGCGTCAGCGTTATCCCCACTTATTTGCGGATGCAGTTGTAAACTAAGCAAGCTTGTAATCACCATAATTCTTCTATAGTAGCTTATTCCTTGATTGCGAGGACGCAATCCTTTTAAGGAGGGAAGATTGTAAACACCCTGATTTTTAGAATAATTTTAATATAATTTTTTCCGGATTTTCGGTATCTTTCTGGAGGAAGAACCAAGATAATTATGAGTTAAAGATTTTTAAATGCAGTTTATTGGTGTTAAAGTATTATGGAAATAATATTTTATGATGTACAATGGAAAACCGGACATAGGGTATTTTTTGGTGTATTTATTGGACTCCGGAAGCGTATTTTAGAGCCTTAAAACTATTGGCTTATTAAACCAAACCAGCAAATCGGGTCGGGTCGGATCTGAGCCAAACCCGACCCGAAATCCATTGGAAAAACCTAGCTACCGGATTTTACTGTAGCAGTATAAATCCCCCTGCCTCGGCGAGCGTGCCAAGCCGCAACCCTAGATTCCACAGCCGTCATCTCCTTCCCTATACTCGACCCACCCCCGGGGGCAGCCCTCGCCGGAGCCTGCCAGCTTTTCCACCCCCCCCCGTCCGTTCTGCTGTGCCACGCAGACCCCGACCGGCCCGCGTTTCTCCCTGCCCCGGCTGCTGTGAACCCCGACCGTCGACTGACCGAGCCCTGCTCCGGCCAGTGCGAGCCCGACCGGGCAGTGCAGCCTAGAGCCCCGACCGGACAGTGCAGCCGAGAGCCGACCCTCGGTGCGGCAACCCACACGGTGCATTCAGCTGTGCACTCTCCTCCAGGCCGACCCCGCACCCCGACCGGCCGGCTTCCTCGCTCCTCCCCGTCCGACTTCAAAGTCACCACTACTCGGCAGCACCTGAACGCCGCCACTGCCCTAACCTCGGACACGGCAAACGCGGACCCAGCAACATCCCGGACACGGGAATTCTCGACCAGGAGACGAAGTTGACTCACGGACACGTGGAATTCAGCGTTAACGGAGCCCCATTCAAGTACCGTTTTCTCTCACCTCGTAACTCTGTTTTAGATTCCGTCAGTTGCAACTCGAAGACTGTATAACCCTCTCGGTGTCCATGCAACCCGCTCGGTGCATCGCGTCCTGTGGTGATCGCACACCGCGATCCAAAAACAGGAAAAATAAGGCCATGTTTCACCCCGGAACTGAGTGCGCCCCGCCAAACGGGACGACTTGGTCGCACGCGATCTTTACCGAAACGTGCGCGTCGTTGATACGGACGTGTGAGATTTCACAGAAGTTGATTCGGATGTGCGTGCACACCGGAATCAACGCGTATCCGCCGACACCGTCCCGTATCCGTCCTTTCTGGAATACGTTGTAACTTTGTGTATACACGTCGGATCGAGACGAAACTTGCACCATCGGACTCGTAGCAATACGCTGGTCCTGGAAGCCAAGTTTGGTTCGATTCTGAGAACGATGACAAAATCGCGTATCGTGGGCCCCATAGGCTCCACTTGACGGGCGATTTTGAGATCGGCTCATCGGAATCCAATTCTGGAAGTTCTGTTGGGTTCGTATCATCGTTCCTGACTTATAGACACTAAGTTTGGCGAATTTGGAGACCTTTGACCCTGACGCGCTTTTCGGTGCAAAGTGGCCCACATATGGACCCCGCTTTGGGCCGAAAATGTCATTTTTGCCCCTGTGTCCAAATTGGATTTAAGGACAGGCGTTTCTAGATATTTGACATCTTCTGAGACGGTTGGTGATGTTTATTACAGCTTTTGGAGTAGTACTCACAGGATTCACTGATACCGGGACGATTGTTGATATTCAACCATCAGACAAGTGTACCTTGCCAAACTCTGCAGTATTGTTACATATTTTTCTTGCTTTATTATATTGCTGTGCATGCTTAACCTAGGACCGTGTGACGTACTTAGCGTCCGATTATTAGTCGGGTGCCAACACTGTATGCGGTGTTGGGTACTGTCATCTAGAGATGGACATTCGTGACACTTTATATTCTCGTACTTGTCTTACCAAGTACACTTTGACCCAGGATACTTGATACTCCTCATGAGACATGATCTTCCCGAGATATTCTTGGTAATTCTGTATAGGATACAGGACTTGACAGAGATACTATATTCATATATACATATGACTTGTTGCATTAGTGATGATCCCGCTTGACATGGACATGAGACGTTATGGTCATGATATGCGTGGTTACATTGGGTGGGGAGAGACACACAGGCTACATGCTATTTTCTATATATATCTACTACTATTGTGAGGCCGTAGACTGTCGTAGCAGAGCTAGGCACATTACGTATTATTACCACTACCGGCTCCCCGACACAGAGCTTGTAGTGGCTCAGCCTGAGTACTCGTGCTGCTCTCACTTGCATTTTACTTAGATGGTTACTTACTTGTCCTATTTATTCCATTCATTTTCTGTACTGCATTTATTTTGGCTTGAGCTTTCTTGTACCTTGCTATGTCCCCTGAGGACCTGGATTCGGATTATGTCCCCAGGATTTGAGGACGAGATCTATCCCGAGGTATACGGGACCGAAGCAGGAGCTGATCCAGGAGCTGTACCGCCATCCGAGGATGAGGTGTTAGCCGAAGACTTCTCCTGAGCATCCATGTTTCGTGCTCAGAATTTATTATTTATTTCAGTCATTTATATTTTGGTCTGTTGAACCATTGTATCAGATATTTATCGGGTTGTTCCCCGAAGCCCTTTGTGAGACTAGCTGATGATTTACATTCCTTATTTATTCTGTGGATCATATTATATATATCTTGTGTGGATGAGATTAGTTGTGCCATGATTGTCGTAGACTTGATTTTACAGCTTAAGTATGCCCTGATGGATCCATTAAATTGGGTTTGTCCATCGGTGCGTACTGCTGGCCATTGACACGTATCTGGTCCCTCGGTATTTTGGGACTGGGGCGTGACACTCCTCAAACAATAAGTCCAAGGCCTTGTGAGATACTACATGGATTAAACCATCTAAGAGGTGTTCATGCTTTGCAATATTGAGGCTCATCTCAAATGATGTTACAATCTCGTTCACCGTGGAAATAATCATCAAATGAATCGATTGTCAAACGAAGACAAAATTACCGACCGATGACCGTAGATATCTTTTTAAACTTGAGTGTAATCCTTCGACCCGATTCATAGTGATTGTGCCATAATGCTTCACCATGTTCGTCCATGCTAAGACGAATTATTCTTTATGTTGTTCTAGCCAAGTATCTTTGATATAAGAAATGCATGCCGGGTTACTCGTCTTCCACTTTTGTTTGAACATGTACCATGCTGTGTCGTAGCTGTCTGTAGTACTTGCTCGCCATACAAGACTCCAATCACTGTAGAATTCTTCGAAGCGAAGCTTGTCGATTTTACCGTCCACATTTTCAAATTTTCTCTTGCAGTGAGCTTGGATATTTCGATTTATATGCCAAGTCATAGTAGTTTATGCACATGAGGAAATACAATATCTATAGCATTTATCAGCGCATATTCTTTATCGGTAACAAAAACGGAGGGCTCTTTGTATCATGTGTAAAGGGATTGTAGTTTCCTCAACGTCCAAGTGTAATCCTCTACTGTCTCACTCTTCATAAAACAAAAAGCGACTGAAAATATTTTTTCCGTAGACGTAAACCCAACAATGTGAAAAAGAGGCATATTGAACTTGTTGGTCTTATATGTACAGTCAAGGACCAACACGTCTACGAAGGATCGAGTTAAGTGTGTGCAATCAGGATGAGCCAAAAACAATGAAAGGAGTTCATCATTTTGTGGATGTCTTCTATGGTACTCCACGTAGTGATGCTCCCCAAACAACTTCAATAATTGCTGCATCGTCATTCTTCCTTTCATACTATTATATTTTGCTCTCGCCAAACTATTATAGATCGTCCTCATGGTTGACTTGTTCTCATCTTCTTTTTGTCGCACGGCAGAATAAATTTGTTTGGGTGCAACTCCGGAAAGGAACAGTTCTTCAACCAACTTTCTCTCATCCTTCTTCAACCGTGCCACGTAGGCATGACCCGTAAGTGTCTCTGGAATATAATGATTGTGTATTCCATTCTTAACTTCGATTATCCACTTCGCATCTTCAACTTTTACAATCAACACCTTAAATGGACAACCACATTTTCTCGTCCCAACGTTTTTTTTTTGGGGATTTTTTTTTCAACAACACCCTTTTTTTTACGATGCTGCCTGAACACACCTCCTCTTTTGCAGCCCAGCTCTAAATATTTTTGGCCCGGCCGAGATCTGATGGATCTTGCAATGACAATGACTATGTTATGTCGTCTTCCAACTTCTCTGCACCAATCTAATGCTTCTTCCTGGGATGCAAATTGAATATCCGTTGAGAATACCTTCTCCACATCAACCCCAATAGCAGGATGTACCACAACATTTGTACGAGGTTGGTGCTATAACCAATATAAAATAATCTAAAAATTAATAACTTCAAATAATTGGCAGTCCAAATTAGGACTGTTATAATATTTACAGACTAATGTATTGAGTAGACTGTAATTTTTTTTACAGTCTTTAAGATTCAGGACTGTCACTATTTTGACAGTCCACTTAGTATATAGGACTGTCGAAATTATGACAGTCCTATATTTATATAAGACTGTCGAATTATTGACAGTCCTATAGTTATATAGGACTGTCGAATTTTATACAGTCCTTACACGATGACTGTCGAAATAGGGTTGTCATTTTACGTACTGTACGTGCTTCGGAACAACCGACATGTTCTTCGAAGACCGGAGTGCATATTTAATGGATTGCATGATCCGACTTCTTCATCGAAGATAATTTTATGCATCGCTCCTACAATAGTCAAATAAAACTAAATATTTTTGTGACAAGGGAAAAACTTATTCATCGTATGTTGTCGAAGACATACCGGAAGAATATTCGTTGGACAATCACCAAATCAGAATTTTGTTCCACTTGGGACCACAACTATCAAATTCCAAAGTTAGGTTTAGATTTTAGGACTTGAGAGAATGAGAGATTTCTTCATGTAAAGGTGAAAAAGAAAGAAGAGAAATGATTTTTACTTATATAGATTGGTGTGAGCTAGTCCTAAGTAAGTTTGAGAAATAACAAATTTGTAATTTTTGAAAAAATTTCAATGGCCAGCCCTGAGTATATTTTGTAGTGTCTTTATCAAAAACTATTTTAAATCACTTTTAACTCCGACTCCAAAAGTGGAGTTAAACACGGCATCTAGCTTTCATGGACAAATCATATGGTCCTCCATGTGCCACTTTCTAAAGGTGATGGGGACCATATGGCCGGCCTTACCTTGACCTGCCAAGAAATCGTTGGGCCTGGCCCATGAGATTCAAAACCCGTTAAAAGTCTGGGTATAAATTAAATTATTAAATTGTAAGGGTTAGGGAGGGATACATTATATTATATTTGAGAATTTTGGGAAGTTACAGTTGAATTTTTTAAAGTTTTCATAATAGGGTTGCCATGGGATTGCACAACACAGATGTAACAGGCATTAATTGTAGTCTGTGTTAGATTTGTTTTTTCTTTGAAAGTAACCCATATGATTAAATAAATGTATATTTTTTTTTAGTTTCACATGGAAAATGAGAAGTCATTCTTCTTTCCATATATTACTTTATTCCTCTCAGTGGGTAAGTGAGTTTTGTGGGAGATATACTAGATCTCATCCAACCCGCGAACGGGTGCGCTATTTAATGTGTCTTTTTGACGCGTTTATTAGTCGCGTACTTAGCACTTGGCACTACGGACAGAGGTACAAAGATAATTTTACAACTTATTTTTTATTTTTTATTTTCGTTGTTTTGGTCTGATGAGTTGCTGGTCTTCCGCGGAACCATTCTCACGTAATCCTGTTACGGAATGAGCGAGAGAGGTTACGTAAGAGATATATTCAGGACACGATCCTGTGATCTGATAACATTAATCTGTTTTAAATCTTTTCTCTCTCTCTCGCTCTTTGTTCAAAACGAAAAATAGTACAGAGACGAAACCAGAGCCTAAATTCCTCCAGAAACTCTTCCGTCCAATCTCTTTTCTGGGCAAAATGTTGTGATCGTTCGTGGGCTTCGCCACCGGGTGCACGGTGTTGTGGATCGAATGGATTCGTTGTATCTCGGGAATAGATCGTCAGGAACCCGCTGCACTGTTCGTGGGACGAAATTCTATTCTAAGGACAACATGTAACGTGCCTCGAATTCTCTACTTAATTCCTAACTTTAATTTTACATCTTCCAATTTGCATTCTTTAAAATTTTTTCCAATAGACCACAAGACAGAATGAAGCTTCGTAGTATCAGTATCGAAATTATTCTTCCTATGAGTATCGGGATCGACGATAACGGATGTTTCAGATCATTTTTTTTGTATCAAAAAACAAACAATTATTAATAAATTATTAAAATTTTAGTTTTTTTTTTTTTACACTTAGACATAATTTAAGTATTTTCTGTGTTGTTTCTTTCTTATTAGGTTTGAAATTGAATGAAATAATAGTCATCCTTACCGATTGGTTTACCTGCGATAGATAAGTTTTCATCTTTTTTACATCTTTATTGATTGGTATTTTTGTTGATTTTATTTTTGGGTCGAATTAACTGAAAAGAGACCCTCCAATGTTGGTATCAGTTAGTATCGACGTATCGAATAGGGTATCAAATCGTATCGACCGATACTGTAAACTATGGACTATGTTTGGAGGCTCATTGGCAGCTGGTGAATCTTCAACAGACATGCCTCCTTCCCTACAGCGTCCAAGTACCTAATGTGGCAGATAAAAGCAACTGGTACATGCTCAACAAATCCAGGTGCTATTTGACATGGATGAGAACAGAGACTTGCTTTCTTGTAGATCTTAATTTACATATGAATGAATGTCTGAGTTACATAGACATCTTATTTTTCGGCACCATAGAGCAGGTCCAGTTACAGACCATCGTATGTTGAGATCATAGATGAAACCTTGTCGATCCTTAGCTCGATTTGGTTGCCCATTGTTGATACTTGTGAAGACTGCCAGTAAAATCGGTAAATAAGCCATCGACACCGACAATATTTATCCAGTAATCGTATTCGACATATGGGTCCTGATGGAAGTTGAAGTGCAAATATTGGTTCTCGTTCCTGTAAGTATATGGATGAACCTGCCGTAGCAATAATTGGAGAATGATCATGAACTTGAGGTTATATATCACTCGAACAAAGAACAAGAGTTCATTTGAGTGCATGAAGCAACATACATACCTGCAGACCATGGGCATGTGCTCTTGCTACAAGATCTGTGGGGGAAGTCAAGTAATTGTTCTCTGGAGGAACTATGGTATCCTTCCAAGGTCCTATGCCGATAACATAATCCTTAATGTACTTCAAATAATTGTTCGAAGTAATTTCCGAATATGACTGCATCCAAAGTTAAAACAATTTGTAAGTAGCATACGAGTGAGAGTTTACATTGACACGCGTATTCATCGTCAAGAAACACCACTACCAGTACATCATGTTAGTTGTCATGTTTCCAATACTGTGAACGCAAAATCCAGGGGTTACAAACCATGATCCATTTTTGTTGGCGCACAACGGAAATAAATCTAAGAAATTGGGGTACACCTCAGAGAAAATTCATAATCGCAAAGACAAAAATTTACTTGGTTCGACCAAGATGCCTATGTCCACGGACGAAAGTAATTCAGTTCCACTATGAAGAAGACTAGGAATTACAATAACTCTCACAACACTTCTCTCTTTAATCTTAAGAACTCTCCACCACAGAGATAAAGAAAAAAAAATCTCTCTCAAACTTTTGTGTTGAACTTATTCAACATCTTTCGTTGAGCACAATTGATCTATATTAAAAAGAACCTTAGGTCCCTTTATATAGCATGTCATGTGTCCATATATGAAAATCCAATCCTATGTAGGATTCACATATGTTTTCATATTTAGAACTCATTGACTAGATAGGACTAGGACTTTGCTCCAATTCAATCATATATGTGCTCCAAGTGAAAAATGATCATGGACATGATTTTGTCCGCCATTTTCCTTCATTTTTTTTTATAAAAAAAAGATACCTTAAGTTTTAACAGTTTAGAACCCTTCTTTTTATCAATTGCCTAACTACTGGTTCTTCTTTTGACCTTTAATTTTTAAGTATGTCACCACATAATCTAAGGACAGATATATATCATTTCATCATGCAAATGTTATACAAGATATTGAACCATAGTAGGAATTTACTGCCAATTATCGAGCACCAAATAAATGTGGAATCAAAGACATTTGTGACAGAAAATGAACTAATGAGGACTTCTTAAAGGCTATACCTGATTTGTGTCTTGTGTTGCCATTGTGACATCATCAATCAAGAGAAGTTTTGGTGAATCCGTCAAGTTTGAAACATATACAAGGGAGGTTGGGGCAAAGGACTGTATGAACACTGGCTTCTTTAGCCAATTCTTCGAATTGTAAGCACCTTTGTACCCATACTTGAGAAGTATCTCTACAAACTTGTCCTCAAATTTCTTTCCATTTGTCCATTTTACCTGTCATAAATAGGAAGCAGAAATTTAGCAAAGTACCGTTCCGTAAGTTGCAAACAAACAATGATTCAAAACAAATAAACTTATAGAAACTAAGTAGAAACTACATATGTGAAAGAATGTATTTGGCATCTATCCATGTCAAATAGCACAAGACCGGCCAGAGGTCAAGACAGGCCAGAGGTCAAGATAACCTTAACATTACACAAGAAATTTCCACTAAAATTCAAATAAAAGACGAGCATGAGCAGAACGTAATTCACAATTTCACAGTAATAAGACTTGTGACTAAATCACTGTTTCCAAATTGTACTTGACCATGATCTGAACTGAAAGTCACTTACATGTTGGTTGATAAAAACTGGGTTCTTTACTTCTGGGTATATCCCTACAACCCTGTTTGCATCTAGCGCAATTGCAATAAACTCTTCAAATGTGATGATTGAGAACTTTCCTGCAAGCATATATAAATGGAAAACAACAGTTACCTCTAGTAAAAAGAAGAAATCCTCTGTATATATGAAGATGTCAAAATTTCTGGAGCAATTTGGTATGCTACTATTGATCAGGCACAACCAAGTTGGCCTGATCAATTTGATTATTTGCCTAGCTGTAAATCCCAGTTTTCCATGTAATTATTGTTGCAGAAGGTGCCTCGAATAAATAATAAGATATGCACACAAGTCTGTGGGAGACCTTCCCCAAGGAATTTGACGAAGTACGCAACCGGCTATGTTGCACGGACACGGATTTGACACGACAAGGTACAGACACAGAGACATGGACATGTCATGGTGTAATTTGAGGGAGCCTGTGCTTCCTTGGCAATCACATATGCAACTTAATCCACTTCACTCTCTCAAGTTGGACAAATGTACTAGAACTATAACCAAACACAAAAGTTAGTAACAGAGGCTGCTGCAGTTGTGAGTGCATGCGGCCACTACTAAGCAACAAAACAACGAAGGAACTAAGTCCATTTTGCATATTTAAGTTACCAAGGACCCAACTAGTGATGCTTGGACCAAGAAAGACAATTAATCAAGAAGCAGGGCCAACAAGACCTAAAGTTTCGTAAAGAAAACTAATTATCATCTGGCCTGCTGCAAATCAATCAAGTCAGGAAGAACAAAAAGGTTGTTTATGTAATCATGGAGCTTGCTCACTTGTCGTAATTGAAACCCCAATCATGTCCAAACAGTAGTGCCACTTCATCAAATGAGGAACATACAAGGTTATCAAAGTGCCGATAATAGTTTCAAGTTTTATGGTTGATGAACAACCGAGAAACAAATATGTTCCAAAGTTATGATTGTTCTACATAACAGACAATAAAAAGACAAACCGAGACAAAATATATCTAATAAATGTTGCAAGTAAATGGAAAAGGTGCAGATGAGGGTAACTAACCATTGTATTGCTGATCACGGAAATTGAATCTCTGTTTCACCCGTAATGATTTAAGTTCCTCAAGTGTGAAGTCGACTGCAAATAAATATAAATCGATCATTATTTAATTCAATATCAAAGGAAGACCCAACCCAATACAGATACAAGCAACTGATTACAAAAATAGATACATGTATTAGGTTTCTCTATAACAGCAGAAGTAGATATATGATTCATTATTTAATGTCGAAATGTAATGAGCTTACAACATTTATTACGTAAGGTTTATCCCAAAAAAAAACCATTTACTACACAAGGTTTTGTATCAAAAGGTTCTGCCTACAATAAGGTACAATGTGCACTTAAAAGTAACAATCACCTATTTATGCAGTTGAGTAACTACTTATTTACTGGCTATAAGACTAGCAAAATCAATTGTTGATTTACGAGATTAAAGGAGTGTCTAAATCAAGCATAAAGTGGCTCTCTTCTATCCAATAGAACTAAAGTGGAGATTATGCACACCTACGAATGACCCAGTGACGTTTTGGCCTTGAACTTTGTAGGTTCTTTTGCGATTTGCAAACTCCTTATGATCAGCAATATCAGTGGTAAGATCAAGAATGACATCATGGAAGCATATTAGTGAACCATCTTTACTGGCAACGATATCAGTTTCTATAAAATCAGCACCCTCTTCAATAGCTCTCTGCAAGAACCCAACACAAAACATTTATATATCTGATCTCATGAGTATAATGGTGGGAAGTGAAATACAACACAATGAGAATACAACATGCATAGAACCAAAATGGTGGTATAGTGGAAACACTACAACATGCATAGAACCAAAATGGTGGTATAGTGGTAACACTAGTAACACAATGAGAATACAACATGCATAGAACCAAAATGGTGGTATAGTGGTAACACTAGTAAGGGACAAAAGGAGTGGGTTGGGTTAGAATCACAGCCTGGACAATAATTAAATTGGTGGGGGTCTTGGTGTTAGTAGTCCAGGATAGGGTTGTGTCACCTGCGGGGAGCCGGGTACGCTCTGGCAAGGGGATTAGCCAACAACGGGAACCCAAGTGTTCAATCGGCAAGGAGCTGAGTCACTTGTGGGGAGCATGTACTCATTGTCAAGGGGATGAGCCACCAACTTGGAGCCAAGTTTTCATTCGGAAAGGGGTCAAATAAATTAAAGGGAGTTGGGTACTCGTTAAGGAGGGACAAGTCCAACGAGAACCCAAGTATTCATTCGGCGAGGGGCAGATTCACTTATGGGGAGAAAATGACTCATTTACGAGGGAACGAGGCACTAACAGGAACCAAAATGTTTCAT
Source organism: Iris macrosiphon (assembly GCA_036927795.1). Taxonomy (NCBI): domain Eukaryota; kingdom Viridiplantae; phylum Streptophyta; class Magnoliopsida; order Asparagales; family Iridaceae; genus Iris; species Iris macrosiphon. The sequence continues at coordinate 158,160,601 of JAYESA010000002.1, read as the reverse complement.
TTGGCAAGGGGTCGAGCCACTTACGTGAAGCTGGATTCTCATTTGCTAGAGTATGAACCACTATCCAGAAGTAGACTTCGTTAACCTTGTGATTTTGGGTAATGTCTTTATATGATCTACAAAGCGGCTTGCTCCATTGAGGGCAAGAGGAAAGATCAAGATAACAAGGACTCACAAAAAAGAGAGGGATTATAGCTACGGCAAGCTTTAACTAGCCGGCATATCATTTTGATTTGTTTGAGTTTGCATCTTGTATTTTTTTTCTCCTTGCTCTCTTGTATGGGTTTTTGTTTTGTTAACTATCATTAATGAAACATGGGATTCTTCCTACCATTTATCCTCAGGTAAAAAAAAGAAAAAGAACAAGGTAACACATATCACCTAAAACCTTCCAAATAAAACCAAACATGCATAATAACCTTTAGCGAACAGAATTTTTGGGGTCAGTTGTTTGAAATTTTTTTTTTCATTCAGCTATGTTAAGGGCCATTTCTAACAAAAGAACATATCTTTCTTTAAAACCTCAATCCATGTTCATTTATGCCTGACTCCTTTAACTAATATCTTATTGCTCCTTCTAATAATAGAATCTAGTGGTTCACAATGCACGTCCAAACCACTGTAGATGGTTTTCTCTCATCTTATCCTCAATTGGTGTTACCTCAACTTTCCAAGAATATGCTTATAATATTCTGCAGCGTTACAATATTTTGCAGCTTTCATGAAACTGCTTATTTCATTTTAACTGTTGGTGTTCACTTGTTCCTCACCTACGTATTGTCTTCCATTTGAACTTCTGAAAACTTTCCAATTTTGATTGGTTTACTTCGTTTTTTTTCAGAATCATCTAGCAAATGATTCTTTATACGGAATTTATAACTATGCTGCACGGACAACACCTTGGTAGTTTGATAATCTACTTTAGGTGTGTGACATCCATCCTGTGATCTTGCCTACTGCCAGGTAAGGCTTTAATCTCACTATTCTAATCAAACCTCATATATCTCCTGCAAGTTAGGAGGCTAGGACACTCCGAACTCAGGGCCTTGTCCAAGCCATGCACGTATCGGACACGGCAGAGGCACTCTCATGTAAGCCAGAACCCAAGGACCATTTCCACTGTTTAGTAAGGTGATGACTGCTGGATATGTAATAGGGCTAAACAAATTGTTGTTTGCATCACTCATGATCAAATATACTCAGATAATGCAAATACAATAACAAAACAGTTTGTTTGGTGCAAACCAATATCTTTGGCAAATTGCAAGATAGATAGATTGTAAAGATATAATGCCAAAGGCCAAGGACGGAGCTAGGATTGAGTGGTGAAGGACTTTGGGGGGGTGAGGGGGAGGGGGGTGTAGGGATATAAGCAAAGAACATATTCTCATACAAGATAATAATATAAGGTGACTTGGAAACGGCTCAAAATTGAGTCGTCAAAGCCGTTTGTAAATACTATATTAATTATTTTTAAAATTTTAACTAATTATTTAACTATCTAATATGATTTAATTATAATTAAATACCTCTAGCTCAAGTGGTTAAGGTGAGAGGCATTTTTCTTGGTTTCTTGAGTTCAATTCCTAGCAATGACAATATTTATAATAAATTCATATTAAAAAAAATTCAATAACCTTTTTTACGCGCGTGCAATGCACGTGCACGTTACTAGTAAAAGATAATGCCCATGTCACTTACCATGTATGCAGCAGCTGTTTCTTCAGGAATTTCTCCATTTGATCCCCGATGTGCGATATTATATGGTCGAAATGTCTGCAAGGGTTTCTTTTCTTTATGATCTAGCTTACTTGGAAGAGGATAGAATGGCCTCCCAATGGCTCCCTCAGAGAGTAAAAGAAGAAGAAAAGGTATAAACCCTGCCACCAATAAAAATAATGGGGAAAAAAATCACAATGATACAACTGATTATAAGTCTAAACAACCAATTGTATAACCAACATGACAACATCCTTGTAGAAGTCACAAGCTTTTAAGGGTTTTATATTTCACTTTTCCTACCAACAGTGTAAATGATATCTATCCATCTATTTTGTATGATGACTTTACTATATAACATAAACTTGGTAATGAAACATGATCCGTTAAAGTGCTGATAACTAAAACGTAACGATAATGCCAACGGTAGCACCAATGCTCCAAAAACCGATACCATGTCCGTGTTGTCTCGTGTCGGACATAGACACGGAGACTCCAAAATACATTTGGATCAATGTCGCCCTGTCCGATATGTGTTGTATTCGTGTCCGTGCAACACAGGCAGTGCCCCAAACCAACCAATTAAAGTCCAGTTTGGTGTAACTTATCAAAATTACTTCTTCTTTTGAAGCAACTATTCTTTCTTTCTTTCTTTTTTCAAAATGTGTTTGGTAAGAGTTGCCTCTGCTTTCTTTTCTGGAAATTTGTAACTTTTATGGTGTTGTATAGAAGGGAGAGGTTACTTTCCAAAGTTGATTCATATCTTATCAAGTGCTTTCTACTAAGAATACTCTGTACTTTTTTCTATGGTTCCATCTAATCCTTACTTTTTAGGGCCCTACTTTTTATTGATAGTCTCGTTTGCTAGTCTTTTTTTAAGAGATTTTTTTTTCTCTCCTTCTTTACTTTTCGCAAGAGCTTTCAGTAGACAGTTACCAAACAAGTATAGTCTGTAACTTATGACAGCAAGTTACAAAAGCAGCTTGACGACAACTTTTGATAAGCTTTAGCAATACCAAATCCATCCCAAATCATCTATTGCTAAAAGGGTTTGAACAATCGCAAGAAATATATATTATATAGGATCATAAAATCTAAACCAGCAATAACCCAAATAATAGAACTGATCAGAAAACCAGTAGCATTAGTCAGGTTTACTTGTGCAGTTGTGGGTGTACAAGCAAAATGTGGAATATGCAACTAAAACACAAGGCTAGTGCCCCAAAACAAACCCATGAAATTCTCTACAGACAGTAAATCTAGAACAATCATAAGAAGCTATGTTATCTAGGCATATATGGGTTAGATGTGTGTCATAGTGTAAAAGAAGAGTTGAGCCAATGCACCCATTCTTTGTAACTATCTATAGTGTGACTACCATTTTCATATATTACAAACCCAAATCAAGACTGAAGGAAAGATGGGAAAAAGGAGGGAGGGAGGGAGAGACTCACAAAGGAAAGTCATGTTGCTGCTGTGAGGTTTTCCTTTGGTTGCTCCCCAAACTTATTATACGGTACTCATCACCTTTTCTTCACTTTATTGAGTCCATATTGGAATATTCAATGGAATCACGGGGAAAGTCTCCCATGATTTGTTTCTGATTTATTGGTCATATTTTAGGGGCTAGATTATCCTTACCAGTGACAAGCTTCCCAGGTTGGACTTGCTATGTCTTGACTTGGACTATTGGGTTTGCCGCATTTCAAAAACTAGAAAGTTGTTCATACTTCAATTGGGTTCTTACCCCCTTCTTTTTTGGTCCCCGCTAAGATGTGGACATCATGGTGTCTTTCGGACCGTCTCGGACCCATTATTGACCGAATATAGGCCGGGTTGGGCCGGCTCGGGATGGAAGATGAAACAGGTCAGGCCTAATAAACCCAAATCTAAATCCAGTCCGACCCAGAACACGAATTTTTTTGGGACAAATTATTATGGGCCAGATGGGTCTGAGTTCGGACCGGTTCAGGGGGGCATAGGAAATGGGCCAGGGTTTAAAATATTTTTATACTTATAAAATATTAATGAAAAATAAACTTATTAATTTGATTAATTTCAGAAATTTAATATAATTTTTTTATTTTTAAAACTGAAAAAGTAAAATTATATATTTAATTTACAATTTGATCTCCAAGTCTTCGGTCTTATGTCCATTTTTTATTTATTTATGTTGCCGCTTCATTGTTCAGCTCTAGTAGTTTGTCCAAAGTAAGAGACTGAAAGTCCAGTTCATTAATGTTGTCATCTTCATCTCTTAAGTGTTGAGTCCGTTTTTCGTACGAACTCAATTTTGAACGTAAACGCATACTTCCAAAATATCCGGTAGCATCATTCTTCTCTTCTTGTTTAGCATTATTGAACCTGCACTGAAATAATATTCTAATACTCCCGTGGACACTGGGGTCATTAGAAGATCATGCATGTACTAAAGACGAAAGTATATGATAAATATTTTTGTGTCTTTTCCAACATTTTAAAATTGAAAAGTATGATCCAGAATCCACGTCATTGGAGTTTAAATACAAGAATAATTCTTGAGTTGGGAGGAAAGAATAATTTTGTTTCTTCCTTTGTAGTATACTCTTAGCATGATATAACCTAAAAATTAGGCTAAATTTCACCTTGATACTCTCATCTATATCCGTTTTTTTAACTTGATACCATAAACTTTAAAACACAACAACTTGATACCTTCATCTATTGGAACGAAAAATTGTCATGTTGACGTCGGTCAGGGTTACCTATGCCGTTAAAAAAAGAAGAAGACAAAAATACCCTTCTCCCTTCCCCCACCTCGACTGTCCCCTCCTCCTCCCGCGCCCCTCTCCTCTCGCCATCCGCTCCCCCATCCCCTGCTGCCCCCCTCCTCCTCTCGCGCCCCTCCTCCCGCCTCCCCTCCTGTGCCCCCTCCTCCCCCCCAGCTACCCTCTCCCGCACACCACCTATCCTCTCGCTGCATGCCGCCCCTCGGCTGTAGACCCATCCAGCACACCCCCTTCCTCCCCCCCCCCCCACAGTTACCCCCTCATGTGCCCCCTCCTCCTGCCGCTCGTTGTTACCATCGTCGCCACCGCAGAGAAGAGAGGGAGGGAGAGAATGGAGGGAGGGGTAGTTTCATTATTTTATATTTTCGGTTAACACCAGTAGGATATTAAGTTGTACAATTATAGTTGAGGTATCAAGTTGTCGTATTTTAAAGCTTAGGGTATTAAGTTAAAAAACTGGTATAGTTAAGGGTATCAAGTTAAAATTTAGCCTAAAAATTAAACCAGAGCTGCTACTACTATTACTACCTTGAGTTGTTGTACCGAGTCGTTAAATACAATTTTTTCTTCATATAAACTAATTAGAGTATCTAAAGGTTCTTTAATTTCAAAATTTAAGCTATTTTCATCAACGTTCATATTATCATGAAAATTGTCCAACAATATAAATACACCATCTTATTTGATTTTAGGATATAAAATTGCAGAAAAAAATATAAAAGAGGTATTTGTGCCAATATTTTAAAAAAATTGTTTCTATTTTAGAAATGACATAGTAAAAAAAAAAGAGCATATCTAGATTTTGCAAATAAATAAGAAATATTAATTATTTTTGTTAAAACCAAAAGAGAAGTTGGATAATAAATTTCAGATAAAATATATGTAATATTGTAAAACAAGTCTAAAAATTTATAAATTGAAGTACTAACTAACTTTGTAAAAGTGAGAGAGAGAGAGAGAGAGAGAGAGAGAGAGAGAAAGAGAATATGGTAGCCGAATCAATCTATATGGACTTTCTCATTGATAATGTATATATAGAGAGGGAATAGATAGAGGTGGTTGTAGATAGGGATAAGGGCATCCACATTTGATTTTATCCCAAATCACAACACTCCCCCTTGGATGCCCACTTTAATTATTGCTCCATTAAAAAATTTTCTAAGAAAAAAAATCATCTTTGAAAAAAAATCCATAGAAAAGAAATGAGGACAATAATATTCTTCAGAAATAATATTCTTCGGGAATATTATTCTTCAGGAATCCAAGTGGGTGCGACTTACATTGCCTCGTTAAAAACCTTTCGAAGGAAAAAATCCAGTGAAAAAAAATCTCATCGAAGGAAAAGAGTACAATGCGCAAAGACATACTTCGAGATGTCTCCATTAGCATCTTCAGGATGCTCCCCCTCAAAATTATAAAATTATATATAATTCTTACATTACTATAAATTAAAAGTCAACCCCCAATACATTTGAATGTTACATCTCACCCCAATTTGCCTATACATTTATATAATTCTCATATCCTCATAAAGAAGTGTAGGCTTTATTTGTTTATTTATGGAAGCTTGCAACTCCCCCTGATTGTTGAACTCTTGAAACTATAGCCATGCACATTCTATGTTTGCTTCATTAAGAGCGAGGATGATCTGATGAGGTTGTTGCAGTGACTTGCTTTATTTATCTTCGAAATACCTGTAATACTGTTTATAAAACATACCTTGGTTGTGATATCCCCTTAATGGGGATCAGATATACTATGCATCTGCATATCTTATAAGATCAAAACATTCATATGAATTAAATCAAGAATGATTTATGTGTCTTATGTCATTCCAGTGTCTATGTGTAAGTGCATATTAGCAGGTTCACATAAATATATTATGTTAAGTGAATAAAAAATTAATATTATTTAAATATGGTACTTCAGGACCCAGAACATGTTCTTTTGTTATTTCGGTCATAACGGATCCATTGACCTGGCCATTATAGGTATACCGAGTAATGATAACTACTCATATCAAATCTCTTTGGGAGATCTTCTCTTCGGGAGATCTATTCAGGAGATTTATATCTCTGCGGGAGATTATCTCTTCGGGAGATTTATATCTCTGCGGGAGATTATCTTTTCAGGAAATTAATATTATCTCTTCGAAAGATTATAGTAGATCTCTTATAGAGATTTATCTATTCTAGATATTATCTCTTCAGGAGATTATATGATATCTTTTCTAGAGATTTATCTCTTCAGGAGATTAAGATTATCTCTTCAGGAGATTATATGAGATCTCTTCTGGAGATTTTTCTCTCTTCTGGAGATTATCTCTTCCAATCTCTTCAGGAGATTTGAAACTTCTGGAGATTATCTCTTCCAATCTCTTCAGGAGATATTTCAAATCTCTTCTGGAGATACTTGTAATATTCTCTATATCTTCAGGAGGTCTTCTCTCCAGGAGATATTTTTATTCTTCTTCAGGAGATATAGTCATATTTTTATCTCTTTAGGAGATTATCTCATTGGAAGATGTCACGCCCCAGTCCCAAAATACACGGGACCAGGCCACGTGGCAATGACCAGCCAATACGACTCCGAGGGATTACCCAATTCAATGGATCCGACGAAGCATACTACGCTGTCCTAATATACTAACAAGTCTAATATGCTAACATACAGCAGGTAAATGTCTAATCTCATCCACAAAATACAATATAATAATGACTGAAACAAGTGCTGGTAAATGAAATACAAAGAGTCTGAATATCCATAATACATCTGAAAAAGTCTGATGGGGAGAAACCCACTGAAATACATCAATGGAATAAAAGTGCAGAAAGAAGTAAGATAACTAGACTAGAGTATCAACTAGCTAGATAAGAATGCTCTAGTCCGAAACAGCTGCGTACCCAAATCACGAGAACTCCTCTGGAAATGCCTCGAAGTCCTTAGTCACGAATTCTGTCTCTACTCCTGCTCCGTAGATGGTCGAGTACAAGTGCTCGTCCGGATCTGGAAGGGAACCAGGTCCTCAGAGGGACGTAACAAGATACAAAAATATATGCCATAAAGTAAATACTGTGTTAACTCAAGGGTGATCTAACCAGCTAAGTAAAATGCACTTGAAGACAACCTTGGTACGTATGGGTAGGTGAAAGGTATAAAGCGTAGCGTCGAGCCAGAGGCTAAGTACCTGGCATTAGCTATAAACTGGATGCCAGGAGTATATGCTGACTACATCACCGATCATGATAGCGCGCAGCTAGTAACCTCTGCCGGATGTATCGACAAGCATATACGCCCATAACCGGGTAACCTGAGCCCATAACCGGGTAACACATGGCTCATAACCGGGTAACACTGAGGCTCACGGCCCTGTAGTTTACTCTGAAACTATGACAGCCAAATGTCTGTCCGATACGCCTACTAATTGTCTTCCCCGCCCAATGCCAATGTACAAGTCGCGAACACGACGTGGACATCTCATACTATAATGCAAGTCGCTAAAGAAATATACAAGTACGCTAAATACCGTCACACATGCTGCTCATACCGATGGCCAGTCGAATATGACGCATGCGTCCCTACATGAACTCACTCTTTGACGTGCAATGATACGTGTCAAGGCCTGGGGAGTCATACCGATAACTCCATAACTTTAGGTGGGCCCACTAGACACTAGGTCAGACACAAGTCCTAAAGTCAACGCCTTCGTTGACTGCATCCGAGTCTTTCTCGGACGCACACAGTTAATTATAATATTAAAATATTATAACATGCAACTAGATAACATCTGAATTTAAATAGTACAACAAGGCAAGGTATACTTGCCTGGAACTCCGATGTGCACAAGTAAGGATCCGGAACCAGCAACTAAGGTAGAATCGTCTTGGATGCCTACGAATAAATAACAATAAATATAAATCACTACATTACACTATGCTAATTACGTACATAAGTACAACTTACGCAACATCACGAGTTACGCGGATACTAAACCGAATAAACGTTCTAATTAAATACGTTGGCTAAGGTTGACTAGTCACGGGTCAAGGGGGTTAGGGAAACACTTAGTCTATTAGTCCACATCATTTTATAGGTTATCCTATGGTATAAATTCTCACATGTTACAAACACGGTCACAGCTCGGATTCGTGTAGGTGCTAAGTCGCACCTCTAACACATGGGTACCAGGTATCCTACTTATTTCTAGGACATGTCTGAGGTGGGTAGCCATCTAGGTCTCCTGGTATGGGTACGTCCAGATACCGTGCACAGCGAAATAATTACTACTAAAATATGCTAAAATAACAAATTAACATCTGACCTAAACACCAGTCCTAATTAACAGGGTAATATGCCCAAGTCCGTTTTCTAGACACCTAAGTCAACACAAGTGTCTATATTAATTAATTATATTTCTATGTGGTAAATTCTAACACTAATATTATTCTAAAATACATGTACACCTATACACAAATTTTTATTCTAAAATACACACACACATAGCACTTAGGGTTCGCAATACACATGTAGAAAGGAAGGGGATGTGTATATACTAAATCGATCGTGTCCGGGGGGTGTCCGCTGCACGAGTGGACCAATCTCCGGCGTGTACAGTAACTACGGCAGCTACAGTGGCCGCAGGGGGTGCTCTGGCCACAGCAGCACGTAACAGCAGTAGCTCCGGCAGCAGCTACAGCGGCAGCGATGGTGGCAGGGTGGTCGTGGTGTGGTGGCGAGTTGCTGGCAGTGGCGGAACGGTGGTTAAGGCGGTGGTGGAGGTGGCCGGGTTGCTGTGGTGGCGGTGGGGGTGACTGGGGATGATGATGATGGTGTTGTTGATGGTGATCGGGTCGGTGATGTCGGGGGAATGGTGAGGACGGTGGCGATGGTGACCACGGTGGCGGTGGAGATGGTGATGATGTTGGCGGTGAAGGTGGCTGTCTGTGGTGGCGGTGGAGGTGACTGAGGAAGGAGGGAGTCAAGGTGCGGGTTGCTGGCGGTGGGGATGGTGATATTGGTGACGGAGGATGGCGGGTGGTGGAGACGACGGTGGCGGTGGAGATGGTTGTTGATGGTGGTGGAGACGATGAGGGGGGGATGACGGTGGCTAAGGTGGCGATGTCGAGGGCGGCTAAGGTGGCGGAGGCACGTGGAGGGGGAGTCGGGTTGCTGGTGATGGTGTTGGTGACGGATGATGGCGGTGATGGTTGTGTTGGTGATGGCGGTGACGACGGTGGCGGTGGTTACTGATGGTGGAGTGTAAACCCCCTCACCAAAAATAGATATTTGTGTGTATTTTATATTATTATATTTATTATAGATATTAAATTTCTTTAGAGTATTCTCTTAGTTAATTAGAAAATAAATTTCTTGATATATTTACTTATATAAATATTTATTTAGAATTATTTTAGGTTATTTTAGATTTTTGGAGAATTTTCTAGAATTTTTGGAAATTAAAACTTAGGAAACATAAATTTCTAGGACTTCTATGATTTACTATACTACCATACTTGCATGTTGTTCCTACCAAATATTTATTTTAGTTTAAAATATTTAATTATATTTTTTTGTAATTTATTTAGAATTTTAAGAAATTTATTTAGATTTTAAAAATTATTTAGGATTTATTTGGATATATATAGTCTTAATATTAGATAGATGCTAATTTAGTGTTAATAGATATTAATAAGATTTTATAAATTATTTGTATTATCTTTAATTATATTTAAGATTATAAATTATTGAGATAAATTTAAACTCTATTTTAAATTAATTCAAATCCTGAACCTACTAGGAAAACAACTTCATGCATATCCTATCCTTATTTAAACTGATCCTAATCATATCCAAATTAGCCAATCCTAGTCTTATTCAATTAAACAATCTTTACCATTATAAATACCTATTAGACTTATGGAATAAACTCATCTTTCATATTTTTTATCCCCAAATTCCTCTCTTTTTCGTCCAAAAATAGTCAAAATTCGTCATAAATTCAGCCTCATTTTCTACTAGTTATGACGAATTAAAAAGACGATATCTCCTAGCTCCGGACTCCAAACGCGCTCCAATTTTTTTTGTTAGAATCATATCAAGGTTAGTTTTCTGAATATATAAATTATTTCAGTAATTACAAAACCTATTTTTCCAGAATATTCCGAAAGTGTCAGCTGTCCGAAATCAGACACGTTTTCGTATTTTCGAGATTTTGGGAGATTCCATACTCGGAATTACGAACCGTTTGAAGTTTCGGAAATCTGACATGATGAACTTCCAAAAAAGTATTTTTCCAGAATTTAAAATATAATTTTATTCTACTGTAAAGTTTGTGCAACGTAGACGTAAATAGGAAACCACCGAAAATTGTCATCTGTGCGCCCTTGTGGCCATAACTCTTTACCGACTTATGATTTTATGAAACTGTCGATTCCAACATTCATGTAGCATTAAAATCTATAGGATTCCACACACAAATCTAGGATTTGAGTTGGTTGACTTTTTGGTCAACGGATTGCCTCGATTTGCGTGCCATGGATCACAAATCCGTAAAATTAATTTTCTTTGGACCAAAATTAGGATTTAACAATAAAATCAGATTATATTAAGATTAAAATACTATTTTAGGTTATTTTATTCAGAATTAAAATAGATTAAATGGAGGAACCTATTCACCCACTTTTGTAACATAACTTGTTTAATTTATGTGACGGGTAGATCGGATGACACCTTGAGTTGGGACTTCATCCTTTTCAGACCAGGCAAGATACATTACCAAATTACTTATAGTATTTTGCATGCTTAGTATATTTCTGTATATTTATTGCATTCTGTTTATTCTTGCATGTGTAGTTCCTTTCAGTTATTACTATATATTAGATATGTTGACACACACTTGACACTTAGTATCATAAAGGACAATCATTAGGCGTATGGGCTTTTAACCACTCTGGTCAACCATAGTAACTAGCACGCACTATGGTGGTCGTGTCCGATGGTCGCTACCCCAGAGGTATGTCGATTGATGGAGTCCGAGGGTCGCTACCCCAGAGGTATGTCGGCTGATGATGTCCACTGACGAGTGCATGAGTTATGAGGATTAGATCGAGTAGCCTACCCTTGCCCATACGTCGAAAAGTTGTCCTCATTTACATTCATATAGATTGTCTTGTACAGCGTACTTATTTATTTTCAAATTATATGCATGTTTACTGTATTCAAGTTGGCTCGCTTTTCTGTATCTTGTTACGTCCCTCTGAGGATCTGGTCCTCTGCCAGGTGTATCTGTTCTTGAATATTTGCAGGAGCGCAGATTTGGATGATTATATATGCTTCATGGATGTCTTTCCTTTAAGCCCGTGGTCGTTAGCTGGTATTCTTATATTGTGTTTATTGTGTTGTATATTTACATTCGAGTTGGTAGTGGATTTGTTTCCATCCAACTATTATCTTTAGATACTTATATTGAGATCTAGTTTCATAGATACTGGTTATTTATTTATATTGACTTTCTGTGGATGAGATTTAGATTGTATCCTGTGACTTGTGATATATGTTTATACCACTTGTGGATTGATATTCATATTACAGCGTATGTATGGGTTATGGTTTCCATATATTGGAGTTGTCATATCCATGCGGCTGGCATGCTTACGTGTTCCTAGTCCTACGCATTTTGGGACTGGGGCGTGACATGTTTTTGTGGTGGCCCATGCAGGTCGAGAGCATATTGTCTCGGTTACGTTACTGTACCGAGCAAGCCTGTGCATAGGATTAGAATATAGGATCTCATCCACTTATTTATCACTCCCTTGATTTTATTTTGCATTCTCATTTGATTACTTGCATTGCATCTTGCTTGATCCCTTCTCAACGTCAATCTCCTCTCGTACTTGATAGGGGTTAGGAAGATGACTTGTACTAGGTATATACACTCTAGTATTCAATAACACTATTAGTTAAATTTTTATAAGTTTGGTAGTATGCCTCATAATATAGTATCACATAGTCCTTCTGACCAATTAATGAAATATAAATGAATGACACCAACTATAGGCTTGCATAAGAAGATAGTGTTTATCTAGACTATAGAACTTTAGTGTTTATCTAGACTGTAGAACTTAGAGGCTCATACACCCATTTGGTTGACTTTAGACTTAGACAAGAAATTAGTATGGCAATTGTAGAGGCACAACACCGATCTTCTTGGTGAACTTAGATTATTTAGTACCTTCCTCCATCATAATCAAGCGTACTTATATTTTTACTACCTCGACTTATGCTATTATAGCCTAGTTTTGTAAGCTTATTCTTTTATTAAGCTTGTTCATGACATATGTATTATTGGGGGCCCACACTAATACATTGTCTAAATCAGAATCGGTGTATTATGGTCTGATCAACCGTAGTGCACTTGGTTCGCTCTTTGTATCACTACTTTATGTGGATTGAGATATAGTTGACTCAACTTGTTAGACGAATATACTTGCCCTCTAGACTGGTCAAAGCATATCATGTCAGGTACATAACTGTTCTGATATGAACATGCATATAGAAATTTACCAAAATAAGATTTCAATCCACAACTGCCTTGGCAACTCCCTTTCAAAATTCTTTAATCCCTTCGAATCCCGTACTTGTATTATATCACCTCCTCCTTGAACTCTTTATTGTTGTTTTCCGTCTTCCCCTATTTCGGAAAGACGAACGTTCGTGCTTAGTATAAGTTTGATACACGAATAGTACTAGATATACTCCATAGGCCAAGTACTCATGATGACAAACAAGAGAGCGCGGCTACAGGAAGCCGTAGATACAGGTACGACCTTAATTATATGTGTCATTGCATACTCATGACCCCCTTTATGACACGAGATCTTAGGTGCATAGTAGACGTAGAATTATATAGGTGTTGGTTTAGCAGTTATGAGGATATACTGATATTTTACCCAGATGGCATACACGTGATGCTAATAGATGACGCGAGTAGTAGTAGTAGCATTCTTTTTCTATCACCATCTCGCCCCCTTGGGTGGATCATCTTCTCTTTTTTATCCATTCATTATCTCGTGCTTAATTCTCCCTATCGTAGTTACTTCTTTTTCGTGCCAACATGAATTGCTGGTCTACTTCGACCCCATCCATAGTTTTGTTAGTTAAAACGTAAATGGTTTAGTAGATGATTAATAACTAAAGGATGGGTTCTTAATAATAACCCTTATGTATATGACCTATATTAATATCTGTATCCTCTTATTATTTTAAAAACCATGTATAGCATCCCTTAGGCTAATAGGAATTTGTTAGACTGTTTGAACTAGTTTATACTTTTAATAGTTTTATAAGTTAGTCAAGACTTTAACAGTTGCCCAAAAACTTAGACTATGCCTAGGAAAGAATTGAAGGCACTTGTTACGAACTGACAACTATAACAAATCGCTGGCAAAGTAGCGACAGCTGCAGTTAGACCGTTGTAGTAAAGTAGTCGAAGTATTTACAGACATATTGGTCAGGTGGCATGGCAGTATTAGACTACGATACTTGACGGTTACAAAAAAAAATTATGGTTGTGAGATTCAAGACAAGTACCCAAGATTCTCGACCTAATAAATATATTCGTCTTACAACCTAGACAATAGCCTCAAAAGACTGTGACTACTAGTAGAACTTTTGTAAGTTGGATAGTGTAGACGAGTTAGAGGATAATAGGATAGTGTATGGACAATAAATGAGAAGTGTTAGAATGACAGACCATGACTTTTAGGAAGCACTGCTAGATAGCTATGTAGTGTAATATCTATAGTAATTATTATGAATATGGGTTAGTGTAAACCCCCTCGACCAGAAATTAGGGTTAATTTAATTAAATTAGCCTAATTAGGGTTAACTAGGTATAATTAAGATTATTATATAGTGTTATAATACTTGTACAATGATTTATTATTTTAGGATACTACACTAGCTGTTGCCCTAAAACAAATTCCACATACTTGGCCTAGACATGCTAACCCATCATATTGAACCTAGAACAAACCCCGGATACGGATTTTCGTGCCTGATTTTAGTCGCACAAAAGTCGTTACAAACGTCCGTACGCAAATTAATTAAATTGCGTAATTACGTTCGTTGTTCGTTCCAATCGAAATTGAGACCCCACCTCGATCCGTCTTGACCAACCCAGATCATGATATTATTATACACTGAGCCTACCACACTAATGACCCTTGTCCAACCCAATTTAGACCCCCGGTTCTCGTTAAATTAAATTAGAAACACCGGTCCATTAATTACGAATTAATTAATGTGGTGACCTAACCTCAATTGAATTAGACCTTACTCCAACCCAAACCCACACCCACACCCACAAGCCTCATATAAAACACCATACACCATCCTAGCCCAATGAAGAACACCAAACATGGTATTTGTTTACATCAAATCCCCAAATTCAGAAATTATGCAAATACTAAATTGTTCAGGGGCCTATTTAAAAATTGCAATGAGGTGTTCCCCTCTCATTGGCCCAAACATCATGAAGAAAGAAATGGTCATTCCCTAATCGTTCACTTTATTTTTCCCCTATTTTCATGTCCTTACATCACTTTTTGCGAAGTAATCCTAGCCCTACATTTGAAATGCCCCATTCCTAGCCCTCCCCTCATCTTGATGGACATCTCCAACTCTCCAAAAACTAGCTCCAGCCGGCCCTAATCCCAAGGCAGCCCCTCCACTCTCTCACCTACATAAACAACCTAGTACATCATTAATGAGGGCACACAAACCTAGAACACTACATACAAACCCAAACTCCTTAAAGCTCAGCCCCAAGCCCGACCCCAACCAATCACCACCCCCCGCCTCCTCCCGGCCAGTCACCGTGTCCGACGGCCCCCCAACGGACTCAGACCCCTTCGCCGACCACCCTCCTACCTACCACCACCGCCACCCGCCGCCTAGTCGCCGGCAGCAGCCACCAGGAGCTCCGTCCACAACCCGAGCTCCTCACTTCCCCGAACCAACCCGACCACCCGACCTCCCCGTACTCCGCCACTACTGCACCTCCGGCCGCCCAACTCAGCCACACTCCTCCCCAGCCAACCACCTTCCTCCCCGTCAAGTCTCGCCGCCGGTCGACGCCACAGCCACCCGCAATCGCCCCCGCAGCGCCAAGGGTCACAGACCCGCTGCTGCTGTGCCGACCGCCCCGAGCTTCGCCGGAGCTCCGTCCGGCCACCCCAGCCATCGACGGCCGGCCACCGGGACCCCCTCGACCCGAGCATCGCTGAGGTACGGTATTCTATGTGTAAATATTAGTATTCAGCATGTATTTTAGATTGCAAAGGTATATATATAGTATGTATTCTGTATTTAAATACGTATACAGTATTATATATATTATTTCTTGTATTTCAGTAGTGTTTATGTATATAAATATGTATATATACTGTTTTAATAATTTTGTGTATAATTTATATATGACATAAAAATATAAGTACAAAATTATAAATAGGAATGTATATATAAACATAATATATATATGCTAGAGCTTAAATACTTTAAATATTTAATTAAATACCTAATAAGTATATGTACTTATATATATGTATATATATATATATATATATATATATATATATATATATATATATATATATATATATATTTATATATGAAAATATATGTATATATATATTTCTCAATACGTTTTATGTATTATTTTATTACATAATAATTATATGTACATATGTTTAATGTATATTTATGTACATTTGAAATATTGTATAGTAAATATACATGGTATATATACTATGTATTATTCTATATTATATGCTATTTATTGGTATAATTATATTATTTTGTAAATATAAGTATATATGTATATTTGTGTGTGTATATATATATATATATATATATATATATATATATATATATATATATATATATATATATATATATATATATATATATATATATATATATATACCTCATGTACTTAGTATATTAGTGAAATGCAAATATATGTATATGTATATATGTATAATAATTTATGTACTTAATGTAATTATAAAAGGTATATTGGTATGTGTATATTTAAATATAAATAAATGTATGTGTATTTTTACTTATGTACAAAAATTATTATCTAAATATATGTATATGTATAAATATATGAATTTATGATATTACCAATTATGTATACATATTTACTGTGTGTATAATTAGTATATACTAATTAATACATAAGTACTATTTTTGTACTATTAAACAAATATATTATTTTAATATAATTAAATATGATTTAGTGTATATATATATACTTGTATTAGCTATATATATATACAGTCCCGACCCTATGTCAGCTGTAGATACAAGCAGTGTGTCTTAGTCGTGCTGTTGTAGTGACTAATTTTGTCATTACTATATCCTATATAGGACTGCTGGTCAGTACCGCCGAGGCATCAGGAGCAGGACTTTGGATTTCGCAGCTACCCGGGACAGGCAAGTATACCTTGCTGATTTACTGCTTAAAATTAAATGATAAATGATGCAAATATGCATAAAATTGTGCGCGTCCGAGATTGACTCGGGTGCAGTCGACAATGCGTCGATGAGTAGTGTACTTGACCTAGTTGTTAGCTGACTCACCCATTACTGCGAGGATATTCCGATATCCTCCTAGACCATGGCACTATACACGTATCACAATGGTACATTCATATTGGGATGCGGGTCCGCGTGTCCGATTTGCTATCGGTACGTACGACATGCATCACGGACTAGCATGTATTCTAGAGTAATATAGTTAGTTGAGACTTGACATCTAGATACGGTACACTCATGTCGTGTATTCGACTTGCGTATCTACATTGGGCGGGAAGGACAACTGATAAACGTATGGGATACACCCATCGGACTCCGTGGTATCCAGAGGAACCACAGACCCGGTGACTCCCTATATTCATATACCGCGCTCTTCGGAGTGTTACGGACGTATATACATTGCAGATACCACGTCCCTTAGAGTGTGGACGTTATATATATACAGATACCTCATTCTTCGGAATGATGGACGTTGCAGATACCACACTCTAGAGGACGTTGGACGTTATGCCTATACCTACCTATACGTTTCGAGGTTGTCCTTACATTGCATTCACTTAGATGGTTAGAACACCCCTCTTTACTTTTATTCAGTACTATATCTGGCATGCATATTGTATCTTGTAACGTCCCTCTGAGGACCTGGTTATCTTCCAGATCTGGACGAGGCCTATTATCCCACAGTATACGGGCCAGGTGTGGAGACGAGGTTTGCTCTTGACGAGGAGCTAGAGGTCCTTCCATCAGAGTACCCCTGATCAGATTGGTAGGCCTTCCGCCTATGACTGGAGCTCCTTACCTAGTTAGCCGTTGTTTCAGTCACTCTTATTATCAGTACTTTATTTCAGACTATCAATACTTTTCTCCAACATTTGTAGTGTGTTTATTCCCACCAGACATATTTCAGTTGTACTATGTCATTCGACTATGTCCTTATATTCCAGTCTTTCATTTCAGCATTTTTACTTGTTGTTTGTGGATGAGATTAGACACTGCCTGTTGTTGATATTAGACTTGTTAGCTTTAGGACAACGTAGCACGCTTCGCCAGGATCCATTAAATTGGGATATCCTCGGAGGCGTGTCAGCTGGCCAATGCCACGTACATATTGGTATGTGTATATTTAAATATAAACAAATGTATGTGTATTTTTACTTATGTACAAAAATTATTATCTAAATATATGTATATGTATAAATATATGAATTTATGATATTACCAATTATGTATACATATTTACTGTGTGTATAATTAGTATATACTAATTAATACATAAGTACTATTTTTGTACTATTAAACAAATATATTATTTTAATATAATTAAATATGATTTAGTGTACATATATATACTTGTATTAGCTATATATATATACAGTCCCGACCCTATGTCAGCTGTAGATACAAGCAGTGTGTCTTAGTCGTGCTGTTGTAATGACTAATTTTGTCATTACTATATCCTATATAGGACTGCTGGTCAGTACCGCCGAGGCATCAGGAGCAGGACTTTGGATTTCGCAGCTACCCGGGACATGCAAGTATACCTTGCTGATTTACTGCTTAAAATTAAATGATAAATGATGCAAATATGCATAAAACTGTGCGCGTCCGAGATTGACTCGGGTGCAGTCGACAATGCGTCGATGAGTAGTGTACTTGACCTAGTTGTTAGCTGACTCACCCATTACTGCGAGGATATTCCGATATCCTCCTAGACCATGGCACTATACACGTATCACAATGGTACATTCATATTGGGATACGGGTCTGCGTACCCGATTCGCTATCGGTACGTATGACATGCATCACGGACTAGCATGTATTCTAGAGTAATATAGTTAGTTGAGACTTGACATCTAGATACGGTACACTCGTGTCGTGTATTCGACTTGCGTATCTACATTGGAAGGGAAGGACAACTGATAAACGTATGGGATACACCCATCGGACTTCGTGGTATCCAGAGGAACCACAGACCCGGTGACTCCCTATATTCAGACACCGCGCTCTTCGGAGTGTTACGGACGTATATACATTGCAGATACCACGTCCCTTAGGGTGTGGACGTTATATATATACAGATACCTCATTCTTCGGAATGATGGACGTTGCAGATACCACACTCTAGAGGACGTTGGACGTTATGCCTACACCTACCTATACGTTCCGAGGTTGTCCTTACATTGCATTCAGTTAGATGGTTAGCATACCCCTCTTTACTTTTATTCAGTACTATATCTGGCATGCATATTATATCTTGTTATGTTCCTCTGAGGACCTGGTTATCTTCCAGATCTGGATGAGGCCTATTATCCCACAGTATACGGGCCAAGTGTGGAGACGAGGTTTGCTCTTGACGAGGAGCTAGAGGTCCTTCCATCAGAGTACCCCTGATCAGATTGGTAGGCCTTCCGCCTATGACTGGAGCTCCTTACCTAGTTAGCCGTTGTTCCAGTCACTCTTATTATCAGTACTTTATTTCAGACTATCAGTACTTACCTCCAATATTTGTAGTGGGTTTGTTCCCACCAGACATATTTCAGTTGTACTATGTCATTCGACTATGTCTTTATATTCCAGTCTTTTATTTCAGCATTTTTACTTATTGTTTGTGGATGAGATTAGACACTGCCTGTTGTTGATATTAGACTTGTTAGTTTTAGGACAGCGTAGCACGCTTCGCCAGGATCCATTAAATTGGGATATCCTCGGAGGCGTGTCAGCTGGCCAATGCCACGTGGCCTGATTCCATATATTTTGGGACTGGGGCGTGACATGATTTTAGTAGTGGCCCATGCAGGTCTGAAACACCAAATATTTATCGCTTGTGGTATGGTAACGTGCCCAGCGAGCCTGCAATAGGATAGAAACTACTAGGTCTCATCCACTTGATTACGCCTTTGAACCTCTTCCAAATTTTAATATATCTACATCCTGTTTGATTTTTCCGTACTCTCTCTAATGAAGTTCTATCTCTTACAGCGAGATGAACCTTCGCAGTAGACGTGAGATACTTGGTGCCATAGCGCCACCTGCAGCACCGAGGGAGGATACGACTCAGGGACCACCCAGAGAGAAGCCTCAGCCAGAGGCACAGGTGATCCCTCAGGCCCCGATGATGCACTGGCATCAGGTCTCTCCCGACGAAGGGACGCAACAGCCAGAGGCCAGACATCGCAGATGATCCCGAGGCAGTACTTCGAGGGACAAACCTCGAGGGAAACACCGATGCCGCAGTACGAGAGGCCGGCACCCGAGGAGACACCAAGAAGACAGCCGGAGGTACCTCTTCCACCACCTCCACCGTTTCCACCTCAGATGCCACCAGCGGAGGGACAGCCCCAGATGATGTAGTTCTTCCAGATGATGATGCAGGCCCAGTGGCAGCAGACGGAGACCCTGAGACAGGGCCTGATGGCAGTACTGGAGAGGGCACCTGCCCAAGCAGCAGCACCAGCACCTGCACCTGTCCAGGAAGCGGGCACGGTACGAGGCTTCAGACAGATGGGCCCGGGAACCTTCTCGGGCAAGGAGATGGCAGAGGAGATCTCAGACTGGGTCTCCAACACTGAGATGCTGTTAGAGGGTTCGCAGCTACACCCTGGCCTCTGGATGACCGCGGTGAGGGCCCAACTCATAGGCAACGCCCATCACTGGTGGGACTCCATGGAGCACAGCATCGGCAGACAGCAGACTTGGAAGGAATTTCTGGAACACTTCAACGAGAAGTATTTCCCCGCTACGGTGAGGAACACCCTGTACTCTCAGTTCCTACACCTGGAGCAAGGGAACCTGACTGTGGACGCCTACGACGGAGAGTTCAGCAGACTCAGCCGATTTGGTGCAGCCCTGATCCCCAACGACCTGGAGAAGGCCAGAAGATTTTACCATGGCCTCTCTCACGAGCTACAGAGGTACACCACTACCCAGGCGAGGATCTCTTATGAAGAGGTCCTATCAGAGGCGAGGATCCAGGAGGCTATAGGAGGAGCGAGACGTTCCAGCGCGAACGTACCAGCCAGAACCCAGTAAGGAGCAGGAGGACCGATCCACCGTCCAGGAGCGCAGGCGCAGCAGAGGACAGCGCCGCACCAGCAGAAGGAGCTTCCGACCTGTCACTTCTGTGGCAAGAGGGGACACGTCATCAGAGACTGCCGAAAGAAGCTCGGGCTCTGCATGGTCTGTGGAGCGAGCCAGCACCTTGCTAGAGACTGCTCCCAGCGCAGAGATGCAGCACCCCAGGCTGGGCAGAGGCCAGCAGCACCACCACTGAGGATACTACCCCCAGCAGGAGGCCAGTGTCCACCAGCTACCGGAGGACAGCAGAGAGGACCACCCTTGGTCCCACAGGAGGCACACTTCAACCAGGTCCGACAGCAGGCAGGAGGGCAGAGGCGCGGGCAAGCCTTTGCTTTAGCATCTATCGAGGGGAACCAGAGGGAGAGGCTATAGCAGGTACAATTCTAGTTGCATCATTACCTGCAACTGCACTGTTTGATTCTGGAGCTACACTGTCATTTATATCTAGTAGCTTCGTAGCAATGCATAGAGTAGAAACTTCCCTTTTACCTAAGAGTTGGAGAATACTTACCGGAGGAGGCATCGTACCGGTTACCAGCACCATTAGAACGTGCTCGGTAGTAGTTTGTGGTAGAGAGATGAGAGCGCGATTTTTGGTACTCCCAATGCCAACTTTCGACGTTGTTCTGGGCATGGACTGGTTAAGCCAGTACAATGCCGTACTAGATTGCCAGAAGGGTCGCGTTACTTTTAGACTGCCAGGACACCCGGAGTTCGAATTCATGCGAGGCACCATCGAGCGAGGAGTAGGACACGCAGCTGGAGCTTACATGGCGATGGAGACGGCACCCCCAGAAATTGTTGCAGAGTTCGAGGACGTTTTCCCAGAGGATTTGCCAGGCCTACCGCCTGATAGAGAGGTGGAGTTCACCATTGAGCTAGTACCTGGAGCAGAACCGGTATCATCAAATGTGTACCGGTTGGCGAAGAAGGAGCTTGACGAACTGAAGCTTCAGCTAGAGGAGTTGCAGATCAAGGGATTCGTTCGTCCTAGTGCATCACCCTAGGGAGCACCAGTGCTGTTTGTACCCAAGAAGGAAGGGACGTTCCGAATGTGCATTGATTACAGAGCCCTTAATGATCTGACTATCAAGAACAAGTACCCTCTACCGCGAATCGACGATCTGTTCGACCAGCTGACAGGAGCAGTGGTGTTCACGAAGATCAACTTGAGATCGGGCTACCATCAGGTAAAGGTGCGAAGGGAGGACATTCCAAAGACAGCATTTAGGGCTCGCTATGGTCACTACGAGTTCTTAGTGATGCCTTTCGGATTGACAAATGCGCCTGCTGTGTTTATAAACCTGATGAACCGAGTCTTCCATGAGTACCTGGACCAGTTCGTGGTAGTCTTCATCGACGACATATTGGTGTATTCGAAGAGCCACGAGGAGCACGGGGAATACTTGAGGCTAGTGCTAGAGACGCTGAGACGAGAGAGGCTTTATGCCAAGCTGAGTAAGTGCGAGTTTCTTCTAGATCGTGTCGCATTTCTTGGACACGTTATCTCAGGAGATGGCATTTCAGTAGATCCCGCAAAGATCTCATCAGTAGAGACGTGGCCGACCCCTACCAACGTCTCGGAGGTGAGGAGTTTCCTAGGACTTGCCGGATATTACCGGAGGTTCGTAGAGAACTTTGCAAGGATCGCAGAGCCGATGACCCGCTTGACCCACAAGGATCAGGAGTTCACCTGGACAGAGGAGTGTCAGATGGCATTCGATGAGCTGAAGAAGCGTCTGACTACAGCACCCATCTTGACCATACCTTCTGGACCCGGAGGATTCGTGATCTATAGCGATGCGTCCGGGAAAGGATTATGATACATTTTGATGCAGCATGGGAAGATTGTGGCCTATGCCTCTAGGCAGTTGAGGACCCATGAGAAGAACTATCCTACCCACGACTTGGAGCTTGCCGCAATGATCTTTGCTTTGAAGCTTTGGAGGCACTACCTGTACGGAGAGCGCGTGGAGATATTTACCGATCACAAGATCCTGAAGTACGTCTACACACAGAAGGACCTGAACCAGAGGCAGAGACGATGGCTCTAAGTGATGGCGGACTTCGAGATTGAGCTGCAGTACCATCCGGGAAAGGCGAATGTGGTAGCCGATGCTTTAAGCAGGAAGCCCATAGCATTTTTCCTGACTACCCAACAACATCTGTTGAGAGATCTAGAACAGTTGGGTATTGAAGTCATTATGCCCGGAGTAGACGGCCAGATATCGAGTTTCCAGGTGAAATCGACATTGGTGGAGAGAATCAAGGCTGCTTTGCCGACGGACGCCAGATTTCAGAGGCTTCGACAGAGGACAGAGACTGGAATACAGAAGGGACTGCGTATACACGAGGACGGGACTTTGAGATATGGAGATCGTCTCTATGTTCCGAATGGAGAGCTACGCTAGGAGCTGATGACGGAGGCACACAGTTTGACCTATTCTATACATCCCGGAGGCACAAAGATGTACCGAGACCTGAGGCAGTACTACTGGTGGCATGGGATAAAGAGAGAGATAGCTCACTTTGTGGCTAAGTGCCTGGTGTGTCAGCAAGTCAAGGCTGAGCATCAGAGGTCTGCCGGATTACTTCAACCGCTCCCGATACCGGAGTGAAAATGGGAGCACATCATCATGGACTTCGTCACGGGTTTTCCGAGGAGTCCTAGTGGTCGCAATGCGGTATGGGTAATCGTAGATAGACTTACCAAGTCTGCCCACTTTTTACCCTTCAGGGTTGGGCAATCTACGGAAGTCTTGGCAGACATGTACATGAGGGAGATTGTACGATTGCATGGAGTGCCAGTCAGTATCGTGTCTGACCGGGATACGAGGTTCACATCGTACTTTTGGAGGAGTATGCAAGAGAGTCTTGGTACCCGCCTTAAGTTCAGTACTTCGTACCACCCGTAAACAGATGGACAATCCGAGCGCACCATTCAGACTCTGGAGGACATGTTGAGGGCATGCATGCTCGACTTCAGCGGTTCATGGGAGGACCACTTGCACTTGGTCGAATTTTCCTACAATAATAGCTATCAGGCGAGCATTCAGATGGCTCCCTATGAGGCATTGTATGGTAGGAAGTGTCGATCCCCAGTATGTTGGAGCGATATAGGCGAGAGCCAGATTCTAGGGCCAGAGCTGATCATCCATACAGTAGAGAAGGTGAAGAAGATCCAAGGGCATCTGCGAGCAGCACAGGACAGGCAGAAGCATTGGGCTAATGTGCACCGACGACCCCTAGAGTTCCAGGTGGAAGAATATATGTTCCTGAAGATTTCACCTACCAGAGGAACCATCAGATTTGGAGGCAGAGGGAAGCTGAGTCCGAGGTACATCGGACCCTTCGATGTGCTAGAGCGCGTCGGAGAAGTTGCTTACAGATTGGCCTTGCCGCAGACACTGGAAGGAGTTCACGACGTCTTCCATGTATCTCAGCTGAGGAGGTACATACCGGATCCGAGTCATGTACTTGACCACTCGGAGATCACCGTTGGTCCAAGCTTGTCATACCAGGAGGAGCCGGTAGAGATCCTAGACCGAAGCGAGAAGGTACTGCAAGGTAGACTATCCCTCTAGTTCGTGTCGCATGGAGGCATCACGCACCAGGTGAATCAACCTGGGAACGAGAGAACGATATTCAGCAACGCTTTCCCCATCTCTTCGAAGGCCTAGGTATGTGATAGTATTTATTTCATTCAATAGTTTTGATATATGTTTGTTTTAATTTCGAGGACGAAATGCTCTAAGGAGGGTATGTTGTAAACTCCCTCGACCAGAAATTAGGGTTAATTTAATTAAATTAGCCTAATTAGGGTTAACTAGGTATAATTAAGATTATTATATAGTGTTATAATACTTGTACAATGATTTGTTATTTTAGGATACTACACTAGCTGTTGCCCTAAAATAAATTCCACATACTTGGCCTAGACATGCTAACCCATCATATTGAACCTAGAACAAACTCCAGATACGGATTTTCGTGCCTGATTTTAGTCGCACAAAAGTTGTTACAAACGTCCGTACGCAAATTAATTAAATTGTGTAATTACGTTCGTTGTCCGTTCCAATCGAAATTGAGACCCCACCTCGATCCGTCTTGACCAACCCAGATCATGATATTATTGTACACTGAGCCTACCACACTAATGACCCTTGTCCAACCCAATTTAGACCCCCGGTTCTCGTTAAATTAAATTAGAAACACCGGTGCATTAATTATGAATTAATTAATGTGGTGACCTAACCTCAATTGAATTAGACCCTACTCCAACCCAAACCCACACCCACACCCACAAGCCTCATACAAAACACCATACACCATCCTAGCCCAATGAAGAACACCAAACATGGTGTTTGTTTACATCAAATCCCCAAATTCAGAAATTGTGCAAATACCAAATTGTTCAGGGGCCTATTTGCAAAATTGCAATGAGGTGTTCCCCTCTCATTGGCCCAAACATCATGAAGAAAGAAATGGTCATTCCCTAACAGTTCACTTTATTTTCCCCCCATTTTCATGTCCTTACATCACTTTTTGGGAAGTAATCCTAGCCCTACATTTGAAATGCCCCATTCCTAGCCCTCCCCTTATCTTGATGGACATCCCCAACTCCCCAAAAACTAGGTCCAGCCGGCCCTAATCCCAAGGCAGCCCCCCCACTCTCTCACCTACATAAACAACCTAGTACATCATTAATGAAGGCACACAAACCTAGAACACTACACACAAACCCAAACTCCCTAAAGCTCAACCCCTAGCCCGACCCCAACCAATCACCACCCCCCGCCTCCTCCCGGCCAGTCACCGTGTCCGGCGGCCCCCCAACCGACTCAGACCCCTTCGCCGACCACCCCCCTACCTACCACCACCGCCACCCGCCGCCTAGTCGCCGGCAGCAGCCACCAGGAGCTCCGTCCGCAACCCGAGCTCCCCACTTCCCCGAACCAACCCGACCACCCGACCTCACCGTACACCGCCACCACTGCACCTCCGGCCGCCCAACTCAGCCACACTCCTTCCCGACCAACCACCTTCCTCCCCGTCAAGTCTCGCCGCCGGTCGACGCCATAGCCACCCGCAATCGCCCCCGCAGCGCCAAGGGTCACAGACCCGGTGCTGCTGTGCCGACTACCCCGAGCTTCGCCGGAGCTCCGTCCGGCCACCCCAGCAGTCGACGGCCGGCCACCGGGACCCCCTCGACCCGAGCATCGCTGAGGTACGATATTCTATGTGTAAATATTAGTATTCAAGCATGTATTTTAGATTGTAAAGGTATATATATATATATAGTATGTATTCTGTATTTAAATACGTATGCAGTATTATATATATTATTTCCTGTATTTCAGTAGTGTTTATGTATATAAATATGTATATATACTGTTTTAATAATTCTGTGTATAATTTATATATGACATAAAAATATAAGTACGAAATTATAAATAGGAATGTATATATAAACATAATATATATATGCTAGAGCTTAAATACTTTAAATATTTAATTAAATACCTAATAAGTATATGTACTTATATATATGTATATATATATATATATATATATATACATATATATATATATATATATATTTATATATGAAAATATATGTATATATATTTCTCAATACGTTTTATGTATTATTTTATTACATAATAATTATATGTACATATGTTTAATGTATATTTATGTAAATTTGAAATATTGTATAGTAAATATACATGGTATATATACTATGTATTATTCTATATTATATGCTATTTATTGGTATAATTATATTATTTTGTAAATATAAGTATATATGTATATTTGTGTGTATATATATATATAATATAATATTATATATATATATATATATATATATATATATAATATTATATATATATATATATATATATATATATATATATATATATATATATATATATATATATATATATATATATATATATATATATATATATATACCTCATGTACTTAGTATATTAGTGAAATGCAAATATATGCATATGTATATATGTATAATAATTTATGTACTTAATGTAATTATAAAAGGTATATTGGTATGTGTATATTTAAATATAAATAAATATATGTGTATTTTTACTTATGTACAAAAATTATTATCTAAATCTATGTATATGTATAAATATATGAATTTATGATATTACCAATTATGTATACATATTTACTGTGTGTATAATTAGTATATACTAATTAATACATAAGTACTATTTTTGTACTATTAAACAAATATATTATTTTAATATAATTAAATATGATTTAGTGTATATATATATATACTTGTATTAGCTATATATATATACAGTCCCGACCCTATGTCAGCTGTAGATACAAGCAGTGTGTCTTAGTCGTGCTATTGTAGCGACTAATTTTGTCATTACTATATCCTATATAGGACTGCTGGTCAGTACCGCCGAGGCATCAGGAGCAGGACTTTGGATTTCGCAGCTACCCGGGACAGGCAAGTATACCTTGCTGATTTACTGCTTAAAATTAAATGATAAATGATGCAAATATGCATAAAACTGTGCGCGTCCGAGATTGACTCGGGTGCAGTCGACAATGCGTCGATGAGTAGTGTACTTGACCTAGTTGTTAGCTGACTCACCCATTACTGCGAGGATATTCCGATATCCTCCTAGACCATGGCACTATACACGTATCACAATGGTACATTCATATTGGGATGCGGGTCTGCGTACCCGATTCGCTATCGGTACGTACGACATGCATCACGGACTAGCATGTATTCTAGAGTAATATAGTTAGTTGAGACTTGACATCTAGATACGGTACACTCGTGTCATGTATTCGACTTGCGTATCTACATTGGGCGAAAAGGACAACTGATAAACGTATGGGATACACCCTTCGGACTCCGTGGTATCCAGAGGAACCACAGACCCGGTGACTCCCTATATTCAGATACCGCGCTCTTCGGAGTGTTATGGACGTATATACATTGCAGATACCACGTCCCTTAGGGTGTGGACGTTATATATATACAGATACCTCATTCTTCGGAATGATGGACGTTGCAGATACCACACTCTAGAGGACGTTGGACGTTATGCCTACACCTACCTATACGTTCCGAGGTTGTCCTTACATTGCATTCACTTAGATGGTTAGCACACCCCTCTTTACTTTTATTCAGTACTATATCTGGCATGCATATTGTATCTTGTTACGTCCCTCTGAGGACCTGGTTATCTTCCAGATCTGGACGAGGCCTATTATCCCACAGTATACGGGCCAGGTGTGGAGACGAGGTTTGCTCTTGACGAGGAGCTAGAGGTCCTTCCATCAGAGTACCCCTGATCAGATTGGTAGGCCTTTCGCCTATGACTGGAGCTCCTTACCTAGTTAGCCGTTATTCCAGTCACTCTTATTATCAGTACTTTATTTCAGACTATCAGTACTTATCTCCAATATTTGTAGTGGGTTTGTTCCCACCAGACATATTTCAGTTGTACTATGTCATTCGACTATGTCCTTATATTCCAGTCTTTCATTCCAGCATTTTTACTTGTTATTTGTGGATGAGATTAGACACTGCATGTTGTTGATATTAGACTTGTTAGTTTTAGGACAGCGTAGCACGCTTCGCCAGGATCCATTAAATTGGGATATCCTCGGAGGCGTGTCAGCTGGCCAATGCCACGTGGCCTGGTTCCATATATTTTGGGACTGGGGCATGACAGTTAGTGTCAATTTCGAGGACAAATTTTTTATAAGTTTGGTAGATTGTAAACCCCCTCACCAAAAATAGATATTTGTGTGTATTTTATATTATTATATTTATTATAGATATTAAATTTTTTTAGAGTATTCTCTTAGTTAATTAGAAAATAAATTTTTTGATATATTTACTTATATAAATATTTATTTAGAATTATTTTAGGTTATTTTAGATTTTTGGAGAATATTCTAGAATTTTTGGTAATTAAAACTTAGGAAACATAAATTTCTAGGACTTCTATGATTTACTATACTACCATACTTGCATGTTGTTCCTACCAAATATTTATTTTAGTTTAAAATATTTAATTATATTTTTTAATAATTTATTTAGAATTTTAAGAAATTTATTTAGATTTTTAAAATTATTTAGGATTTATTTGGATATATATAGTCTTAATATTAGATAGATGCTAATTTAGTGTTAATAGATATTAATAAGATTTTATAAATTATTTGTATTATCTTTAATTATATTTAAGATTATAAATTATTGAGATAAATTTAAACTCTATTTTAAATTAATTCAAATCCTGAACCTACTAGGAAAACAACTTCATGCATATCCTATCCTTATTTAAACTGATCCTGATCATATCCAAATTAGCCAATCCTAATCTTATTCAATTAAACAATCTTTACCATTATAAATACCTATTAGACTTATGGAATAAACTCATCTTTCATATATTTATCCCCAAATTCCTCTCTTTTTCGTCCAAAAATAGTCAAAATTCGTCATAAATTCAGCCTCATTTTATACTAGTTATGACGAATTAAAAAGACGATATCTCCTAACTCCGGACTCCAAACGCGCTCCAATTTTTTTTGTTAGAATCATATCAAGGTTAGTTTTCTGAATATATAAATTATTTCAGTAATTTCAAAACCTATTTTTTCAGAATATTCTGTAAGTGTCAGCTGTCCGAAATCAGACACGTTTTCGTATTTTCGAGATTTTGGGAGATTTCATATTCGGAATTATGAACCGTTTGAAGTTTCGGAAATCTGACATGATGAACTTCCAGAAAAGTATTTTTCCAGAATTTAAAATATAATTTTATTCTACTGTAAAATTTGTGCAACGTAGACGTAAATAGGAAACTACCGAAAATTGTCATCTGTGCGCCCTTGTGGCCATAACTCTTTACCGACTTATGATTTTATGAAACTGTCAATTCTTGTATTCATGTAGCATTAAAATCTATAGGATTCCATACACAAATCCAGGATTTGAGTTGGTTAACATTTTGGTCAACGGATTGCCTCGATTTGCGTGCCATGGATCACAAATCCGTAAAGTTGACTTTCTTTGGACCAAAATTAGGGTTTAACAATAAAATCAGATTATATTAAGATTAAAATACTATTTTAGGTTATTTTATTCAGAATTAAAATAGATTAAATGGAGGAACCTATTCACCCACTTTTGTAACCTAACTTGTTTAATTTAAGTGACGGGTAGATCGGACGACACCTTGAGTTGGGACTTCATCATTTTCAGACCAGGCAAGATACCTTGCCAAATTGCTTACAGTATTTTGCTTGCTTAGTATATTTCTGTATATTTATTACATTCTGTTTATTCTTGCATGTGTAGTTCCTTTCAGTCATTACTATATATTAGATATGTTGACACACACTTGACACTTAGTATCATAGAGGACAATCATTAGGCATATGGGCTTTTAACCACTCTGGTCAACCATAATAATTAGCACGCACTATGGTGGTCGTGTCCGATGGTCGCTACCCTAGAGGTATGTCGATTGATGGAGTCCGAGGGTCGCTACCCCAGAGGTATGTCGGCTGATGATGTCCACTGACGAGTGCATGAGTTATGAGGATTAGATCGAGTAGCCTACCCTTGCCCATACGTCGAAAAGTTATTCTCATTTGCATTCATATAGATTGTCTTGTACAGCGTACATATTTATTTTTAAATTATATGCATGTTTACTGTATTCAAGTTGGCTCACTTTTCTGTATCTTGTTACGTCCCTCTGAGGACCTGGTCCTCTGCCAAGTGTATATGTTCTTGAGTATTTGTAGGAGCGCAGATTTGGATGATTATATATGCTTTATGGATGTCTTTCCTTTGAGCTCGTGGTCGTTAGCTGGTATTCTTATATTGTGTTTATTGTGTTGTACCTTTACATTTGAGTTGGTAGTGGATTTATTTCCATCCAACTATCATATTTAGATACTTATATTGAGATCTAGTTTCATAGATACTGGTTATTTATTTATATTGACTTTCTGTGGATGAGATTTAGATTGTATCCTGTGACTTGTGACATATGTTTATACCACTTGTGGATTGATATTCATATTACAGCGTATGTATGGGTTATGGTTTCCATATATTGGAGTTGCCATATCCATGCGGCTGGCATGCTTACGTGTTCCTAGTCCTACGTATTTTGGGACTGGGACGTGACATGAAGATATTGGCGGTGGTCGAGGGCGGGGACAGGCGGAGGAGAAAGTCGTGCTGGTGGCGGTGGAGCTGTGTAGAGGTGGCCGGGGATGAATGGGAGGTGGTCGGGTTGCTGCGGATGGCGGGGATGAAGATGAACGGAGAAGGAGGAGGAGATGGTTAGCTGCTGGGACACTGTGGCGGCGGCTGGCCGAGGTCGGAGTTGAGGGTGAGGTAGTCAAGCAGTGGAGGAAGGCGGGGGTTGGCGGTTGCAGGCGGCGCTGGAGGTGATCGGGCTGAAGGGGTGATGGTCGGGTGAAGGGTGGTAAAGGTGATGAATTAGGTTTAGGATTTCGGCCAAGGTTAGGGTTGATGATGTGGGCTGTGTTTTTAGGAGAGAGATAGGGTTGTATATATAGGAGAGAGAGAGAGGGGGTGCTCTCCTTGGGGTTAGGGCCGGCTGGGTACTTTTTTTGGGGATGTAGGAACCCTCTACATGATGAAGGAAGGGCTAGGATGAAATGGTTTGAAATGAAGGGTGAGGATGTAAGGAGGAAAAGTTGTAGGAAGTACAATAAATGAGGGGGAGGGGAAATATTGGTGGACCGGTCAAAGAGAGGGGATGAGGTTCTTCATGTGTTGGGTCCAATGAGGGTTGGACACCTCATTGCATATTTGCATAAAAGTCCCTAACAATTAGAAAATTGTATAATTAGTGGAATTTAGGATTTGATGAGGCAAAATACCATGTTTTGTGTGATGTAGTAGGCTAAAATGGTGTGTGGTGTTTAGTATGAACCTTGAGGGTGTGAGTGGGAATTTGGGTTGGAGTTGGGTCTAGTTTTGGGTGAGGTTGGGTCCTGTCACGCCCCAGTCCCAAAATATTGAGGGACTAGCCACGTGATAATGGCCAGCAGCACGCACCGATGGACAAACCCAATTTAATGGACCCATCAATGTGTACTTAAGCTGTAAAACAATAATCAGGGTCTACTATACTAATCTCATCCACAGAATGAATATATCAATAACAACAAAAGGAAACAATATCATCATCAAATCATAAGTAATTAAATCGGGGAACAAGACCGATATAAGTCTGATACAACTGTCAAGATACAAGAATAAAGATATCAACAACAATACTGAGTATGGAAACAATATATACTCAGAAGATACCCTCAGGGATCACTCGTCTACTGGATCTGGTACTGCTCCAGTGCCTGCTCCTACTAATGCTCCTGTCCCGTGTTCCTCGGGGTCGATCTCGTCTGCTAATCCTGGGAACATAATCTGGATCCAGGTCCTCAGGGGACATAGCAAGGTACAAAATAACTCAAGCCATAAATAATGCAGTGCAGAAAATAAATGAATAAATATGGTAATACTATATAACCAGCTAAGTGATATGCAAGATGAGAGCATCACTAGAACTCAGGCTGAAACTACTATAAGCTCTGTGTCAGAGAGCCGGTAGCAGTGATATCATGTGGTTTGTCTAGCTCAAAGGGAGACTACGACACCGTTATAATATAATCAACCTGTATCCTGTGTGTCTTTTCTACCCAATGTAATCATACGTCTCATGTCCACGACGTCTCATGTCCATGCCACGCAGGATCATAACTAATGCATCAAGTCATAAATATCTAAGCAAAAGAATATGTCATAAAACCTGTATCCTATACAGAATCACCATGAATATTTCAGGAAGATTCTGTCTCATGAATAGTGTCAGGTGTCCTGGGTTATAACGTACTTGATAATGCAAGCACGAGAAGTATAGGGTTTCGGTTTCCATATCTAGGTGACGTTACACAACTCCGCGTACGGGGTTGGCACCCGACTATTAATCGGACCCTAAGTAAAGTCATACGGTCCTAGGTCAATCATGTACAAGATATAAATAAATCAAGGAAATATGTAACAAGAACTGCAATGTTTGGCAAGGTACACTTACCTGGGGTTCTAGCTCCAAATGTAGCTCTGGTCTCAGTGGGATTTACAGGCAGTCCTCCGGTTGCTGAAATAAATATCACCATCAGATTCAGAAAATATCAAATAGCTAGAAACGCCTGTCCTTGAGTCCAATTTGGACACAAGGGCAAAAATGACAGTTTTTGGTCAAAGCGGGGTCCACATGTGGGCCGCTTTGCACCGAAAAATGTGTCAGGAAAAAAGGTCTCTATATCCGTCAAACTTAGTGTCAACAGGTCCAGAACGTTGATACGAACTCGGAACTTCCAGAATTGGATTCTGATAAGCCGATCACAAAATCGCCCGTCAAGTGGAGCCGTGTGGCCCACGATATGCGATTTTGTCAACGTTCTCATAATCGAACCAAACTTGGGTCACAGGACCAGCGTATTTCTACGAGTCCGATAGCATAAGTTTTGTTTTGATCCGACATGTGTACACAAAGTTACAACAAGATTCAGAACAGGCGGATATGGGCCGTTGTCGGCGGATACGCGTTGATTCCGATGTGCACGCACATCCAAATCAACTTATGCAAAATCCTGCACGTCCGTATCAACGGCACGCACCTTTCGGTGAAGACCGCACGCGACCAAGTCGTCCCGTTTGGCGGGGCATACTCAATTTCGGGAAAAAATGGGGTATTATTTTTCCTGTTTTTGGATCGCAGTTCGCGATCGCCACAGGACGCGACACACCGAGCGGGTTGCACGGGCATCGAGAGGGTCACGCAGGGTTCGCGTCATAACTGACGGAACAGAAAATGGGACAATAAGGAGAGAGAACGGGTTACCTGAACAGGGCTCCGCAGAACGGGGTTTCTCGTGTCCGCGGGTCATCTCGACACGACACAGTGGACACTGTGTCCACTGTAGCTAGGGTTAGGTTATGATCTCGCCGCAGCTGCGGCGGCCGGAGGGAGGCTGAGGCGGCTGCGGGTTGGCATCGCCGGGGGCGGCGGAGCGCGCTGGGGAGGGGCTGAGCGTCGCCGGGGGCTCGGGCGGCCGGAGGCGATGCCCGCTGCTGCTGCTTGTGGAAGCTGCCGAAGGAGGTGGGCGGAGGCTGGCGAGGGCGAGGGCGGTGAGGCGGCGAGGGCTGGAGGCGGGGTTCTTCAGGGGGAGTTGCTGGCTGTGCTGGAGCTTGGGGCGGCACTGGACGTCGGCCACGGCGGGGTACGACGAGGACGGGGGAGAGAACAGAGGCGGAGGGGTGAGGGGTTTATAAAGGGGAAGAGAGAGGCGGACGGAGGCGGTTATGGGCGGAGGAGGCGGATGGTTGCAGAGGCGAAACGGTGGGGAACGGCCTGCAGAGACGAAGCGGCGGCAGCTGCAGTTACGCGGCTGGGGAAGGAGAAGGGGTTCAGGTTTGGATCCGGGTCGGGTCTGAGGGAATTCGACCCGATCCACCAAATCGGGTTCGGGTAATCGGGTTTTGGGTCGGCGGGTTTGACCCGGATCCGACCCGCAGGGTTCTGTTTGGTTCAGTTGAACCGGGCCTGGGTTGGTTTGGTTTAATTGAACCGGGTTTAAATCCTAGGGTTTAATTAAACTTAGTTTTTAGGTCTTAAAAAATACTTCCGGGGTCCAATAAATTTTCGAAAAATTATCCTATGTCCAGTTTTTCATTTTACACCAAAAAATATTATTTTTATAATATTTTAATATTATTTAACATTAATTAAAAATTATTTTATTTCAAAATACCTAGGTTTTAAATAGAGAAAAATCCCAGAAAATTCCAGAAAATTATGAAAAATCCATTTAAAAATTTCTGAAAAATCAGGGGATTTACAATCTATCCCCCTTAAGAGGATTGCGTCCTCGCAATCAAAGAATAACCGATCAACTGAGATGACACGGTTGCAAATATTGTTCGAAGCACATCAAAAAGAATCAAGGTCGAGGGTTTTTAGAAGAACACATAGGGAAAAATTATTTTCCTAAGCATTAAAAGTTATGTAATTTCCCAGATGAAGGAAATCTAGAAGACTATAATTTAGAAAAATATATTAGGTTATCACTAGGTTATCAATTATTAGCAAGTTTAAAACTATCAGGTTAAGTCTAAGGTCACGAACCAACAGGCACGAATTAAAGCAAATCTAGAAAAAGATAACTACGAAAACTTACGCGCATTAGCTAATCCACGAGTCTGTGCGTTCTCTAAGGTCATCGCGAAAGCTTGTCTGCATCCTTGCAGTCGATTCCTCTGCTGCTGCTGAGCCTGCTGGAAGAGTAGTGCCTGGGGTATCAAAGGTGGCCTCGGCTGATACCCTCCTGGAGCTGGTGGTAGTACTCCTTCAACTCCCGTTTGTGGTACTCCCAATGCTGGATAGGCTGGCCTCGGTACTGGTATCGCTTGTTGGTTAACCATTAGTGCTCCTTCTCGACGCTAAGGGCATTCCCTTAATAAATGCTGGCTGGATTCGTAAGCTAAATATAATCTCCTTTTTCGTCTGTACTCGTTCTCAATATGGCCTCGCTTGCGACAATATTGACAGATAGGTAGTGCATGTGAAGATGCTCCTGGTGGCTGGTGCGTGTGAGGTCTTTTTGCAACTTCTTCCTGTGGTGCTCCGGCTGGTGCTGATGTGGATGGCCGCTTTAGACTGGTCTCTCTCCTGGTGACGCGCTCCATGCGTCGGGCTGTGGCAAGGACGTCCGGGTAAGATGTAGGAGCAACGGATCCAATTAGTTTCTGTAGCTCAATGTTTAATCCATAGAAGAAGTTTTCAGCCTTCTCTTCTTCTGTCTGAATCAAGGTTAGGGCAAAGCGACTCAGACGAATGAATTTTGCGTTGTACTCTTCTACTGTCATATTGTCTTGAGTGAGGCGATTGAACTTATCCCGAAGTTCTGATCGAGCGATGGCTGGAATGTACATCTCCTGAAAGAGTCTAGAGAACTCTTCCCAAGTGACTCGGTCTGGTCCGAGCCGTGTCTCCTCAGATAGCCACCAGTGATGTGCATTGTCCGTCAATTGCATTCTGACTGCAGTCATCCAACGTTTTCGTGGAAGCTCAGCTGCTTCTAATTGATATTGTGTGTTGGTGAGCCACTCATGAACTTCTGTGGGCTCCTCCTTGCCTGAGAAGGTACGAGGCTTCAGCTGGCAAAAATCGACGATAGAGCCCGTCGTTGGTCGTCGTGCTGGTAGATCTGCTTGCTCTAGTACTGTTACTAGGCTGCGACCCAAAGCCTCTTGTTGAGCTTGTATTATTACATAGATCATTTGAAATATCTGCTTCCCGTCCATAGGCTGCCCTTGTGGTAATATGGGCATTGGTGGAGTAAACTGCGTCGATGGTGGAATGTTATCTTGTTGGATTCCCAAGGCATATTGATTCGCTTGACTACGTTGTTGAGCGGATTGACCTTCTTCTACTAGTGTTACTCCTCTTCATTGTTTACCAAAACATCCCGTGGTGATTTTGCAGGAGTCTCGTCGTTTGCTCGTGAATCCATAACTCTGCAACCAAAATAAACAATGAGAGGCGCTCAGGAATCAAGGCAGGATGCAAGTCAAGAAATAAATTCGAATCCGATATAGATGTCAAGAACGATTCAAGCAAGTGGATGAGATCCTAAAAAATTTATCCTATTCTTATTGCAGGCTTGCTCGGTCCCTAAGTTAAAACCGAATAATTTAGTCGTTGACCTGCATGGGCCACCACAAAAACTATGTCACGCCCCAGTCCCAAAATATCGAGGCACTAGCCACGTGGTAATGGCCAGCAGCACGCTCCGATGGGCAAACCTAATTTAATGGACCCATCAATGTGTACTTAAGCTGTAAAACAATAATCAGGGTCTACTATACTAATCTCATCAACAGAATGAATATATCAATAATAACAAAAGGAAACAATATCATCATCAAATCACAAGTAATTAAATCGGGGAACAAGACCGATATAAGTCTGATACAACTGTCAAGATACAAGAATAAAGATATCAACAACAATACTGAGTATGGAAACAGTATATACTCAGAAGATACCCTCAGGGATCACTCGTCTACTGGATCTGGTACTGCTCCAGTGCATGCTCCTGCTAATGCTCCTGTCCCGTGTTCCTCGGGGTCGATCTCATCTGCTAATCCTGGGGACATTATCCGGATCCAGGTCCTCAGGGGACATAGCAAGGTACAAAATAACTTAAGCCATAAATAATGCAGTACAGAAAATAAATGAATAAATAGGGTAATACTATATAACCAGCTAAGTGGTATGCAAGATGAGAGCATCACTAGAACTCAGGCTGAAACTACTACAAGCTCTGTGTCAGGGAGCCGGTAGCAGTGATATCATGTGGTTTGTCTAGCTCAAAGGGAGACTACGACACTATCATAATATAATCAACCTGTAGCCTGTGTGTTTCTTCCTACGCAATATAATCATACGTCTCATGTCCACGATGTCTCATATCCATGCCACGCAAGATCATAACTAATGCATCAAGTCATAAATATCTAAGCAAAAGAATATGTCATGAAACATGTATCCTATACAGAATCACCATGAATATTTCAGAAAGATTCTGTCTCATGAATAGTGTCAGGTGTCCTGGGTTATAACGTACTTGATAATGCAAGCACGAGAAGTATAGGGTTTCAGTTTTCATGTCTAAGTGACGTTACACAACTCCGCATACGGGGTTGGCACCCGACTATTAATCGGACGCTAAGTAAAGTCACACGGTCCTAGGTCAAGCATGTACAAGATATAAATAAATCAAAGAAATATGTAACAAGAACTGCAATGTTTGGCAAGGTACACTTGCCTGGGGTTCTAGCTCCAAATGTAGCTCTGGTCTCAGTAGGATTTGCAGACAGTCCTCCGGTTGCTGAAATAAACATCACCATCAGATTCAAAAAATATCAAATAGCTAGAAACGCTTGTCCTTGAGTCCAATTTGGACACAAGGGCAAAAATAACAGTTTCTGGTCAAAGCGGGGTCCACATGTGGGCCGCTTTGCACCGAAAAATATGTCAGAAACAAAGGTCTCCAAATCTGTCAAACTTAGTGTCAACAGGTCCAGAACGATGATACGAATTCAACAAAACTTCCAGAATTGGATTCTGATGAGCCGATCACAAAATCGTCCGTCAAGTGGAGCCGTGGGGCCCACGATACGCAATTTTGTCAATGTTCTCAGAATCGAACCAAACTTGGGTCACAGGACCAGCGTATTGCTACGATTCCGATGGCTTAAGTTTTGTTTCGATCTGAAGTGTGTACACAAAGTTACAATAAGATTCAGAACAGGCGAATACGGACCGTTGTCGGCGGATACGCGTTAATTCCGGTGTGCACGTACATCCAAATCAACTTCTGCGAAATCTTGCACGTCCGTATCAACGGCGCACACCTTTTGGTGAAGACCGCACGCGACCAAGTCGTCCCGTTTGGAGGGGCATACTCAGTTTCGGGAAAAAATAGGGTATTATTTTTCCTGTTTTTGGATCGCAGTTCGCGATCGCCACAGGACGCGACACACCGAGCGGGTTACACGGGCATCGAGAGGGTCACGTAGGGTTCGCATCACAACTGACAGAACGGAAAATGGGACAACGAGGAGAGAGAACGGGTTACCTGAACAGGGCTCCGCAGAACGGGGTTTCTCGTGTCCGCGGGTCGTCTCGACACGACACAGTGGACACTGTGTCCACTGTAGCTAGGGTTAGGTTCTGATCTCGCCGGAGCTGCGGTGGCCGGAGGGAGGTTGAGGCGGCTGCGGGATGGCATCGTCGGGGGCGGCGGAGCGCGCTGGGGAGGGGCTGAGCGTCGCCGGGGGCTCGGGCGGCCGGAGGCGATGCCCGCTGCTGCTGCTGCTGCTGGTGGTGGAAGCCGCCGGAGGAGGCGGGCAAAGGCTGGCGAGGTCGAGGGCGACGAAGGCTGGAGGCGGGGTTCGTCAGGGGGAGTTGTCGGCTGTGCTGGAGCTTGGGGCGGCACTGGACGTCGGCCACGTCGGGGTACGACGAGGACGGGGGAGAGAACAGAGGCGGAGCGAGGCGGAGGGGTGAGGGGTTTATAAAGGGGAAGAGGGAGGCGGACGGAGGCGGTTACGGGTGGAGGAGGCGGAGGGTTGCAGAGGCGAAACGGCAGGGAACGGCCGGCGGAGACGAAGTGGCGGCTGCGGTAGTTATGCGGATGGGGAAGGAGAAGGGGTTCGGGTTTGGATCCGGGTCGGGTCTGAGGGGATCCGACCCGATCCACCAAATCAGGAAATCGGGTTCGGGTAATCGGGTTTTGGGTCGGCGGGTTTGACCCGTATCCGACCCGCAGGGTTCGGTTTGGTTAAGTTGAACCGGGTCTGGGTTGGTTTGGTTCAATTGAACCGGGTTTAAATCCTAGGGTTTAATTAAACTTGGTTTTTAGGTCTTTAAAAATGCTTCCGGGATCTAATAAATTCCCGAAAAATTACCCTATGTCCAGTTTTTCATTTTACACCAGAAAATATTATTTTCATATTATTTTAATATTATTTAACATTATTTAAAAATTATTTTATTTCAAAATACCTAGGTTTTAAATAGAGAAAAATCCTAGAAAATTATAGAAAATTGTGAAAAATCTATTTAAAAATTCTTGAAAAATCAGGGGGTTTACAGGTCCTTACACCAATTTAATTAAAATTAGTGTAAGTGGTGCTCTTTAATTAATTGGAAGTACATGGTATTAAAATTGGGTGGAACACAGGTGTCATGGACGTAGTAGTCTTAGAATAGAATATTATCATAAATTGGGTTGGACAAAATGGGTCAAGGTTGTGTCTCCAATTTTGATTGGAACGGACAAAGATACAAAGTTAGATTTAATTGAATTTAAGAACGGACGTTTGTAACGAATATTATTCGACTAAAATAAAGCACAAGAGAGAGTAGTTATGAGTTGCACAAGGGTTAGAATGGTAGGTTGGTACGTCTAGGAAAAGTGTATGAAATTTGGTTGAAAGCAAAGTCAGTGTACGCTCCAAATATCGAAGCAACGGTAAGGTGCACTAAGTGATACAAATATTGTACAATAATTCTAAAATACTGCGTTCTAATTCTAATTGGCTCCAAATTAACCCTAGTCTTTCTATCTAAGTTAAGTAGACCTAAATTTGGTCGAGAAGTTTTACAATCTACCCAACTTATAAGAATTTCGTCCTCGAAATTAAAATAACACATAAAAAACTATAAATTATCAAGTAATGATGCTACGGACATACCTAGGACTGGTGGCTGGTCTCTGCACTATCTGCTGGTCTCTATTGACATACTGAGAACACTCCTGAGCTTAATGTTGGTTTGATCCGCACCTCAAACACAATCCTAATATTCTTCTACAATCTTTCTGAACATGTCCCTTCTTTCTACAAAAAGTGATATGTCGATAGCTCTCTCTGTTGATACGACACAATCTTCTATTGCGTCTGCACTCCTGGATGACGGATCGGTCCTCCTACTCCTGGTTGTGCCTTAGCTGGTGCAGCTGCACTGGAACGTCTCGATCCTCTGCCAATAGCCTCCTGGATCCTAGCCTCTGACAGAACTTCCTCATAAGAAATCCTCGCCTGGGTGGTGGTGTACCTCTGTAGCTCGTACGTCAGTCAATGATGGAATCTCCTGGCCTTCTCCAGATCGTTGGATATCAAAGTGGCACCAAATCTGCTAAGTCAACTAAACTCTGCATCGTATGCGTCTACGATCATGTTCCCTTGCTCCAGGTGCAGGAACTGGGAGTATAAGGTATTCCTGACCGTAGCCGTGAAATACTTCGCATTGAAGTACTCTAAGAACTGGTCCCACGTCTACGTCTTGCCTACACTGCGCTCAATGAAATCCCACCAGTGATGGGCGTTGCCTTTCAGTTGGGCCCTCACTGCGGTCATCCAAAGATCTGGATGTAGTTGAGAAGCCTCTAGTAGCATCTCCGTGTTGGCGACCCAATCGAAGATCTCCTCTGCAGTCTCGCTGCCCGAAAAGGTATCCGGGCCCATCTGACAAAATTCTCGAACAATACCAGCTGTCTGAACTAGTGCAGGTACTGGTACCAATGTTGGGGAAGGTGTCCTCTCCAGAACTGCCATC
The DNA here is from genome assembly GCA_036927795.1 of Iris macrosiphon. Lineage (NCBI taxonomy): Eukaryota > Viridiplantae > Streptophyta > Magnoliopsida > Asparagales > Iridaceae > Iris > Iris macrosiphon. The sequence continues at coordinate 158,119,191 of JAYESA010000002.1, read as the reverse complement.
AAGCTCTGTCTCAACGTCTCGGTCTGATGCCACTTCTCCTGCATCATAGTCTGGAAGAATTGGAACATCTGCGACTGTCCCTCTGGATGCGGCATCTGAGGTGGAAATGCTGGAGGTGATGGCAATGGGATCTCCGGCTGCGTCGTAGGTGTCTCCTCAGATGTCGGCCTCTCGGACTGCGGCATCGGCGTAGCCCTCAAAGTCTGGCCCTTTATATGGTGCGTCCAAATGGTCTGAGAAGTCTAGCCCTCGTACTGCTGCGTCGGGTCGTCAGGAGAAGTCTGGCGCCAATGTATCAGCGGGGCCTGTTGGATCACCGGGGCCTGTGGTGGTGGCTGCTCTTCGGGTTGTCCAGGGGGTGTATCCTCCCTCTGCGCGGTGGCGGATGGCACAATTGCACCGTATGCCTCGCGTCTGCTGCACAAGTTCATCTTGCTGCAAGAAATAGAACTTCATTAAAAGAGTACGGCAATAACAAACATGATGCAAATATTTAATAAATCAAATGCGAAGGAGGTTCAAAGGCGGTAATCAAAGTGGATGAGATCTAATAATTTCTATCCTACCGCAGGCTCGCTGGGCATGATACCATACCACAAGCGATAAACAGAGACCTGTATGGGCCACCACTAAAACCATGTCATGCCCTAGTCCCAAAATACACGGGACCAGGCCACGTGGTAATGGCCAGCTAATACAACTCCGAGGGATTACCCAATTTAATGGATCCGATAAAGCGTACTATGTTGTCCTAATATACTAACAAGTCTAATATGCTAACATACAACAGGTAAATGTCTAATCTTATCTACAGAATATAATATAATAATAACTGAAACAAGTGCTGGTAAATAAAATACGAAGAGTCTGAATATCCATAATACATCTGAAAAAGTCTGATGGGGACAAACCCACTAAAATTCAGCAATGGAATAAAAGTGCAGAAAGAAGTAAGATAACTAGACTAGAGTATCAACTAGCTAGATAAGAATGCTCTAGTCCGAAAAAACTGAGTACCCAAATCACAGAAACTCCTCTGGAAATGTCTCGAAGTCCTCAGTCACGAATCCTGTCTCTACTCCTACTCCGTAGATGGCCGGGTACAAGTGCTCGTCCAGATCTGGAAGGGAACCAGGTCCTCAGAGGGATGTAACAAGATACAAAAATACATGCCATAAAGTAAATACTGTGTAAACTCGAAGGTGATCTAACCAGCTAAGTGAAATACACTTGAAGACAACCTTGGTACGTATGGGTAGGTGAAAGGTATAAAGCATAGCGTCGAGCCAGAGGCTAAGTACCTGGCATTAGCTGTAAATTGGATGCCATGAGTATATGCTGACTACATCACTGATCATGATAGCGTGCAGCTAGGAACCTCTGCCGGATGTACCGACAAGCATATACGCCCATAACCGGGTAACCTGATCCCATAACCGGGTAACACATGGCCCATAACCGGGTAACACTGAGGCTCACGGCCCCGTAGTTTACTCTGAAACTACGGCAGCCAAATGTCTGTCCCATACGCCTACTAATTGTCTTCTTCCCAATGTCAATGTACAAGTCGCGAACACGACGTGGATATCTCGTACTATAATGCAAGTCGCTAAAAAAATATACAACTATGCCAAATACCGTCACACATGATGCTCACACCGATGGCCAGTTGAATATGACGTATGCGTCCCTACATCAACTCACTCTGTGACGTGCAATGATACATGTCAAGGCCTGGGGAGTCATACCGATAACTCCACAACTTTAGGTGGGTCCACTAGACACTAGGTCAGACATAAGTCCTAACGTCAACGCCTTCGTTGACTGCACCCGAGTCTTTCTCGGACGCGCACAGTTAAATATAATATTAAAACATTCAACTAGATAACATCTGAATTTAAACAGTACAAAAAGGCAAGGTATAGTTGCCTGGAACTCCGATGTGCACAAGTAAGGATACGGAACCAGCAGCCAAGGTAGAATCGTCTTGGATGCCTACGAATAAATAACAATAAATATAAATTATTATATTACACTATGCTAATTACGTACACAAGTACAACTTACGCAATATCACGAGTTACGCGAATACTAAACCGAATAAATGTTCTAATTAAATACGTTGGGTAAGGTTGACTAGTCACGGGTCAAGGGGGTTAGGGATACACTTAGTCTACTAGTCCACAGCATTTTACAAGTTATCCTATGGTATAAATTCTCACATGTTACAAACACGATCACAGCTCGGATTCGTGTAGGTGCTAAGTCGCACCTCTAACACATGGGTACCAGGTATCCTACTTATTTTTAGGACATGTCTGAGGTGGGTACCCATCTAGGTCTCCTGGCACGGGTACGTCCAGATACCGTGCACAGCGAAATAATTACTACCAAAATATGCCAAAAATAACAAATTAACATCTCACCCAAACACCAGTCCAAATTAACAGGGTAATATGCCCAAGTCCGTTTTCTAGACACCTAAGTCAACACAAGTGTTTACATTAATTAATCATATTTCTATGTGGTAAATTCTAACACTAATATTATTCTAAAATATATGTACACCTATACACAAATTTTTATTCTAAAATAAACATACACACATAGCACTTAGGGTTCGCAATACACATGTAGAAAGGAAGGGGATGTGTATATACCAAATCGATCGTATCCGGGGGGTGTCCGCTGCACGAGGGGGGCGGTCTCCGACATGTACAGTAACTATGGCAGCTACAGTGGCCGTAGGGGGTGCTCCGGCCACAGCAACACGTAACAGCAGCATCTCCGGCAGCAGCTACAGCGGCAGCGGCGGTGGCAGGGTAGTCGTGGTGTGGTGGCGAGTTGCTGGCAATGGCGGGACGGTGGCTAAGGCATGGTGGAGGTGGCCAGGTCGTTGTGGTGGCGGTGGGGGTGACTGGGGATGATGATGATGGTGTTGTTGATGGTGATCAGGTCGGTGATGTCGGGGGGAATGGTGACGACAGTAGCGATGGAGATGGTAACGACGGTGGCGGTGGAGATGGTGATGATGTTGGCGGTGGAGGTGGCTGTCTGTGGTGGCGGTGAGGGTGACTGAGGAAGGAGGGAGTCGTGCGGGTTGCTGGCGGTGGGGATGGTGATGTTGGTGACGGAGGATGGCGGGTGGTGGAGTTGATGATGGCGGTGGAGATGGTTGTTGATGGTGGTGGAGACGATGAGGGGGGGATGACAGTGGCTAAGGTGGCGATGTTGAGGACGGCTAAGGTGGCGGAGGCGCGTAGAGGGGGAGTCGGGTTGCTGGTGATGGTGTTGGTGATGGATGATGGCGGTGATGGTGGTGTTGGTGATGATGTTGACGACGGTAGCGGTGGTTACTGATGGTTGAGATGTTGGCGGTGGTCGAGGGCGGTGACAGGCGGAGGAGGAAGTCATGCTGTGGCGGTGGAGCTGTGCAGAGGTGGCCAGGGATGAATGGGAGGTAGCCGGGTTGCTGTGGATGGTGGGGATGAAGATGAACAAAGAAGGAGGAGGAGATGGTTGGCTGCTGGGACGCTCTGGCGACGACTGGCCAAGGTCGCGGTCGAGGGTGAGGTGGTCAGGCGGTGGAGGAAGGCGGGGGTTGGCGGTTGCAGGCGGCGCTGGAGGTGATCGGGCTGAAGGGGTGATGGTCGGGTGAAGGGTGGTGATGGTGATGAATTAGGTTTAGGGTTTTGGCCAGGGTTTGGGTTGATGATGTGGGCTATGTTTTTAGGAGATAGAGAGGGATGTATATGTAGGAGAGAGAAAGAGGGGGTGCTCTCTTTGGGGTTAGGGCCGGCTGGGTACTTTTTTTGGGGATGTGGGAACCCTCTACATGATGAAGGAAGGGCTAGGATGAAAGTGTTTGAAATGGAGGGTAAGGATGTAAGGAGGAAAAGTTGTAGGAAGTACAACAAATAGGGGGGATATTGGTGGACCGGTCAAAGAGAGGGGATGAGGTTCTTCATGTGTTGGGTCCAATGAGGGGTGGACACCTTATTGCATATTTGCATAAAAGTCCCTAACAATTAGGAAATTGCATAATTAGTAGAATTTGGGATTGGATGAGGCAAAATATCATGTTTGGTGTGATGTAGTAGGCTAAAATAGTGTGTGGTGTTTAGTATGAACCTTGAGGGTATGAGTTGGGGTTTGGGTTGGAGTTGGGTCTAGTTTTGGGTGAGGTTGGGTCCTTACACCAATTTAATTAAAATTAGTGTAAGGGGTGCTCTTTAATTAGTTGGAAGTACATGGGATTAAAATTGGGTGGAAGACAAGTGCCATTGACGTAGTAGTCTTAGAATAGAATATTATCATAAATTGGGTTGGACAAAATGGGTCGAGTTTGTGTCTCCAATTTCGATTGGAACGGACAAAGATGCAAAGTTGGATTTAATTGAATTTAAGAACGGACTTTTGTAACGAATATTGTGCGATTAAAATGAAGCACAAGAGAGAGTAGTTATGAGTTACACAAGGGTCAGAATGGTAGGTTGGCACGTCTAGGAAAATTGTATGAAATTTGGTTGAAAGCAAAGCTAGTGTAGCGCTCCAAATATCGAAGCAATAGTATGGTGCACTAAGTGATACAAATAGTGTATAATAATTCTAAAATACTGCATTCTAATTCTAATTGGCTCAAAATTAACCCTAGTCTCTCTATCTAAGTTAAGTAGACCTAAATTTGGTCGAGGAATTTTACAAAAGATCTTCTCTTTAGGAGGTATTTTCATAGATGGTCGTTTTAATGAATCCTTTCAGGGATTTTCATGAATACGACTGAATATTTTAGGATTATTATTATATCATTTCCTAGACAGATACTCAATGAGTCTATCACATTCTTTCGAATAATTTTTGTCCATATACGACTCATTTTGCAAATCCTTTATAGTAGCAAGGTAATATTAAATCTTTCAAGGATATACCTGGAGATTTAAATCCTTTGGGGATATCATGTATATCTCTTCATCTTGGTTATCATGACCGAAGAATATATTTCTTTATATCGTACCCATGGTCGTTTCAAAAATCCTTGAGCTAGTATTGCTCTATTCATTTGGATCTCTTTATTTAAACCTACGTGATTTATTTCTTTTGGGTTTTGTAATATAATACCGAATACTCCATGTTGTGCGAGAGATATCACATCTTTTCTGTATCCTTTTCTAACATCAAGGATTATTCGTGGTTAGTGTTATTCTTTATTTTCATCACCCTTTTTATTCTCACTTGATAATATCATCTATGATAAATTCTTCTTGATTCCAAAATTTCTTCTGGGATATGAGGTATATCCTCGACCAGAGCGATATACTTTGAGAAATTGGATCTTTAGTTCATGACATCTTCCGGACCGTCATAAACTTTTCTCTTCAGGAGATGCCACTTCAGGAGCTGCTTCTTTAAGAGCATTATGGTGTGTTATATCATTCGTTCTCTTATTTTAGAGAGTTGCATCTTTGGAATCTTTAGGTCTTACGCATTCTTAATGTAGAACTTATTCATTTGCTTCTTTTATTTGGTTCTTTTGATATTTACTTCTATTCTAGAAGGTATATTTATAGTTGATATAGCTATTTATGCAACATTATTAAATCATTAAGTAAGCATCTAATAATTCATTTGCAACGACATATAAAATGAGAGTATGCCATAATACGTTCTTTTGGAACGATGCTTTACGATATTCTTCTAGAATGATAATTTATAAAGTTCTTCTAAAACGATAATTCACGACGTTCTTCTGGAACAAGGCATTTATCTTCCTCCTATCCCCCTCTAACGGCAGAAATTATGTCTTGTCAAAGTGACATATCATAAAAAAAATTACATTCATGATATCTCATGTCCAAAAGATTTAATAATGATATAGTCATATAAATTCCCAATGCATAGATTGATGCTAAAACTATAGTTTCAAATAATGCCAACATAAGTCATAAAAAATGCAAAATAATACAATTCTAAATAAATGAAACTATGCTATTTGTTGGTTATTCAGATACAATCTTCAGGATTGTTGGTTTAGAAACTGAAGTACCATAGTTGTCAATCAGTTATGTCATTTGCCAAGAGATGACCATAAGAATTTGTTATGATCATTCTCATCATTATTGTTCCGAAGTATCTTGATCATGTCACAGATTAAGATCATTAACTTCTGTCTCATGGTAGTATGTGACTTGACAACCCTAATTTGAGTGACGTATATCCTTAGTGAATAGCTGAAGAAATCTATTTAGACGAACTTCTGGTTCTCTAGATGAACTTCTGGTTCTCTAGACGAACTTCTAGTTTTCTAGATTAGTGGTTACTCAATTTTTTTTATTTCACTTGCTCAGAGTTTTAATATGATAACATTTGTCCAACTATCTTTAAATCTCAGTAAAATTCTTCTGAAATTATAAGAGTATGCATCTGTTGGGTAAGTGTGCTCTGCCGGAACCTTTAATTAATTTGAGCAAAACCAGCTATCGTTGATAGTACGTTAAATCTAGTATTATTGTTGGAGAAAAAGATTATTTTCTTAAGGATAGTGTGCGTAGCACAATTAATCAGGCAAAAGTTATCTTTATCTAGTGTTTCCATGAATTTCATTTCTAGATATGACAATATCTAATCAATACTTGTAAAAGATAGTATTAATCAATGGTAATTAATTATATCCATAGAACTCCAGGTCTATATAAATAGGAATAACTCCTCAAAGAATGTATTTATGACAAATTTTTTGTCACTCTCTTGAATTTGTTTTTCTTAGGAGCTAAGTCCCAATAGTGCTTAGCGAGGACTCGGTCTCGGACTCGGACTATGCAGGTTACGTGTGTGGTTGTTGCGTATGTGCGATATGCACGATTATGCGTTGTTATACGTATATACGTGCATATGCGGTATATGCGTGTCACGCCCCAGTCCCAAAATACCGAAGGACTAGCCACGTGGCAATGGCCAGCAGCACAACTCCAATGATCAAATCCAATTTAATGGACCCGTTAGAGTGCACTTTAGCTGTAATAAATATAAATGCAGTCTACACCATCTATCACAGAATAATTCTAATCTCATCCACAGAAAGAAACATAACTAAATATGATAGACTTATCAAGATAATAGATAAAGAAAATAGTCCATTATTAAGTCATCATATGTAGTGTCTCGGGGAACAACCCGATAAAATAAGTTAATACATAGATCCATGAGTCAATATATGAAATATCTGGAAGCATAAATAAATAAGTATGTAACAGAATACTCAGAAGAATTTCTCTGGCACAACCTTGTCCTTTGGTGCCAGTACTGCTCCAGCGTCAGCTCCTGTCCCGTATATTTCGGTGTAAACCTCCTCTGCTATACCTGGGGATATAATCTGGATCCAGGTCCTCAGGGGACATAGCAAGGTACAAGAATAACTCAAACCAAATAAAATACAGTAAATAATAATAGATCCTCAGGGCAAGCTATGTAACCAGCTATATATGTCACACTCCAGTCCTAAAATATCAAGGGACTAGCCACGTGGCAATGGCCAGCAACACACACCGATGGACAAATCCAATTTAATGGATCCATCGGGGCGTACTTAAGCTGTAATACAATAATAAGGGTCTACTAATCTCATCCACAAAATGAATTTAATATCAACAAAAGGAAATATAAACATCATTAAGTCACAAGTAATTAAATCGGAGAACAACCCGATAATAAGTCTGTTACAATTGTTCATTAAACAAGAATTTAAAAGAGTTTAATTGCACCAAGACTGAGCATAGAAGAAACATATACTCAGGAGAAATCCTCTGCAATCACCTCGTCCTCGGTTCCTGGTTCTGCTCCAACGTATGCACCGGTTCCTGCTTCTGCACCTGCTAATGCTCCGGTCCCGTATACCTCGGGATAGATCTCGTCTGCTAATCCTGGGGACATAATCCAGATCCAGGTCCTCAGGGGACATAGCAAGGTACAAAATAACTTATGCCAAAATAAATGCAGTACAACAATAAATGAAATATAGGGTAAACTATATAACCAGCTAAGTGATATGCAAGTGAGAGCATCACTAAAACTCGGCCTGAGACCACTACAAGCTCGGTGTCGGGGAGCCGGTAGCGGTAATGTCACGTAATGGGTCAAGCTCGGTTTTAGAGTCTTGAGCACCGCATTAATAAGGGTTTATATATATAGTCAGCCTGTAGTCTGTGTGTCTCTCCCCACCCAATGTAATCACACGTCTCATGTCCATGTCACGGGAGATCATATCTAATACAGCAAGTCATATAATATCTAAGCAAAAAAATGTCATGAAACCTGTAACCTATACAGAATCACCATGAATATCTCAGGAAGATTCTGTCTCATGAATAGTGTCAGGTATCCTGGGTTATGACGTACTTGGTAATGCAAGCACGAGAATGTAAAGGGTGTCGATATCCATCTCTAGATGACATTACACAACTCCGCGTACGGTATTGGCACCCGAATATTATTTGGACGCTAATTAATGTCACGTGGTCCTAGGTTAAGCATGTACAAAAATTAATTAAGTCAAGGAATTAAGTAACAAAACTGCAAGTTTGGCAAGGTACACTTGCCTGGGGTTCTGGCTCCAACTGTAACTCTGATCTCAGTAGGACTTTCAGGTACTCCTCCGATTGCTAAAATAAACATCACCATCAGATTCAGAAAATATCAAATAGCTAGAAATGCCTGTCCTTGAGTCCAATTTGGACACAGGGGAAAAATGACAGTTTCTGGTAAAAGCGAGGTCCACATGTGGGCCGCTTCGCACCGAAAAATGTGTCAAAAATAATGGTCTCCAAATTCGTCCAACTTAGTGTCAACAAGTCCAGAACGATGATACGAACTCAACGGAACTTTCAGAATTGGATTTCGGTGAGACGATCACAAAATTGCCCGTCAAGTGGAGTCGTGGGGCCCACGATACGCGATTTTGTCAACGTTCTCAGAATTGAACCAAACTTGGGTCACAAAACCAACGTATTGCTACGAGTCCGATGGCGTAAGTTTCGTTTTGATCCGATGTGTGTACACAAAGTTACTACATATTCGGGAACATGGCCGATACGGAGCGTTGTCGGCGGATACGCGTTGATTCCGGTGTGCACGCACAACCAAATCAACTTTCGCAAAATCTCACACGTCCGTATCAACGGCGCGCACCTTTCGGTGAAGACCGCACGTGACCAAGTCGTCCCGTTTGGCGGGACGCACTCAGTTCCGGGAAAAAAAGGGCATTATTTTCCTGTTTTTGGATCGCAGTTCGCGATTACCACATGACGAGACACACCGAGCGGGTTGCACGGGCATCGAGAGGGTCACGTAGGGTTCGCGTCATAACAGACAAAACGAGAAACGGGGTAGCAAGGAGATAGAAAAGTCTACTTGAACAGGGCTACGCAGAACTGGGTTCCTTGTGTCCGCGAGGCGACACGACACACCTAAGCACTGTTCTAGGGTTAGGGTTCAGACGGTTCGCCGGAGCTGCTACGGCCGAAGGAAGGCGGAGGCGGCGCTGAGGTCGTCGACGGAGGACACGACGGAGGTCGGGGTTGTGCGGCGAGGCCGAGGCGGAGCTGCTGCGGTGGCTAGGACAGAGACGGAGATGCCGGGGCTCGGGTCAACGAGTCGGCTGAGGCACTGCGGGGGTGGTTCGTCGAGGCTGTGGCTCACCGTTAAGGCGACGGAGGACAGAGGGCAGAGCGGGGCTCGACGGGGACGACGGGGACGACGGTGGCGGGTCCCTGGGCGGAGAGGGGTTTTATAGAGAGAAGAGGGAGGTCGACGGATGACCGGTGCAGGAGTGGAAGAGACGACGGCGCTGGAAGGAGCGGGGGAGACGCGGCGGTTACGCGGCGGCCGGAGGCGAGCGGGCGACAGTTGCTGGAAGCCGGAGCGGCGCTAGGAAGCGGTACTGGTCGTAACCGCCAGCTGGGATCGCGGCGGCCGACGACGGTTACAGGAGTCAAACCGTCGGGGAAAGAAGGGTTAGGGATTTAGTTCCCGGGTCGGGTTCGGGTCCGGGTCGGGCGGATGGGGATCCGACCCGATCCACTAAGGCATGGGTGCGGGTTTGGGTTCTCGGGTTTCTGGTCGGGTTTAGATCCGACCCGACCAGCTAAGGTTGGGTTCGGTTCAGTTAGACCGGTCTAGGTTGGTTCGGGTTGGGTTTGGTTCAATTAAACCGGGTTTATTCTAGGGTTTATTTAGGTTTATAGGTTTATTTAAAACTTAGTTTTTAGGGCTTTAAAAATGTTTTCGGGGTCCAATAAATTCTCGAAGAATTACCCTATGTCTAATTTTTTATTTTACACCTAAAAATATTATTTTTATAGTATTTTAATATTATTTAATCATCATTTAAAATTATTTAATTTCAAAATACCTTAGTTTTAATTAGTTAAAAATCCAAAAAAACAGAAAAATTATGAAAATCTATTTTAAAAATTCCTGAAAAATCAGGGAATTTACAATATAAAATGCTAGTTGAGAGCATCACTAGTTCTCAGACTGAAACCACCACAAGCTCTGTGTCGGGGAGCCGGTAGCAGTAATATCACGTAATGGGCCAAGCTCTGGAACAGAGACTAAAGTACCACAATAATAAAATATATATGTATGTAATTAGCCTGTAGCCTGTGTGTCTCTCCCCACCCAATATAATCATACGTCTCATGTCCACGATGTCTCATGTCCATAACAAGCAAGATCATAACCTCTAGCTAGTACAACGAGTCATAATAATATCTATATATATGCAAGTCTTATGTCACGAATCCTGTAAGCCTATACATAATCACCATGAATAACTCAAAAAAGATTATGTTACATGAATAGTATCAAGTGTCCTATGGTATGACGTACTTGGTAAAGCAAACACGAAACATATATGATCGTGGTATCAACTCTCTAAGTAACGTTACACGACTCCGCGTACGACATCGACACCCAAATCTTGTTTGGAGCTAAGCAACATCTCACGGTCCTAGGTTGAACAGGTACATCACAGAAGTATATGAAAAGAATACAAGCAAATAATAGCACAAGATCTTCTGCAAGTTGGCAAGGTACACTTGCCTGAGTTTTGAGCTCCGCTAGTTGCTTTGATATAAGTGGAATCTCCAGGTACACCTTCGGATGCTGAAACAAACATTACCATTGCTCTCAGAATACTTAAAATATCTAGGATTGAATATCCATAAGTCCAATTTGGATACAGGGGCAGAATTGACAGTTTCTAGTCAAAGCGGGGTCCACATATGGCCCACTTCGCACCGAAAAATATGCCAGAGACAAAGTTCTCCAAATTCGTCAAACTTAGTGTTTACGAGTCTATAACGATGATATGAACCCAAAGGAACATCCAGAACTAGATTTTGATGAGTCGGTCACGAAATCGCCCGTCAAATAAAACCGTGGGGCCCACAAAATGGTATTTCTTCAATGTTCTCAGAATCGAACCGAACTTGGGTCACAGGACCAGCGTAACGCTATGAATCCGATGGCGTAAGTTTCGTTGCAAAACGGTAAGCACACACAAAATTATAACTAGTGTCAGAACAGATCGATACAGGACTTTTCGACGGATACGTGTTGATTTCGGTGTGCACGCACATCCAAATCGACTTCTGCAAAATCTCACACGTCCGCGTTGATGATACGCATCTTTCGGTATAATTTGCACATGACGAAGTTGCCTCGTTTAGCGGATCGTACTCCGTTTTGGGAAATTTTGGGTTTAGAAAATCAAGTTTTTGGTCAAATTCAACAACGAATAAAATATAGCATACAATGAATTAAAATAAACTATTTGAAGAGATTATAACTTGGTTATGTTATATAAATTATCGTTTAAGTAGAATTCATAAATATTAACTAGATTGGAAGAAAAACAGACATGAACATGGATGGTTGAGACAGTTTCTGAACTACAAATTTGGTCATTTTTTCTGTTTTGTATCGCGAATTACGACTGACACAGGACACGATACACCGAACTAATTATACAGGGTTCAAGAGGGTCATATGGTCTTCATATATGATTCGATAGATCATTATTTGGATTACTGTGCAGGGAGATATAGGGGCTAGAAGTAGCATACCTTGTTGTGTGCTGTTGCTCAAAATTTGGGCAGCTACTTTGCGGCAGCATGCAGCGGCGGTCCGACGATTGTTGGAGGCTGTGGTTGGTCGAGGTGGTAGAGGAGATGATGGTGGTGAGGTTCAGCTATGCTGGGGATTATATAGGGTAGAGGTGGGACGGTTACAGGGAGCGGAAGAGGGAGTCCGGCGGTTTTGGAAGAGGAAGTGAGGGGGTGATTCGGTTACAGGGAGTTACTGTAGATGAAGGGGGTTGGGGATTCGGGTCGGGTCGCGGGTTAGTGTGTTGCGGGTATGGGTTTGGGATCCGGGTTCGGTTAGTTGGGTTCGTTTGGTTCGATTTGGGTTGGTTTAATAAAAATTAATGCAATTAGCTATCTAAAAATTGTTTTAGATCCCAATAAATTCCAGAAAAATTACACAATATTCTATTATTAATTATACACCCAAAAATATATTTTTTGTACTATTTTAATAATTAATTTAATATACAAAAATATAAATCTATAAAGAACATTTATTATAATTAGTTAAAAATTATAGAAAAATCTCCCAAAATCTCAAGAATTCATAATTCCAATAATTAAAATTCTAAAATTATATTCTAAAAATCTGGATGTTTATAATCTATCCACCTTAAAAGAATTGCATCCTCACAATTTAAGAAAATAAAATGTAACCGGTCAAGAAATGTTTGCTCCAGAAGAGATGACGCGGTTGCAAGACATGTTTGTTGAAGCACGACACAAAGAATAAGGAACCATGAACAAGAATAAATCGAGAGAAAGGGTGAGGGTTTTTTTCAAGCAGAACAAGTAGAAAAAAAATAAAAACTTTTCCCTATGCAATGAGAGATGAGTAACTCAAGAGTAAATGACCCTGGTTAGAGCGAGAATCAACTACAGCTTATGAAAACTTGGGTACCACTGACATATTACTAATATAGACTAACAAGTTTATGCTAACATAATACTAGGTATAGGCTAGGAAATGGAACTAACTGGCACATGCTAAAGTATTACTAGGAATATTCGCTATTATAGCTAGCTATGATAAAACTAAATCTTACTCATATTCACTAATCCTCGAGTCTTTGCCTCCTTCACTGTCATCGCAAAAGCCTGTCCACGTTCCTGTGGTGGTGCTCTCTGCTATTGCTGGGCCTGCTGGAAGAGTGTTGCCTGTGGTGCCAAGGGTGGCCTCGGCTGATATCCTCCCGGTGCTGGTAAAGATTATCGGTTTACCATTATTGCTCCCTCTCGATGCTCAGGGCAATCCTTGGCTGAATGTTGGTTGGATCCGCAAATCAAGCATAATTCCAACTTGCGTCTGCACTCGCTCTCGTAATGACCTCGCTTGCTATAATATTGACACGTAGGCAGTGCTTGCGGAGCTGCTCTAGGTGGTTGGTGCATGTGAGGTCTCTTTGCAGCTTTTTCATGTGGTGCTCCGGCTGGTGCTGATGTGAACGATCATTTCTGGCTAGACTCTTTCCTGGTGACGCGCTCCATGCGTCGGGCTGCAACAAGGACGTACATATAAGAAGTAGGTACGACATAGCCAATCTGTCTCTGTAGCTCAAAGTTTAGTCCGTCAAAGCATTTCTCAGCCTTCTCTTCTTCTGTCAGAATTAGTGTAGGTGCAAAGCGGCTCAAACGGATGAACTATTTATTGTACTCTTCTACTGTCATATTTCCCTGAGTGAGGCGATTGAACTTATCCCAAAGTTTCGATCGAGCAATAGATGAAATGTACATCTCCTGAAAGAGTCTAAAGAACTCCTCCCAAGTGACTCGGTCTGGTCTGAGCCATCTCTCCTCAGATAGCCACCAGTGAAGTGCATTATCCGTCAACTGCATCCTGACGACAGTCATCCAATGCTCCCTCGGAAGCTCAGCTGCTTATAATTGGTGTTGAGTGTTTGTGAGCCACTCATGAACCTCAGTGGGCTCCTCCTTGCCTGAAAAGGTACGGGATTTGAGCTGGCGGAAATCAGTGATAGATCCCGTCGATGGCCGTCTAGCTGGTGGGTTCGCCTGCTCCAGTACGGTCACTATATTGTTTATGAAGTTCTCCGCCTGGCGTTGCTAGGTCTCTTGATGAACTTGTTATTGTGCTTGCATCAATACATAGAATATTTAGAACATCTGTTGTCCATCCATAGGCTGTCCTGGTAAAAAAAATAGGCATCGGTGGAGTAAACTACAGCGATGGTGGAATATCGTCTCGCTGGAACCTCGAGGCATGCTGATCTACTTGATTGCTTTGTTGAGTGGATGGATCTCCATCCAATGGTATCACTCCATCGTCGTAGGTGTCTACAGTACCTCGTGGTGTACCCACGGGAGTCTCGTCGCTGGCTCATGGATCCATTACTCTGTATCCAAAGTAAACTATGAGAGGTGTACAAGAGAATCAATGCAGGATGCAAATAAAAAAATTATGTTGCAGTCGATATAGAGGTCAAGAACAAATCAACAAGTAAATGAGATCCTATAATTTATCCTATCATAATCACAGGCTTGCTCAGTTCCTTAGTTGAAACCAAAGCAATATAGTCAGAGACCTGCATGGGCCACCACAAAAACTATGTCACATCCCAGTCCCAAAATACTGAGGGACTAGCCACGTGGCAATAGCCAGGAGCACAACTCCAATAGAAAAATCTAATTTAATGGACCCGTTAGAGTATACTTAAGTTGTAATAAATATAAATATAATCTACACCATCTATTACAGAATAATTTTAATCTCATCCACAGAAAGAAACATAACTAAATATGATAGACTAATCAAGATAATAGATAAAGAAAATAGTCCATCATTATGTCATCATATGTAGTATCGCGGGGAATGTAAAACCCCTAATCCTAAAAACTATATTTACTTTTTTTATTAATTATTAATTGAATTATAGTAATTATGGACTAAATAGGGGAAATTGATTTTATTTAATTTTTATTTTAGGTGTTGGTGCATTTAGGAGATTTATGGGGCCATTAGGAATTTTTTCTAATTTATTTCATGTAGGAGACCCTTTGAGCAGTTGACTAGCTTAATGGTATGCATTAACATAATTCTAGATTTTTCTATGGGTATATACGTATATATATATATTTATATATATTTATATATATATACATATATATTTAAAAGAAAAAGAAAGGAAAAGAAATGGAAAAGAAAAAAAAAGAAAAACAGAATTAATAACTATTGGATCCAAATCCTTAAGAAGTACCCAACCCATTAGCCCTCTACCCAAAACCCAAATCCTATTCTCTAAGCCACCCGCTGGATTTAGCAAAACCCGCTCACCCCTAGTAAAGGCCACAGCAACAGCAGCCTAACCCAAATACCACCCCGCGAGCAACGAATATAACCCCCTCTCCCTCTTATATATATATAACATATATTTCAACCAAAACCCTAACCCTAGATTATCCTTTCTCCTCCTCTTCCCATCTAAACCGATAGAGCACCTTCCAATCGCGACCAGAGCGCCGCCGCCGAGCTGGAGAACCGCCCAAACCGATCCCGACGACCGCGACCCCGCGCAACACCGCAAACTGCATAATTCAACAGCAACTTACCTGTGTTCCATCATCGTTTTCTGTCACCTCGTTGAACCAAACTCGATCCCGTATTCACCGGTACATTCACCACTTAACCCCCTTCAATATATGTATAATAGTTGACCTCGAACAACGCAAAAACCTAAGCGAAAACAACATCCAAGTTGACAGAAAAAGACCACTTTTGGGTATCACAGAAAACTGCGATAAACTATCTATGTTCCCGGGTTCGTATCTTCCACCACAGAGATTCGAATTTAATTTTTCTTTTTGGTATGCGGAGACCACTTGACCTAGTTTAATTTTTGTTAATTATATTAAATTATTAATTTATGTATGTAGAATTAAATTTGTTGGAAAACCCTGAAAATATACTTTTTTATATTTCTAAAAGTTGTGAAACGGAGTGCACCCTGCCAAACGGTACCGCCCTGCCGTATACCAAGTGTACCAAATGGTGCGCGCAGTATACCCGAACACGTGAGAGTTCGTGAAAAATAATTCGGACGCGTGTGCCCGTCGAAATAAGCCCGTATCCGCGGACAATTCCCGTGTTGCAACTTTTGTGAAAGCTATGCACAATTTGTGCACGCTCGTCAGATTACGACAAAACTTGCGCCACTGGACTCGTGGTATCGCTCTAGTCCTGTGACCCAATTTTCATGCAATTCTGAGACAGTTGACCAAGTCGCCAATTGACAGGCACCACGATTGACTTTTTGGACGAAATTGTGTTCGGCTCATCGGATTCCATATTTGGACGTGCCGTTGAGTTCGTATTGATATTTAGAATTAGCTTGACCTATAATTTGTCCCATTTAGAGACCTTTATCCCCTGGTACGCTTTTCGGTGCAAAGTGGCCCACATGTGGAGCCTACTTTGACTCGAAATTATCGTTTTGCCACTGTGTCCAAATTGGACGAAAGGGTAGTGTTTTCTAGCTATTTTGCTTATTCTGGGGACGTTAGTGATATCTATTTCAACATCCGGAGACATTTGTTCTGAGGCCATAGCTTCTGATCCTGTGCGCGTGACATCTGGACGTTACACCTTGCAGCTTTCTTACCAGGCAAGATACCTTGCCAAATTATTTATAGTACTTTTGCATGCTATTTATATTTCTGTATATTTATTGCATTTCTGTATATTATTGCATTTTTAGTTTTCTTCAGTCATTACTATATATTAAATATGTTGACACACACTTGACACCTAGTATCATGAGAGGACAATCATTAGGCGTATGGGCTTTAACCACTCTGGTAAACCGTAGTATATAGATCGCACTACGGGCGTGTGTCGCGCTGGTCGCTACCCCCGTGGTATGTCGATTTTTGTCGAGTCGCGCTGGTCGCTACCTCCGAGGTATGACGATTTCTGATGTTCTAGACGGGTGTGTGAGTTGTGAGACTTAGATCGAGTAGCCTACCCTTGCCCATACGTTGAAAAGTTGTCCTAATTTATATTCATATAGGTTGTCTTGTACAGCGTACTTATATATTTTTAAATATTACGCATGTTTACTGTATTCAAATTGGCTTGCTTCTATGTAGCTTGTTACGTCCCTCTAAGGACCTGGCCCTTCCAGGTGTCGCTGTTCTTGAGTATTCGCAGGAGCGCAGATTCAGATGGTTACATATGTTTCGAGGATGTCTTCTCTTCGAGCCCCGTGGTCGTTAGCTGGTATTCTTATATTGTGTTTATTGTGTTGTACTTTTCCATTTGAGTTGGTAGTGGATTTGTTTCCATCCAACTATCATCCTTAGATACTTATATTGATAGATACTGGTTATTTATTTATATTTGATTTTCGTGGATGAGATTTAGATTATACCCTGTGACTTGTGACATATGTTTATACCACTTGTGGATTGATATTCATATTACAGCGTACGTGTGGATTTTGGTTTCCATATATTGGAGTTGCCATATCCATATGGCTGGCATGCTTACGTGTCCTAGTCCTACGTATTTTTGGGACTGGGGCATAACATATTTTTGTGGTGGCCCATGCAGGTCGAGAGCATATTGTCTCGGTTATGTTACTGTACCGAGCAAGCCTGCAAATAGGATTAGAATATAGGATCTCATCTACTATTGACTATGACTCGCAATCTTCCTTCTATCTGTTCTATTTGAATAATTGTATCCTGCTTGATTCCTATACTTCCCTAATAGTTCCTTAAGTATAGCCCCCTCATAGAATATAAAAGTCCCTGTTGTTAGATGATAAGTAGGGTAACCTTCCTATTAAGAGTACAACTAGAGTGTTGACCCACCATTAAGTTTAGAATATCTAGTGAACCCTAGAATTCCTAATCTATAGATTGGTTTACCATTACCCCTTGATGTATTATGAGGACTTGAGAGTAGTATAGACACTACTAGAGTTAGTTAGAAGTTTCACCATAATGTTTGACCCTAGTATTGAGGAACCAATAGAAGACCAAAATTGAATATTAGGACTGAACCTAACCTTCATAGTTAGATAGTATTGGAGAACTATAAATTTAGATTCTTGTCTTGAGATTAGCAGATAGTACCTTAGAAAGCCAAGAGCAATGCATAGAATATTTTCTTGATCATACCTCAAACACAGAGATTAGCATAGCATCCTCCCTTAGGAAACCATGACATTAACCCTTAGTTTTAAATTTGCGTAACATGTACCCCCACCTCGATACGAGTTATATTCCCTTTCCCTTGAGGCCAGTAACTGTTCCATTCTTACTATTGACACTTGCACTAAGACTAAGACTTAGGACGATCATGACCTATGTAATGTAAGAGGATACCCTAATAAGTACCAAGATCTTTCCCTAACAATAGTTTATACTTTATTTACAAGGACCAGGTTATTCTGAAGAATTTTCTCAAGGCAATTACAGTATTAGTTATTGTTATAAGTTGGGTAGTATACCTCACAACCTAGTATCACATAGTCTTTTGACCTATTATTGAAGTATAACTGAATGACATTAATTGTATGCAAGCGTAAGAAGATAATGTTTCATCAGACTGTAGAACTTAGAAGCCCATACTCCTATTTGGTCAACTATCGACTTAGACAAGGAGTTAGTATGACAACTGTAGAGATTGTAAGAGTCTTGTCTTCTTTGAGAACTTAGATTATTTTGTAACTTCTCTCATCATAATCTAGCGTGTTTATATTTTCTGTACTACCTTAATTTATGCTGCTATTATAGCCTAGTTTTTGCAAGATTATTCTTTTATCGAGCTTGCTCATGACATATGTATTATTGGGTGCACACAATGATAAAATTGCCTAATCAGAATTGGTGTATTAAGGTCTAGCTAACCTTAGTGCGATTGGTTCGCTCTTCGCATGACTACTTTACGTGGATTTAGATATATGGTAGTAGACGAATATACTTGCCCCTAGACATGTCTGACATATCGTATCGGTTATCTAACTGTACGGATACGAGCATGTAAATAGGAAATTACCAAAATAGGATTTTAATCCATAACTGCCCTGATAACTCTCTTTTCGAATTCTTTAATCTCTTTGAACCTCGTACTTGTATTCTATCACCTTCACCTTGAATTCTTTATTATTGCTCTCCGTCTTCCCTTATTTGGAAAGACGAAACCTCGTGCTTGGTATAAGTTGACATACTGATAGTACTAGATATACCCCATAAGGCTAATCATATGACCTAGTGACTCTCTTTTATAATTGATTAAGGGCATATCATCGGTGATATGTTTGGTATAATACTTTGAGGATTGAATAACATGATTAAATAATTGAGGAATAGTTTTCCTAGATGTATAGTCTTAGGTGATAGATGGATAAATTTTAAGTTGGGTAGATTGTAAAATTCTCACCCAAAATTAGACCTACTTGGCTTAGATAGTGAGACTAAGGCTATATTGAATCCAGTTAGAAATAGAACACGGTATTCTTTTTTATTTAAATTTTGCAATAATTATATCGCTTAGCGCACCTTACCGTACTTCGATAATTGGAGCACTACACTAGCCACTGCCTTCCTACAAATTCAACACCCTTATCCTAGACGTGCCCATCTTCTATTTTGACCTTTGTGCAACTTATAATTAAGCTCTCTTGCGCTACAATTTGGTTATGCAATATCGCCCCTCATTTAAACCTAGCCTTGCATTTTAAACAATGCAAATATTATACCGTCCTTGACTTTTTACCGTGGTTTAGTTTTAATTTCGAGGACGGAATTTTTATAAGTTGGGTAGAATGTAAACCCCTAATCCTAAAAATCGTATTTACTTTTTTTTTTATTAATTATTAATTGAATTATAGTAATTATGGGCTAAATAGGGGAAATAGATTTTATTTAATTTTTATTTTAGGTGTTGGTGCATTTAGGAGATTTATGGGGCCATTAGGAATTTTTCCTAATTTATTTCATGTAGGAGATCCTTTGAGCAGTTGACTAGCTTAATGGTATGCATTAACATAATTCTAGATTTTTTTATGGGTATATATATATATATATATATATATATATATATATATATATATATATATATATATATATAAAAAGAAAAAGAAAGAAAAAGAAATGGGAAAGAAAAGAAAAGAAAAACAGAAATAATAACTATTGGGTCCAAATCCTTAAGAAGTACCCAACCCATTAGCCCTCTACCCAAAACCCAAACCCTATTCTCTAAGCCACCCGCTGGATTTAGCAAAACCCGCTCACCCCTAGTAAAGGCCACAACAACAGCAGCCTAACCCAAATATACCCCCCCCCCCGCGAGCAACGAATATAACCCCCTCTCCCTCTTATATATATAACATATATTTCAACCAAAACCCTAACCCTAGATCATCCTTTCTCCTCCTCTTCCTATCTAAACCGAGAGAGCACCTTTCCATCGCGACCAGAGCGCTGCCGCCGAGCCGGAGAACCGCCCAAACCGATCCCGACGACCGCGACCCCGCGCAATACCGCAAACTGCAGAATTTAACAGCAACTTACCTGTGTTCCATCATCGTTTTCTGTCACCTCGCTGAGCCAAACTAGACCCCGTCTTCATCGGTACATTCACCACTTAACCTCCTTCAATATCTGTATGATAGTTGACCTCTAACAACGCAAAACCCATGGCAAAAATAGCGTCCAAGTTGACGGAAAAAGACCACTTTTGGGTATCGCAGAAAACTGCGGTAAACTACCTATGTTCCCGGGTTCGTATCTCCCACCACAGAGATTCGAATTTGATTTTTCTTTTTGGTATGCGGAGACTACTTGAACTAGTTTAATTTCTGTTAATTATATTAAATTATTAATTGCTTTATGTAGAATTAAATTCGTTGGAAAACCTCAAAAATATACTTTTTTCATATTTCTAAAAGTTGTGAAACAGAGCGCCCCCCACCAAACGGGACCGCCCCGCTGTATACCAAGTGTACCAAATGGTGCGCACAGTATATCCGGAGTTGCCATATCCATACGGTTGGCATGCTTACGTGTCCATATATTGGAGTTGCCATATCCATACGGTTGGCATGCTTACGTGTCCTAGTCCAACATATTTTTGGGACTGGGGCGTGACAGGGAACAACCCGATAAAATAAGTCAATACATAGATCCATGAGTCAAGATATGAAATAATTAGAAGCATAAATAAATGAGTATGTAATAGAATACTCAGGAGAAATCCTCTGGCACAACCTCGTCCTCTGGTGCCAGTACTTCACCAGCGTCAGCTCCTGTCCCGTATATCTCGGGGTAAACCTCCTCTGCTATACCTGGGGACATAATCCGGATCCAGGTCCTCAGGGGACATAGTAAGGTACAAGAATAACTCAAGCCAAATAAAATACAGTAAATAATAATAGATTCTCAGGGCAAGCTATGTAACCAGCTATATAAAATACAAGTTGAGAGCATCACAAGTACTCAGACTGAAACCACTACAAGCTCTGTGTCGGGAAGTCGGTAGCAGTAATATCATGTAATGGGATAAGCTCTGGAACATAGACTAAAGTGCCACAATAATAAAATATATATGTATATAATTATCCTGTAGTCTGTGTGTCTCTCCCCACCTAATGTAATCATACGTCTCATGTCCATAACACGCAAGATCATGACCTCTAGCTAGTACAACGAGTCATAATAATATCTATGTATATGCAAGTCTTATGTCACGAATCCTGTAAACCTATATAGAATTACCATGAATAACTCAAAAAAGATTCTGTCACATGAATAGTGTCAAGTGTCCTATGGTATGACGTACTTGGTAAAACAAGCACAAAACGTATAGGATCGTGGTATCAACTCTCTAAGTAAAGTTACACGACTCTGCGTACGGCGTTGACACCTGAATCTTGTTTGGACGCTAAGAAACATCTACGGTCCTAGGTTGAATAGGTACATCACAGAAGTATATAAAAAGAATACAAGCAAATAATAACACATGATCTTCTGCAAGTTGGCAAGGTACACTTGCCTGGTTCTAAGCTCCGCTAGTTGCTCTGATATAAGTGAAATATCCAAGTACGCCTCCGGATGCTGAAAAAAATATTATCATTGCTCTCAGAATACTTGAAATAGCTAGAATTGACTATCCATAAGTTCAATTTGGACACAGGGATAGAATTGACAATTTCTGGTCAAAGCGAGGTCTACATGTGGCCCACTTCGCACCAAAAAATATGCCAGAGACAAAGTTCTCCAAATTTGTCAAACTTAGTATTTATGAGTCCAGAACGATGATATGACCCAACGGAACATCCAAAACTAGATTTCGATGAGCCGGTCATGAAATCGTCCATCAAATAAAACCGTGGGCCCACAAAATGGTATTTCGTCAACATTCTCATAATCGAACCAAACTTGGGTCACAGGGCCAGCATAACGCTATGAATCCGATGGCGTAAGTTTCATTGCGAAACGACAAGCACACAAAAAATTATGACGATTGTCAGAATAGGTCAATACGAGGCTTTTTGCAGGATACGTGTTAATTCCGGTGTGCACGCACATCCAAATTAACTTCCGCGAAATCTTATACGTCCACGTTGACGATACGCATCTTTCAGTATAATTTGTACATGATGAAGTTGCCTCGTTTAGCGGATCTCACCCAGTTTCAAAAATTTTTGGGTTTAAAAAACTAAGTTTTTTGTCAAATTCAATAACGAATAAATTACAGCATACAATGATTAAAATAAACTATTTAAAGTGTTTAAAACTTGATTATGATGTCTAAATTACTGTTTAAGTAGAACTTATAAATATTAACTAGATTGTAAGAAAAATAGACATGAACATGGGTGGTTGGGACAGTTTCTAAACTACAAATTTGGTCCTTTTTTTCCTATTTTGTGTCACAAATTACAACCGACACAGGATACGATACACCGAACTAATTATACATGGTTCAAGAGGGTCATGTGGTCTTCGTATAGGATTCGACAGATAGATATTTGGATTACTGTGCAGGGAGATACAGGGGCTAGAAGTAGCATACCTTGTTGTGTGTTGTTGCTCGAAATTTGGACGGCTACTTTGCGGCGGCGGTCCGGCGATCGTCAGAGGCTGTGGTTAGTCAGGGTGGTAGAGGAGATGATGGTGGTGTGGTTCGGCTAGGCTGGAGATTATATAGGATGGAGGTGGGGCGGTAACAGGGAGCGGAAGAGAGGGGGTCGGGCAGTTTTGGAAGAGGAAGTGAGGGGGTGCTTCGGTTACAGGGAGTTACTGTAGATGAAGGGGGTTGGGGTTTTGGGTCGAGTCGGGTCGGGTCACGGGTTGGTGGGTTGCGGGTATGGGTTTGGGATCCGGGTTCGGTTAGTTGGGTTGGTTTGATTCAGTTTGGTTTTGGTTGGTTTTTGTTGGTTTAATAAAAATTAATGCAATTAGCTATATAAAAATTATTTTAGACCCAAATAAATTCCAAAAAATTACACAATATTCTATTATTAATTATACACCCAAAATTTTTTTTTTGTATTTGTCACGACCCGCACCCAGAATTTGGGGAACGAGTACGTGGGTACGTCCAGCCTACGCCGCAACATCGGTGGTAGAACACTGTCTATGTCACAATACTATCTAGTCAATCTCACACGAGTATCCAACTCCATAAGGAGACACAGGTCATACAATATAATATGTAAATACTCAATCACATAACTAAAGCATGATAAGATAGCGAAGAAAATAAATAATCAAAATGCAACACAAGTCTAAACAAAATAATCTAACTCAAAAATAACATCCAAGTCTCAGAGTATGCCGAAAACAAATCCGGTACCAATAATCTGCTAAAAGAAACTAACTGAATAACTAGTGATCCCGGCTAGACCTCCCGGAATTACAACTGAGCTACAAGATCCAAGGCTGCAACTACTCTCCCTGTGGTCCATAAAATGTCGGACACCAGTCCTCTAAGTCGCAGTCTGGAAATATATTTCCAGTCAAGATGGAACGAAGTACATCTCTAATAGCAATTCTAGATCACTGATATAAACTATGTAGCAGTAATTAGATGTAAATATACAAGATGCATATACATGTACAAGAGATACACAATAAAAGAAATACTAGAAATAAGTACAAGAATGAACAATATGACAATGAACAAGAATACTAATGACTAAGTGTGTGAGTACTAGCTTTAACATGTGATCGGCTTGGGAACTTGTACATAAATAAATGGCCTGGTTAGTCATACGTGCGGTGTATGACCAATACTAACATGAAAACAAGACTTGTACATGAAGGATATGATCATATATCTACACTAAAATACTTTCCACCCCCGACTGGTATAGTAGATCCAACCATGGTATGCTATGGCACGAGATTCTCTAGGAAGGTAGCAAATCTCCCTAAGAATCAGTGTATGTACATGCACAAGATAATCAATGAAACAAGACTTGCACAAGATACACCATATACAAGGAATAACATCTCATGACGAGATCCAAATGTACCAATCCGTGTAACCATCGTGTCAAGAAATATGGATATCTACACTAAATACAATGATCATAGAGGATATCATAAACAAGAAACTATCAGAGAATGTACTCGCCTGGGGTCCTTAGCTGGCAATACCAATGTCCTGCTCCTGAAGTCTCGCAGGACGATCCAATGGTCCTATATACATATAATATGATACAATACAGCATCAGCCATTACACTAGCACACATACAACATAATTACACTACTCTCGGAACTACACAATGGTGACAACTAGTCAACTAGCAGGGTCAAATGTGCGTCTAAATGTACGGGTGTCATGTCTTTGCTTGATGTGCATAATCAGACAGTCATTCATTAACACATGTCTAAGCCAGTACGTCGGTATACACGAGGCAGACAGTTCACTAACATTCAGGGTCACATGGTCATATGCAATACAAGGTACCCATAATTAACACTCATGGTCTCACGCAACTACGGGATATACACAGTTAAAACCTAGGGTCATACAACATACATGTATATATATTACAGTCAAATATAAATACGGGATACCTACTACTAACATTTATGGCCACACATCTTAAGTACATATATAGTCATAACTAGTATTAGCATTTAATTACTTAAATATATATATATCCATATCTTTATATGTATATCAACTAATATTATATGCATACGCACATACACGTACGAGCACACTAGTCATTGGGTTCACCGACACGGGTCTGAAATCAACCAACTAAACCTGTCATGAAGCATTATGTTAACCCTACACTATTCACACATGCACACACATAAAACCACGAATGAGGGCAGCCGAACCTTGGCGTGCACGCACGGGATTGACAATGACGACGACGACGACGATGATGATAATGAAGGTGATGATGATGATAATGATGAAGGTGATGATGGTGATCGACGACTGCCAGAGGGGAGCGGCTCAGGCGACTGCTGCTCGGTTGTTATCGAAGTCCGGTGGGGTCCGGCATGGTTACGGGGTGCAGAGGGTGGTGTACAGGTCCAGCCCGGCGGCTCGGGAAGTCGGGTGTCGAGGGAAGGGTTCGTGTTCAGGCGGGAAAGGAGGCTGCGTGGGCGGTGGGAGTTCAGGCGGAGGAGAACGTGGAGTGCTGGTGGTGATAGTCGCAGTTCAGGCAGGGATCAGCGGGTTATCGAGGAGGGATGTCGGGTTGATGGAGAGGTGATCACCAGGGATGATAGTGGAGAGAAGGTCGGGTGATGGTGGATGGTCGACGGAAGGGTGAACGTTCAGGCGACTGCTGTCGAGGGACTGGATCCGGCGGGACACTGTGGTCGTGGTGGTGGCATTCAGTCAGTTGGCGGAAGGAGGTTCAGCGGGCTCGGGTGGTCGAGTTCGCCGGGTTCAGGCGAAGAAGTCGAGAGAGCGGTGGAGATGGCTGTGAACGGCGGAGGAGGCCGTGCTGTCGAGGTGATCAGGTGTCACGCCCCGATCTCCCGCAGGCTAATCGGCCGTCCCCGCTAGGCGAGAATCACCGCACCAGCGCTCCCGCGGGACGATCGTTTTGACCCATTCGGGCGTGATACCGTACGAGCGTGATCCGTGCCCGTGCAAGGTCGTGGTTCATTGGCTGGCGGTAAGAGATCTAAGCCACAGAGTCGCACAAATTGTTCGAGTGCAGCAGAATATAAACGCATAGGCGATTTGGTAGCAAGTTCACTGAGTCGATAATAGCGAAAGCATTGAATAACACAAGTAGAAGTAAAGCAAACTTTTTATTGATATAAACAATGTTACATACGACGCATAGCCGAGATTACAAGTCGCTCAAGCCTCTCTCTCTGAAACAGTAAAAGCGTGCCAAGTGGCTATAATTTGTGGAATAATGTAGAGATAATGTTCCAATATTATATCTTGTATATGTGCTTCAGTTCCGGACGCAACGCTCCAAGGCTTCGAATTTGACTCCACGCCTTAGCACACACGAAGGAGGCATCCGCACCGAACGAGGTTCTCCCGCACCCTGCAAACAACCTGGTAGATTATCAGTACACGAATGCACTAGTGGGGAGGCTACTCGCCCGCTCGACAAATCCAAACACGTAATATAAGTTCTGTGCACCTACTATTATATTGTCTTTCTAGTTGCCTTATGATCAGTTTTATGGTAATGTTGAATAACCTAACTCGTGTGGCAGTGCACCGTGCGATATAAGAGAAAACACGGCGAGACTTACGAACTTACCATTTGACCTTCCCTGTCCAAGGCAAACCAAGTTAATTTAAGCACGAGCATTCATAATAAAAACTAAGGCAATAGCATATCAAGCACGAGTGTTGTTATATAATGATCATTCAGGTGTTCAGTTATTCTTTTGATACAATACAATAACTCGCATGCGGATAGCCGCTAAGCGAGGATGACCTATCTATATGACATAGGTCGCTGGCATAGCCATAAGGATGATTTTAAGTCTCAAGACAAGAATGATATGCAACGCAGGTAGCGAGCCTCGCTACATAACACCTTTGCCCCATAACATACAACTATACATAAATTTCAGTCCGGATCGGACCGGTCCCAGCGTCCTGGCAACCGACCGCGGAAACCACATAAACCTTGTGCACAAGTTGTCCGCGACATGAATGTCAGGGTCTTCCAAATCCATAACTTGATATGATAATCCATGATTCTTGTTCTAAAATGAGCATTTGCTCTACGAGCTGGGATTCTTTATTTACTTGACGGATTCTCGTTCAGAGGTCAACTTGGTATGATTATCATTTAGATGTAAGCTTGACATAATTTTCGTTCAGAGATAAACTTGCCTTGATGCATTCTCATGGTGCGGGGACTGCCTTAGCGACCATACGGTCCCGGATACTTACAGGTTCATATTGCACAGAAGGACTATTTGATAGTCTTCTGGCTGACTCAATGCATGAACGACACACGATAGTGTTCTTTATTGTGGCATGATTTCGTGTGGAAGACATTAAGGCAAGGCAACTTTGAGAACTTAAGTAATCGCGTTGGCTCGGGCCCGAAGGTAAGCCGAGGAGTAAAACCGTAAGGGACTTTCCGAGCTACATGATCTAGGGTAGCATGCGAGGATCTGAATATAAGCAATGTTTCAATTCCATGTTCTAACACAAGCAATACAAGTTAAGATTATTTCCTTAGCTAGGTGTGTTGTATTCTTATTAGCATGCAGGGGGTGATTCACCTAGCGACTAGCATGTATCATTCCATATTTTAAGTGTGATGGCTAAGCAAAGACAAGTTCACCGTAGCCACCCACCTTAGCGATGATTCGTCTCGGTTGAGCGATACTCCGAGCGAGCATCTGAAAGCCTAAGCCGAACTCCTGTAGGGAAAAGTCTGGATATCCTTTGCCTCAAACGAGTATTCTTGCCTGATCAAAGCGGGTCGGGACATTACACTTTTGCCGTTTGAATCGACAGTCCGCTTGAACGGAACATGGTGTTACATCATACCCAACTCAGAAAAAGTCTCATCCTCGAGACTTACTAAGGGCAAGCCGTACTATGGCCTTATGGAATCTATCCCAAGCGTAGCAATCGGTACCACTAAATCCAATTGAACATAATCTCCTACTCGGTTTTACGTCGTGTCGCGTGTATGTTGAGTCAGTCTCATTTGCGCCTTAGCGCGGGACATAATGCTTAACGCGGAGTACATTTTAATTGATCTTGTTATACATTTTAATTGATCTTGATTAACGATCTAAGGCTGAGGCAAACCTATACAAGTCGTTGTACTTGTTCATTTGGATATTCACTTGCACTAGCATCGATACAGCATATTGCGAGTCTGGATCGTGCACATATTCGAAGTATACCTCTAGCATGAGCACGCCAACCAACTTAGCGATAGAGAAGTCTTAGCACTCGAGTTTCATATTTTTTTGAGTCTTGGATCGTGCACACGTTCAAGGCGTCCCTCAAACATATGCATTCAACCATACTTAGAGATAGTGAAATCGGACAAGCTACTTGCGAAAATCTCAAGGGTTTTGTACAGGTCGGCACAAAGGCCTTAGTATCACGATTTCATACAAGCAATCACATCATTCTAATGCGCTTTTTGAAAGCATTTAGACTCATTGTTGGAACATTCTGTTTGAGATATTGAGAGAGAGTATGTACATAACCCACGAACGAGCTTTTGAAATTGAGATAATCGAAATAAAGTCCAAAGGCGTATAGCCAGGCTCTGATTCCAATCTGTCACGTCCCGATCTCTCGCAGGCTAATCGGTCATCCCCGCTAGGCGGGAATCAACGCGCCAGCGCTCCCGTGGGACGATCGCTTTGATCCATCCGGGCATGATGCCGCATGAGCGTGAGCCACGTCCGTACAAGGCCGTGGTTCATTGGCTGGCGGTAAGAGATCTAAGCGACAGAGTCGCATAAATTGTCAGAGTGCAGCGGAATATAAATGCATAGGCGATTTGGTAACAAGTTCACTGAGTCGACAATAGTGGAAGCATTGAATAACACAAGTAGAAGTAAAGCAAACTCTTTATTGATATAAACAATGTTACAGGCGGCGCATAGCCGAGATTACAAGTCGCTCAAGCCTCTCTCTCTGAAACAGTAAAAGCGTGCCAAGTGGCTACAATTTGTGGAATAATGTAGAGATGATGTTCTAACATTATGTCTTATATATGTGCTTCAGTTCCGGACGTAACGCTCCAAGGCTTCGAATTTGACTCCACGCCTTAGCACGCACGAAGGAGGCATCCGTACCGAACGAGGTTCTCCCACACCCTGCAAACAACCTGGTGGATTATCAGTACACAAATGCACTGGTGGGGAGGCTACTCGCCCGCTCGACAAATCCAAACACATAATATAGGTTCCGTGCACCTACTATTATATTGTCTTTCTAATTGCCTTAGGATCAGTTTCATGGCAATGTTGAATATCCTAACTCGTGTGGCAGTACGCCGTACGATATAAGAGGAAACACGGCGAGACTTACCAACTTACCATTTGACCTTCCCTGTCTAAGGCAAACCAAGTTAATTTAAGCACGAGCATTCATAATGAAAACTAAGGCAATAGCATATGCAAACACGAGTGTTGTTATATAATGATCGTTCAGGTGTTCAGTTATTCTTTTGATGAGATGCAATAACTCGCATGCGGATAGCCGCTAAGCGAGGATGACCTATCTATATGACATAGGTCGCTGGCATAGCCATAAGGACGGTTTTAAGTCTCAAGACAAGAATGATATGCAATGCAGGTGGCGAGCCCCGCTACATAACACCTTTGTCCCATAACATACGACTATACATACAATTTCGTCCGGATTGGACCGGTCCCAGCGCCCTGGCAACCGACCGCGGAAACCATATAAACCTTGTGCACAAGTTATCTGCGACATGCATGTCAGGGTCTTCCAAATCCATAACTTGATATGATAATTCATGATTCTTGTTCTGAACCGAGCATTTGCTCCATGAGCTGGGATTCTTTCTTTACTTGATGGATTCTCGTTCAGAGGTCAACTTGGTATGATTAGCATTCAGATGTAAGCTTGACATAATTTCCGTTCAGATATAAACTTGCCTTGATGCATTCCCCTGGTACGGGGACTGCCTTAGCGACCATATGGTCCCGGATACTTACAGGTTCATATTGCACAGAAGGACTATTTGATAGTCTCCTGGCTGACTCAATGCATGAAAGACACACAATAGTGTTCTTTATTGTAGCATGATTTTGTGTAGAAGACATTAAGGCAAGGCAACTTTGAGAACTTAAGTAATCGCGTTAGCTCGGGCTCGAAGGTAAGCCGAGGAGTAAAACCGTAAGGAACTTTCCGAGCTACATAATCTAGGATAGCATGCGAGGGTCTAAACATAAGCAATATTTAATTCCATGTTCTAATATAAGCAATACAAGTTGGGATTATTCTCTTAGCTAGGTGCGTTATATTCTTATTAGCATGCAGGGGGTGATTCACCTAGCGACTAGCATGTATCGTTCCATATTTTAAGTGTACTGGCTAAGCAAAAACAAGTTTACCGTAGCCACCCACTTTAGCGATGATTCGCCTCGGTTGAACGATACTCCGAACGAGCCTCTGAAAGCCTAAGCCGAACTCCTGTAGGGACAAGTCTGGATATCTTTTGCCTCAAACGAGTATTCTCGCCTGAACAAAGCGGGTCGGGACATTGCACTTCGCTTGAACGGAATGGGGTGTTACATCAGGCGGGCCGATGGGATGTCGGGATGGTCGGGGCTTCGGCTGCGGGGAAAAGGAGGAAGGAGGTGATGGTGAAGGTTGGTTGCTAGGGTTCGGGTGTGGGGTTTGATGTAGGTGGAGGTGATGATAATTTATGTAGAAAAAATTATATATATATATATATATGAGGAGAAAAGGGTGATGTAGCCCTAGGGATTTGGGTCGTCCAAGTACACCTTGGGATTGGGTTTGGCTTGTTTTTACATGAAAATTTAAAGGGTGGAGATGGTGTTGTTTGAAATGGATGGCTAGGATTTGATGATGGGGAAGGATATTGAGTGTTACACACACCAAAATCATGGAGAAAATTCATATGTGAAGGGGAGGGTTTCTTCATGTGTCTTGACCAATAGGATGGTGACACCTCATTGCATTTTTGAAATAAAGTCCCCAACAATTGAAAATTTGCACAAAAGTAGATTTTTGGGATTTAATGAGGGAATACACCATGTTTGGTGTGATGTAGTAGATGAAAATGGTGTTTGGTGTTTAGTATGAGTCTTGAGGGTGTGAATGGGGGTTTGGTGTTGGGTCTAGTTTTGGGTTAAGTTGAGTCATTACACCAATTTAATTAAAATTAATATAAATGGTGTTCTAAAATTAATTGGAAGTACATGGGATTAAAATTAGGTGGGACACAAATATCATGGACGTAGAGAACTCAGAGTAGAATATTGTCATTATTTGGGTTGCACAAAATGGGTCGAGATTGTGTCTCCAATTGTAAACCCCCAGATTTTGTAAGAATTTTAAATCTTGGATTTTCCCCAATTTTCTAGAATTTTCTGGAAATTTTCTGTAATTAAAATCAAGGTTTTTAATTAATAAATGATTTTTAATTGGCAATAAATAATATTAAAATATCATAGAAATAATGTTTTTGGGTGTAAAATGGAAAACTGGACTTAGGGCAATTTTTCTGGAATTTTTGGACCCCGGACCTATTTTTAAATGCCTAAAAACTATTTATTTAATTATTTATTTAAACATTTATTATTATTATTATTATTATTATTATTATTATTATTATTATTATTATTATTATTATTATTATTATTTATAAACCGGCCCAGCCCAACCGCTCCGAGCCCGGCCCAATACCCTAGCGGGTCGGGTCCGCCTGAACCCGACCCGCCCGGACCCGCACCCGAACCCATTCCCCTCTCCCTGACCCAGTCGACCGGCCGCCGCATTTCACGCCGCCTGCGCCGCATGCGCCGCCCCGCCCGGCCACGCGGCGCCCAGCCTGGCCACGTAGCCGCCTCCCTCGGCCCACACCTCCGCCTTGGCAGGCCTCCCCGACCTCCCCCTTCCCTTTAAAACCCTTCAGCTCCTTCCGGCCACCACCGCCTCCCGCCTCGCAGATGCCACCACCGCCTCGCCCAGCCTCGCCCTCGGCCCACCGCAGCTCCTCCTCTTTCCCCTCTCCTCCTCCTTCCTCCGCCGTCCAGCTTCCTCCCCGACCCCGATCCAGCCGCAGCTCCTCGACCCGGCTCCGGCGAGCCTCCGGACGGCTCCGCCGCCGCCAGCGCCATCCGCCCTCGTCCAGCACAGCCCGACGGAGCTCCGGCCGCGTCCAAGACCTAACCCTAACCCTAAGTTCTACTCCCTGTGTCGGACACGGACACGGGACACAGTGTCCGTGTCGTGTCGAACACGTTTTTGCCCGGTTTCCGGGTCTCGTTCAGGTGCGTGTATCTCTTTGCTCGTAGCTCCGTTTTTTATTCTGCAAATTGCGTTGTGAAGCCTGTATGACCCTCTCGGTGTCCGGACAAACTGTTCGGGGCATCGCGTCCTGTGGCGATCGCACACCGCGATCCAAAAACAGGAAAAACCAGACCCTGTTTCACCCCGGAACTGAGTACGCCCCACCAAACGGGACGACTTGGTCGCGTGCGGTCTTTACAGATACGTGCGCACCGTCGATACGGACGTGTGAGAATTCACGGAAGCTGATTCGGGTGTGCGTGCACACCGGAATCAACGCGTATCCGCGAACATCGCTCCGTATTCGACCTTTCTGCAATTCGCCCTAACTTCTTGTACACTCGTCGGATCGAGACGAAACTTGTGCCATCGGACTCGTAGCGATACGCTGGTCCTGTGGGTCAAGTTTGGTTCAATTCTGAGAACGTTGACGAAATCGCGTGTCGTGGGCCCCACAGGCCCCGCTCGACGGGCAATTTTGTGTTCGACTCATCGGAATCCAAATCTGGAAGTTCCGTTGGGTTCGTATCAGCGTTACTGACCTGTTGACACTAAGTTTGGTGAATTTGAAGACCTTTGACCCGGACACGTTTTTCGGTGCAAAGCGGGCCCACCGGCGGACCCCGTTTTGACCCGAAATCGTCGTTTTTGCCCTTGTCTCCAAATTGGACCCAAGGACAGGCGTTTCTAGCTATTTGACATCTTCTGAGCGTGATGGTAATGTTTATTTCAGCATCTGGGCTCATCTCTGGATATTTCCCCAAGTACAATTAATTGGATCCAAACAACAGGCAAGTACCTGCACTTCAAGTTTATTCTTTATATTGTGATAATTAATTTCTTGCTCTACTAGTACCATTGGATGTTTATACGTAGTGTTAGAATCTGGATTTCATGTCTTGAATACTGGATTTCATGTCTTACTTTCGTGTCGGGTGGGAGAATACTGAAAGGCATGTAGTTTACCCTGACCCTTGCCATGATTAATAGCTGTTGGTACACGACTGTCCATCAGCCGGATCTCGATTATTCCTGTTTAATAGCCGTCTATGACGGCCGGTTTAACCCTATAAACCCCTACATGCCAACTAGGTATTCTAAATACACAAGTTCACACACATAGTTTCTTGTCTTGTTACAGTTCCTATTGTCTGGTTGTAATTCATTTTCCTGTCACCTTGTTCCTGTTTTACTCATGTTCCTGTCTTACAGCAATTAACACTTAGTTATTGTTACTATTTATTTATACATATCCTCAACATGATACCTGTCAGTTCTTTTCTACTTGTCATAAATATTTAGTTTAATCTTTGTTGTGCATTGTGTACTTTGCTCCTTTCCTGACTGGATCCATTGTTTTAGGCGATGATGAGGACTTGCCCCTACCTGTTATGCCACTATGAGTTAGCAGGTGACCCATATGAGGAGCCAGTTCCCACCCAGGAGGCTACTTCTGCAGAGTAGTTAGCAGTAGCTGCTTATTTATTCCTTTCAGCACATACTCGGGTTTGTCCCCGATTTATCTTCTGGCTTGTATTAACTGTGGATTTGGTTGTCACAGATTAAATGTTATAAAATCTTAGCATTCCTATTTCCTGTGATTATTCTTACATGTTCATTATTGTGGATGAGATAGATACTTATTGACCCCAGAAATGACCTAGACAGCGTACTACCGCCGACACTGTGGCGTAGGCTGGACGTGCCCACGCACTCGTGCCCGAATAACCGGGTGCGGGTCGTGACACCAATTTTGATTGGAACGCACAAGGATACAAAGTTGGATTTATATAGAATTAAATATAAACGTCCACGACGAATATTGTGCGACTAAAATGAAGCACAAAAGAGCATATTTATGAGTTACACAAAGGTCAGAATGGGAGACGGGCACGTCTAGAACAAGGGTGTAAAATTTGTTGGAAGACAAAAGCTAGTGTAGCGCTCCAAATATCGAAGCAACGGTAAGACACAACAATTAAATAAAATCACGGTAATTAATTATAATCCTTAATACTTAATACCGAAAATTACTAATTAAAATCTATAATCCTATTTTTTGGCAGGGGTTCGTCTAGTGGGCTTCTAGGTCTAGTCTACTAACTCATGTATTAAAGAACACTATATATATATATATATATATATATATATATATATATATATATATATATATATATATATATATATATATATATATATATATATATATATATATATATATATATATATATATATATATATATACACACACACATATCATGCAATTATTTAAATTAAATATACAAAATACTTATTAATAAATAAAAAGACAAAATTACCCCTATTTCAGAATGTGGTAGTGACAGTATTAGTTTAATAATTAATTTAATACACCAAAATATAAATCCATGAAGAACATTTATTATAATTAGCTAAAAATTACAGAAAATCTTTCCAAATCTCAAGAATTCATAATTCCAATAATTAAAATTCTAAAATTAAATTCTAAAAATCTGGGTGTTTAAAATGCGGCTATGCGCAGCTGCATGTCTGCGAGTCTGCGTACATGTGTTGCTGTGTTGTTGCACGAATGCGCGAGCTGCGTTGATTGCATGTGACTCTGTTGATGACGGGATTACAAATATCAATCCTTATTTTGGGAGTTGGTATTTTAGTCCCACATTGGCAAGGAGTGGAGATGGGTTTCCACCCTTCTATATAAATAGAGTGCCCAAGCCTCCTTTTGGAGATACACCAAAAATTAAAATAAGAGGAGTTTAGTGAGTCCGTTCGAGTCACACACAAATGTGACTACGAGCGTTCCAGACGTTCTCTTGTGAACTTTTTGGCTCTTGGGAGCAGATTTCGATAGATGGTGAATCTTGCTTTGAGCAACGATGGTCTTCACTACCCCAGCAAGAATAATTTTTTATTCTATCTTCTTCTCTTCTTCTATTTATAAATATTGTCCCAACAACTGTGTTTGCAAGGAAGAATGTGATTTGGTTTATTCTAACTTCTTTCCAATTGCAACTGCGTTTGCAAGAAGAATGTGATTTGTTTATTCTAACTTCTTCTCTCTTCTTCTATTTTTAAATTTTATGTCCCAATCGCAACTGCGTTTGCAAGGAAGAATGTGATTTGGTTCTTGAGTTCTGTGATCTATAAGGAGTTGTAATATGGTTTGGTAGTTGTAATTGATAATCGTTAGTGAGAGAACCATGTGGGTGAACCCTTGATCTCGCCTTCATCTTCAATAATTAGTAGAGGCGATAACCTATGTTCCAGCCTCGGGACTAACAAAACCTTGTCTCAAGTTATGGGAAACAAGTTTGGAAAATTTTGATAGAAAGAGAGGTTTCACCAAACAAATTGGTAAAATTTTCATTATATCTAAAAAAATTAATATAAAATTTATTATTATCCATACGTGAAATTTATTAGTTTAAAATAACAAATTGTATATGAATGTGTACGGGTGATAACACTTTTTCTATGAAACTATCTATTTGTTGATTTTAAAATGCCAAAATTTTCATATATAATAATTTAAATTTGACAAGTAGAACATTTTGTCTATGGATGATAAAAAAAATTTCATATGATATTATCTATTTGTTGACTTCTAGAAAGAAAATTTTGGATGCAAAATTTTGAATGCATATTACTTTAATTTATATTCGACAAATAGATAATTTTGCATATTGATGATAACAATATATATATAATGTTATCATCCATGAGCAAAATTTGAGTATCTAATTATTTTAAAAGTCAATATAAAATTTGTTATCATTCTTAGGAAAACATTATTTGGTTTAAAATAACAAATTTTATATGAATAATAATTTTGCGTATGGTTGGTAACACATTTTATATGATACTAGTAAATTCACGTGCGTTGCATGTAAAATAATTTTTTTTCCTGATATTATATAAAATTATTTAATTATTTAAATATATTTAATTTAAAATTTATTATATATATATTTTTATTTTAATTAGTATTTGTTATATATTTGATTATAATTTAATTATAATTAGTTATGGATATATTTCTACTTTTCAGAAAGAGTCTTGAAAACGGTTTAGCTACGTAATATTATATAATTATATACAAAAAACACTTCTAACTCATGTGATTAAAGTGTGAGGTATTCTTCCTGGTTGACTAAATTTGAATTCTTGTAGTGTTGCTTATATATATTTAATTTTTTTCAATAATTTTTTATGTAATATTAATTTTTTTTAAGATAATAAATTGATGCTACATATACATACGGCTTAGACGGCTTACTTTTGAGACGTTTTGAAGTCTCATTATATTATGGAAGATTATCTATTTGTTGACTTTTAAAAAAACTTGATGCCAAATTTTGGATGCAGAATAGTTTAATTTAAATTTTACAAATTGATAATTATGTGTATGAATTATAACAAATTTTATATGATACGATCTATTTGTTGATTTTTTAAAAGAAAGTTTTGGATACAGAATAATTTAATCTAAATTTGATAAATAGATTATTTTGGATGTGGATGATAACAAATTGTATATATATTTTTAAAAAACATATAACAAAAACATATAGCGGCAGTAGCGCTAGCGCTCGCGGAGAGGGGAGTGAGAAATGCAGTCGAGGGCGGGTGGGGGTTGTGGTGGTGCTGCCGGAGGGTGGCAGCCCGGGGGAGGGGGGAGGGATAATTTTGTTTTTTATTTTTTTTTAGAATATTAAGTTGATTCCTATCAAAATTTAGAATATCAAGTTCAAAAACTGAAATAGTTATTGATATTATGTTACAATTCAGTCTAAAATAAATTACTATAGAGTAAAAAAATTAAATTTTTTATTATTATTTTTTAAATCCACTAACAAGATGATAAGACGTTGACGAACCAGACCAAAAGGTAGAAGAAGCTGAATATTGAAAGAGATGTGAGATTTTGGTGTTTCTCCTTTATTTTATATTTTAAAAGAGAGTATTTGAAATTTTTGGCACAACTCAATCCCAAACTCAATATGTCCTCATCAATCAATCGATTGATGCCAAACTGAATATGTCAATTCCTTCTCCCCTCACCCACCGCACGGCATGGACCACACCAACTTGTGGCGGGACCCACCGAGGCTCGACGACGATCGGACAAGTTGACTTGGCCATCGCAGGGTCAAGTCTCCACCCCCAAGTTGCACATTAATGCGACCTCGACTTTTCTAAGATGCCCATTGTCCTCGCTACTTACCTACAAACGCAATCCGAGTTTGAGTCAGAGCCGACCTAACGTATGACTTAGTTTCGTTCCAAAATCGAAAATCAAATAAAATTTAGATTAAATTTTAACTTGATACCTTCAACTATCCATATTTGACGACTTGATATTCTAAACTTTCAAAATAGTCAACTTGATAACCTCGTCCTAGTGGACGTCGCAGCCCATTGTGCCTACACGTCTCACGTCGTCTTGCCCGCTGTTGCTGGAGAGAGAGAGGGAATGATTGCCGGAGAGGAGGAGGGGATGGAGGGGGTA
Organism: Iris macrosiphon; assembly: GCA_036927795.1. Lineage (NCBI taxonomy): Eukaryota > Viridiplantae > Streptophyta > Magnoliopsida > Asparagales > Iridaceae > Iris > Iris macrosiphon. Next base: position 158,081,074 of record JAYESA010000002.1, on the reverse strand, counting down.
GGGTTTTTTTTTTTTTCTTTTTCTTTTTCTTTTTTTTTGTATGGAGTTGAAAATATTCAATAGTTGAGAGTATTAAGTTGAAATTGAGCCTAGAATTTAATTTTCTTTAATTTTATGTGTATTTAATGATTACAAATACGTGTGTGTATATATATATATATATATATATATATATATATATATATTGAAAATAATAATTTTATGGATATGTTTTCAATTCCAATATTATTAATTTAATTACTGATCCAACTTTAAAATGTATAAAAGTTATACTTTTAATATACTTTAACCATGATTTTGATTTTGGATCCTACACATTAAATAATACAAATATTTCAATCCAACAAACCGAATCGATTATCGGATGGGTTATGGCTAATTTCGATTTGATTTCGGTTTTGGATTATTAGAAGTTCGTTTTATTCGGCTTTGACTTATTTCGATTCGGATGAAACCGAATAAACCGAACACTCGTCTCATCTTTATATCAAATTATAAAAGCAGTTGAGAGATTGCTGTCAAAAAATTAAAATGTTTTATCGTTGTCCATTTCCAAACCGAAGTTTAGTCTTTGTCTCAACTATGTTGGACCTTGAGGAGGAGGCAGAGACATGGGTGTATCTATTTGGTCCCGAGAGGGTGCGACTGCGTCCCCTAGCATCGGCTACGTCCTACAAGTTCATGAGGTTTGACACTTGTGAATAGCATGAGTAGCGGTCATTTATTGAACAAGATGAAAGATAAATCAGCCTAGATAGATAACAATATGTGCCTTTTCTTCGAGTTAAAAAAAAAAAGTTTTAATGTTTATTCTTTCAGAAAATTTGCTCCAACGAAATAATTTTTAATAAAATTATGTAAAACGAAAGAATTTTCAGAAAATTATCTATAGAGACACGTTCCACCATCTGAGTTGACGAAATTTCACCCGCCTGTTAAAAAAAAAATTTGCTAAAATTTCTCCGACTGAGTAAGCGAAAATTGAAAAATGTCTAATTTTTACCATCTCAGTTGGCTGAATTATTATTATTATTATTATTGCCGAGAGAGAGAGGTGGGTCGGTGCAAACTCGGGGGGGGGGCGCATCATTTTCAAACACCCCTCCCCCCAAGCTGGAATTTCGTCATATGCGTTGGCAGAAATTTGACATGCCAACTGAGATGACGGAACATGTTTGTAGAGATAATTTTCTGAATTTTTTTTCCATCTAATTTTATTAAAAAAAAATTTGTTTGAACAAGTTTTATGTCCTTTTTTTTCTTTTTCTTTTCCTTCCTTCGTATCTTTCTTCCACTTCCTAATCCGTTATTAAGCGTCGTATCCTCTAGATGAAAATTTTGGTTACGTCACTGGACAAAGATATCGAACAACACGGCTGGTCGGAATATGCTCTGATAAGTCGGGGTCCGAGACGAAAACCAAAATTTTACCGGAAAGTAATCCAAGCTTAACAAAAAAAGTCCCGAAGACTTCGTCTCTAAACACAAAAAGTACTTGCCACTCGCTCACACAAGTCGAGTCCTCCATCCAATACTTTCTACTTGGACTTTTTTGTTTTTCTTCTTCTCGTCTTGGATTTTGCATTTTGTTGTTTCTTGCTCGAGAGTATCATTCGGGCTTGAAACAATCAATGGACCGGATCATTGGCGACACTCCCCAATATCGGACCCGGTTCGATTACGAAAAGGTTCACGAAGATTTGTACTTTTTTTTATTTTTTATTATCAAATATATGGGTTAAATTTAGCCAAAGAAACAAACAATTTCTTACATTGTTATTGATCAAAGTTGATTATCAAAGAGTGTGACGCGCTCTCTCTCTCTCTCTCTCTCTCTCTCTCTCTCTCTCTCTCTTTGTGATTTCTTCTTAAAAGCCCATAGCAATTTTTTTGCATAAGCTAAGAAGGATCGGACCTGAGCTTATATTGAGGCCCAAGACAAACTTTTAAAATATGTCCCATATATAATGTAGAAAATAATTTAAAAAAATAAAATTATTCTTTTTGCCAAAATTTGAACTAAGGAACTCTAAGAATGCACTATAACACAATTATTTCATATTAACCATTATATCACAAAATTTTTATGTTAAACACTACGCCACAATTTTTTTTTATATAACTAGCAACTTACATATTAATTTTGGGACTCCAGTAAATATGGGATCCGGAGCATATGCACTCCGTGCACTTTCTCAGAACCGACTCTGAAGCTAAGTTAGCTTAAGCACTTGATACAGATATAATGAATGGTATTAATGGATGCTAATGACAAGGTTAGCTACACAAAAGAAGCAATAACCAGGACGATATTGTGCAAGTTTGTATGTAAAATATCAGTCACACTACTAAAAATTTGTTCTATTTTTTTTTTTTTCACATAAGTTCTCCAAATTTTATATATTTTTAAATAAATCCCTAATGCTAAAAAATATGATTTTTCATTTTTTTTTTCATTTTACTGATTCCTCATAAGCTAATAAGTGGTGCAAACAAACTTTTTTTTTTTTAGCCCCAACCCACAATTTCTTTGGCGTAACCGTTATATAAAGTGCTTAGGAAAATGATTGTGAAGCTTTCGAAGTGGACGAAGATTTGGAAAGCCGTGTGTGAGTGTCACAATCCAAAATTTTCCCAAAGCCCAATTCTCTCCGGATCACAAAATTCAAAGTCTCAAATCGTTATGGCTCCAGCATATAAATTTTGGGCTTATCCAAATACTTCATAAACTCCGAAAGATGGGCTTTGAAAATGGATCATATGTAACAAAATAAAAACATAACGGATTATTTAGTTTTAGGGTTTCGTGAAATATTAGAAATCGAGTGGCTCTTGTGGTTACCGATGAGAGGTATAAGACCCTGACTGGATGACAGAAGATCAGTGGATCGAGTCCGAATTATACGAAACCCTAAAACCTCTGGCGGAGCATAAGCTGGGCTGACCCGGACTATAGCCTGGACAGAAAATAATTTTTTTTTTTTTTTTTTTTTTTACTAGGTAACATGAAATTGTTGTGGTGTAGTGGTCAGATTTATGTGTTGGGGTTGTAGATGCCTGGGTTTGAAACCCAGCAGTCTCACTATTGATTTTTTTTTTTTTTTACACAATATGCTAAGAATTTTTATTTTTTTTTCATGATGTTTTTCTGCTCTCAGCCCCCTTCAAAAACTTCTTGGCTCCGCCCTTGCCTAAAACTAAATAGAAATTTGTGAGGGTTGTGTGTCTTGGTTATTTAGTTTTATATGGTGAGGGTGAGGACGAGAGTTCAGTTTATTCGGTTTCAACCGAATCGAAATAGTCAAAACTTAATAAACTAAAATTTTAGAAATTCAAAATCGAAACCGAACTGATTCGATTTATTCAGTTTGTCCGGTTGGATTACTTTTATTGTTTAATGGGTCTGGTCCAAAGTTAGAATTATAGTTAAAATATATTAAAAAAAATTAATCTTTATACATATGTTTGTTGTATTTCAAAGTTCGACTAATTGTTAAATTATAAGGGTGCAGTTCGGACGGGCTAAATCCGAGCCCGATCGGATAAACCCATTAGGGTTGGGTTAGGGTTGAAGATACTCGGGTTTAGGCTAGGGTTTGGGTTAAAATATTTAAACCAGATCAAAAATTGGGTTGGGTTCGGACTCATGTGTTAGGTTATCCAAAGAACCTGAAACCCGATATATATATATATATATATATATATATATATATATATATATATATATATATATATATATATATATATATATATATATACCAGTCCCAAAATATAAGGGACTAGGCCACGTGGCAATGGCCAGCTAAGTACCAAGGGGACTCCAGTCCGACTCTGAATACGTATAAGCTGTAAATGAGGGTTACTATCTAGATAACACGGTCTATATGTCTATGTCTCAAACGACAAGGATATGTAATAAAAAAAGGACAACATGTATCATGGTGTGCACCCCACACTACACTCGTCTAAATAGACTCGAAGAAAATAATATGAGTCTACAAATACTGGGCTATACTAGCAGAAAATAAGCAAAGATCATAATAGCTGAATAATGAAGAAGTAAATACAAATATCGAGTAACAATACCTGTATAAAACTCATGAGCAGCTCCAGCCTCCCGTCAGCAATTGACCGTATAATCTGGCAGGGAACCAGGTCCTCAGAGGGACATAACAAGGTACAAAAATAATATGCCATGGTAAAACAGAAAGGAAACATGCACAACGCCGGTGTAATCTAGCATAACCACCTTAGTGAGACACAACCTTGAAGACAATGTTCAACGCGTGGGGTTTCCAAATATAAAACCGTAGCTCCAAGGCATAGAGACATACGGAACGTACCGTAGCTCATAGCACAGAGTCACACGGGTGATACTACGACTCCGGATACATGATCTCTACATAAACAGGAACATATACATATATATAGCGCGTGCAAAGTAACCCAAATGTCTAGTAACTGTCTTCCCCTCCCAATGCGGTCAACGAGTGCTCGCTGAACCTGAACCTCTATCTGACAGTCTCGTCATACTGAACTAACTATCAACAATCATGACCCTAAAGTCATCCCAGATTCCGATCATGCTGACAGTATCATGATACAGGAAGTCTGGCACGATGACGGTGTCTGAATGTGTCCTAGGGTTCTGATGTAATCAAGTAGGTACATCAAGGTGTCGCGAACATCTATCAATCGATACTAGACGTTATCAACGAACGTCTGCACCCGGTTATGACCCAGACGCTAAGTAACAATTCCTATCCAAATCACGCACAATGCATAAATAAAATAAACAGTAAATCTGGAACTAAGGTACATGATGGCAATGTACACTTGCCTGGAAGCTAGGCGAAGATTCGAACCCAAACTCGCCAAGGAAGCAGCAGCTTAAGATGAAAACTGGAGCAGATATCTTCGGATGCTGTCACAAATATCACCAACAGTTTCAAAATGAGTGAGATACTCATAAAAGCTTATACATACGTCCAATTTGGACACAGGGGCAAAAATATAGTTTCTGGTCAACACGGGGTCCACAAGTGCCGTCTTGTACAAAAAAAATATGCCAGAGAAAAAATTCTCCAAATTTATCAAACTTAGTGTCTACGAGTCCAGAACGACGATACAAACCCAACGAAACATCCAGAACTGGATTTCGATGATCCGATCACGAAATCGTCTGTCATGTAGAACCGTGGGGCCCACGAAATAATATTTCGTCAACATTCTCAGAATCGAACCAAACTTGGGTCACAGGACCAGCGTAACGCTGTGAATCCGATGATGCAAGTTTCGTTGCGAAATGACAGACACACTCAAAATTAGGACGAGTGTCAGAACACGTCGATACGGTACTTTCCGACGGATATGCGTTAATTTCGGTGTGCACGCACATCCAAATCAAGTTTCGTGAAAGCCCACACGTTCATGTTGACGATACGAGCATTTCGGTGCAATCAGTACGCGACGGGGTTGTCTGGATTGACGAGAACAACTCTGTATCGGAAAGTATCATTGTTTATAAAACAGTTTTTCTCAAAATTGGAACTCTAGTTACTAACAATAGAATTCAAGCTAAAATATTCAAATTAAACACACTGCAACAGGGTTAAATAGGGTCCATACCCGAAGAATTGGTTCAAGGATCGGTTGCGTGAGGAGGGAGATACACTTCGTGAATCGGGGAGGTTGAACTCGGGTTTCTGAACACTGGTTCGAGTCGCAGTTCCTCGCGGCCGCGGGGAGGGGCCAGGACGGCGGCGGCTTATGGTGGAGATGTTGGCCGGAGAGGTGAAGGTGGTGGTCGTGGTGGCTCGTGGGGCGCTCCGGTGAAGGTGTAGGAGGTGGTGGTGATGCTAGCGGGTGGAAGTGAAGCCAGGGCGGTGGAGGCGGTGATGGCTGCGGCGGTGGAGGCCGGGGTGCTGTGAGGTGGTGGTCGTTGGGGTGGTGAAGCTGGGAAGCGGAGGCCGGGGTGCTGGAGGTGGTGGTTGTGGTGGTGGTGAAGCTGGGTGGCGGAGGCCGGGGTGCTGTGAGGTGGTGGTCGTGGGGGTGGTAAAGCTGGGTGGCGGAGGCCGGGGTGCTGTGATGTCACGCCCCAGTTCTAAAATACGTAGGATTAGGATACGTAAGCATGTCAGCCGCATGGATATGACAACTCCAATATATGGAAACCAAAATCCACACGTACGTTGTAATATGAATATCAATCCACAAGTGGTATAAACATACGTCACAAGTCATAGGGTACAATCTAAATCTCATCCACGAAATCAAATATAAATAAATAACCAGTATCTATGAAACTAGATCTCAATATAAGTATCTAAGGATGATGGTTGGATGGAAACAAATCCACTACCAACTCGAATGGAAAAGTACAACACAATAAACACAATATAAGAATATCAGCTGACAATCACGGGCTCGAAAAGAAGACATCCTCAAAATATATGTAACCATCCAAATCTGCGCTCTTGCAAATACTCAAGAACAGATACACCTGGAAAGGGACCAGGTCCTCAGAGGGACGTAACAAGATACATAGAAGCAAGCCAATTTGAATACAGTAAACTTGCATAATATTTGAAAATAAATAAGTACGCTGTACAAGACAATCTATATGGATGCAAATAAGGACAACTTTTTGACGTATGGGAAGGGTAGGCTACTCGATCTAAGCCTCACAACTCACACACCCGTCAATGGACATCAGAAATCGACATACCTCTGGGGTAGCGACCCGCGCGACTCTACAGAAATCGATATACCTCGGGGGTAGCGACCAGCGCGACACACGTCCGTAGTGCGAACTATATACTACGGTTTACCAGAGTGGTTAAAAACCCATACGCCTAATGATTGTCCTCTATGATACTAAGTGTCATGTGTGTGTCAACATATCTAATACATAGTAATGACTGAAAGAAAACTATACATGCAAGAAATATACAAAAATGCAATAAATATACAAAAATATACTAAGCATGCAAAATACTGTAAGTAATTTGGCAAGGTATCTTGCCTGGTCTGAAAAGAATGAAGTCCCAACTCAAGGCGTCGTCCGATCTACCCGTCACATAAATTAAATAAGTTAGGTTACAAAAGTGGGTGAATAGGTTCCTCCATTTAATCTATTTTAATTCTGAATAAAATAACTTAAATAGTATTTTAATCTTATTATAATCTAATTTTATTGTTAAGCTCTAATTTTGGTCCAAAGAAAGTCAACTTTAAGGATTTGTGATCCGTGGCACGCAAATCGAGGCAATCCGTTGACCAAAAAGTTAACCGACTAAAATTCTAGATTTGTGTATGGAATCCTATATATTTCAATGCTACATGAACACTGGAATAGACGGTTTTATAAAATCACAAGTCAGTAAAGAGTTATGGTCACAAGGGCGCACAAATGACAATTTTCGGTGATTTTTTATTTACGTCTACGTTGCACAAATTTTACAGTAGAATAAACTTATATTTTAAATTCTGTAAAAATAATTTTCTGGAATTTCATCATGTCAGCTTTCCTAAACTTCAAACGGGTTGTAATTCCGAGTTCGGGATCTCCCGAAATCTCGAAAATACCAAAACGCGTCTGATTTCGGACAGCTGGCACTTTTAGAATTTTCTGGAAAAATAGGTTTTGAAATTATTAAAATAATTTATATATTCAAAAAACTAACCTTGATATGGTTCTAACAAAAAAATATGGAGCGCGTTTGGAGTCCAGAGCTAAGAGATATCGTCTTTTTAAGTCGTCATAACATACTAGAAAATGAGGCTGAATTTATGACAAATTTTGACTCTTTTTGGACGAAAAAGAGGTGAATTTGGGGAAGAAAAATATGAAGGATGAGGTATTTATAATGGTGGAGACTACTTAATTGAATACGACTAGGATTGGCTAATTTGAATATGAATATGATCAGTTTAAATAAGGATAGGATATGCATGAAGTTGCTTTCCTAGTAGGCTCAGGATTTGAATTAATTTAAAAATAGAGTTTAAGTTTATCTCAATAATTTATAATATTAAATAGAATTAAAGATAATACAAATAATTTATATATAATCTTATTAATATCTATTAACACTAAATTAGCATCTATCTAATATTAAGACTATATATATCCAAATAAATCATAAATAATTTCAAAAATCTAAATAAATTTCTTAAAATTCTAAAAAATTTCTTAAAATTCTAAATAAATTACAAAAAAATATAATTAAATATTTTAACCTAAAATAAATATTTGGTAGGAACAATATGCAAGTATAGTCTCAAACTAAATCGTAGAAGTCCTAGAAATTTACGTTTCCTATGTTTTAATTACCTAAAAATTCTACAAAAATCTTCAAAAATCTAAAATAACCTAAAAATGATTCTAAATAAATATTTATATAAGTAAATATATCAAGAAATTTATTTGCTAATTAACTAAGAGAATACTCTAAAGAAATTCAATATCTAAAATAATAATATAAAATATACACAAAATATCTATTTTGGGTGAGGGGGTTTACAATCTACCCAACTTACAAAAATTTCGTCCTCGAAATTAAAATAGGACATGGTTTCTCTCTATCTAATCTTACTTGATCACAATCTAAAAGAATTCACCTCAAGTTTAACAATACAATTTCTACCCAACTTAGAATTTACCCACCTATCAAATAAGGCTATACTTTTAAGAAAACTATTTCTCAAATTATTTAATCATGTTATTGAATCCTCAGAAATTTTAACACCAAACATATCACCTATGGTATGCCCTTAATCAATTATAAAAGAGAGTCACTAAGTCATGTGATTAGCATTATGGGGTATATCTAGTACTATCAGTGTGTCAACTTATACCAAGCACGAGGTTTCGTCTTTCCGAAATAAGGAAAGACAGAGAGCAATAATAAAGAATTCAAGGTAAAGGTGATAGAATACAAGTACGAGGTTCAAAGAGATTAAGAAATTCGAAAAGAGAGTTGTCAGGGCAGTTGTGGATTAAAATCCTATTTTTGGTAAATTTATATTTACATGCTCGTATCAGTACAGTTACGTAACCGATACGATATGTCAGACATGTCTAGGGGCAAGTATATTCGTCTACTACCATATATCTCAATCCACGTAAAGTAGTCATGCGAAGAGCGAACCAAGCGCACTAAGGTTAGCTAGACCTTAATACACCGATTTTGATTAGACTATTGTATCATTGTGTGCACCCAATAATACATATGTCATGAGCAAGCTTGATAAAAGAATAAGCTTACAAAAACTAGGCTATAATAGCAGCATAAGTCAAGGTAGTACCGAAAATATAAGTATGCTAGATTATGATGAGAGAAGTTACAAAATAATTCAAGTTCACAAAGAAGATAAGACTCTTACAATCTCTACAGTTGTCATACTAACTCCTTGTCTAAGTCGATAGTCGACCAAATAGGGGTATGGGCTTCTATGTTCTACAGTATGATTAAACACTATCGTCTTATGCTAGCATACAGGTAATGTCATTCAGTTACACTTCAATAATAGGTCAAAAGACTATGTGATACTAGGTTGTGAGGCACACTACCAACTTAAAACAATAAACTAATAATGTACTGTCTTAAGGATACCGTAGAAACTCCTAATAAGGTCTACGAGAAAGGGTCTTGGTACTTATTAGGGTATCCTCTTACATTACATAGGTCACGGTCGTCTTAAGTCTTAGTCATAGCGCTTATAGAGCAAGTGTCAATAGTAAGAATGGAAAGTTACTGGCCTTCAAGGGAAAAAGGGGATATAACAAGTTACGCAATTGAAACTAAGGGATAATCATCAGGTCACAATCTACAAGGATAACTTAAACTATCAAGTTCTAACTACTAAGCACAGGGATTCAAAATTCAAGTTTACAACTATAATCCTAACAAGTTATATATCCTAACATAGAATAAAATCACTTGGTCTATAATAAGAGAGGTTTAGGTGGCACGAATTAAAAGATAAAGGAAAGAAATTTAGTCGTCTCACTAGTAGCGAGCGCTAAGGGTTCAGAGGAACAAGTCATAAAACTAAATAGAAAGACTCTAGATAATATCATGGTTTCTCTAAGGGAAAGGTGGTATGCTAATCTCCGTGTTTGAGGTATGATCAAGAAAATATTCTATGCATTGCTCTTGGCTTTCTAAGGTACTTTCTGCTACTATTAAGACAAAAGCTAAATTTATAGTTCTCTAGTACTATCTCACCACGAAAAGCTAGATTAGTTCTAATACTGAACCTTGGATTTCTATTGGTTCCTCAATACTATGGTCAAACATTATGGTAAAATCTCTAACTAACTCTAGTAGTGTTTATACTACTCTCAAGTCTTCCATAATAACCAAGGGATAGTGGTCAATCCATCTACAAGTAAGGGTGCTATGGTTCATTAAGTATTCTAACTCAGTGATGTGTCAACACTCTAGTTGTACACTTAATTGGAAGGTTACCCTACTTATCATCTAACAACAGGGACTTTAATATTCTAGGAGGGGGCTATACTCAAGGAACTATTAGGGAAGCACATGAATCAAGCAGGATGTAATTATTCAAATAAAACGGATTAGAAGAAATACGAGTCATAGTCAATTGTGGATCATGAGATCCTATACTCTAATCCTATTTACAGGCTTGCTCGGTACAGTAATGTAACCGAGACAATATGCTCTCGACCTGCATGGGCCACCAAAAAATATGTCACGCCCCAGTTCCAAAATACGTAGGATTAGGACACGTAAGCATACCAGCCGCATGGATATGGCAACTCCAATATATGGAAACCAAAATCCACACGTACGCTGTAATATGAATATCAATCCACAAGTGGTATAAACATATGTCACAATTCATAGGGTACAATCTAAATCTCATCCACGAAATCAAATATAAATAAATAACCAGTATCTATGAAACTAGATCTCAATATAAGTATCTAAGGATGATTGTTGGATGGAAACAAATCCACTACCAACTCGAATGAAAAAGTACAACACAATAAACACAATATAAGAATATCAGCTGACAATCACGGGCTCGAAAAGAAGACATCCTCAAAATATATGTAACCATCCAAATCTGCGCTCTTGCAAATACTCAAGAACAGATACACCTGGAAAGGGACCAGGTCCTCAGAGGGACGTAACAAGATACATAGAAGCAAGCCAATTTGAATACAGTAAACATGCATAATATTTAAAAATAAATAAGTACGCTGTACAAGACAATCTATATGAATGCAAATAAGGACAACTTTTTGACGTATGGACAAGGGTAGGCTACTCGATCTAAGCCTCACAACTCACACACCCGTCAATGGACATCAGAAATCGATATACCTCTGGGGTAGCGACCAGCGCGACTCTACAGAAATTGATATACCTCGGGGGTAGCGACTAGTGCGACACACGTCCGTAGTGCGAACTATATACTACGGTTTACCAGAGTGGTTAAAAGCCCATACACCTAATGATTGTCCTCTATGATACTAAGTGTCATGTGTGTGTCAACATATCTAATACATAGTAATGACTGAAAGAAAACTATACATGCAAAAAATATACAAAAATACAATAAATATACAGAAATATACTAAGCATGCAAAATACTGTAAGTAATTTGGCAAGGTATCTTGCCTGGTCTGAAAAGGATGAAGTCCCAACTCAAGGCGTCGTCCGATCTACCCGTCACATAAATTAAATAAGTTAGGTTACAAAAGTGGATAAATAAGTTCCTCCATTTAATCTATTTTAATTCTGAATAAAATAACCTAAAATAGTATTTTAATCTTATTATAATCTGATTTTATTGTTAAGCTCTATTTTTGGTCCAAAGAAAGTCAACTTTAAGGATTTGTGATCCGTGGCACGTAAATCGAGGCAATCCATTGACCAAAAAGTCAACCAACTCAAATCCTGGATTTGTGTATGGAATCCTATATATTTCAATGCTACATGAACACTGGAATAGACGGTTTCATAAAATCACAAGTCAGTAAAGAGTTATGGCCACAAGGGCGCACAGATGACAGTTTTTGGTAATTTCCTATTTACGTCTACGTTGCACAAATTTTACAGTAAAATAAACTTATATTTTAAATTCTGTAAAAATACATTTCGGGAAGTTCATCATGTCAGCTTTCCGAAACTTCAAACGGTTTGTAATTCCGAGTTCGGGAGCTCCCAAAATCTTGAAAATACCAAAACGCGTCTGATTTCAGACAACTGACACTTTTAGAATTTTCTGGAAAAATAGATTTTGAAATTATTAAAATAATTTATATATTCATAAAACTAACCTTGATATGGTTCTAACAAAAAAAATTGGAGCACGTTTGGAGTCCGGAGCTAGGAGATATCGTCTTTTTAAGTCGTCATAACATACTAGAAAATGAGGCTGAATTTATGACAAATTTTGACTCTTTTTGGACGAAAAAGAGGTGAATTTGGGGAAGAAAAATATGAAGGATGAGGTATTTATAATGGTGGAGACTACTTAATTGAATACGACTAGGATTGGCTAATTTGAATATGAATATGATCAGTTTAAATAAGGATATGATATGCATGAAGTTATTTTCCTAATAGGCTCATGGTTTGAATTAATTTAAAAATAGAGTTTAAGTTTATCTCAATAATTTATAATATTAAATAGAATTAAAGATAATACAAATAATTTATATATAATCTTATTAATATCTATTAACACTAAATTGGCATCTATCTAATATTAAGACTATATATATCCAAATAAATCCTAAATAATTTCAAAAATCTAAATAAATTTCTTAAAATTCTAAATAAATTACAAAAAAATATAATTAAATAATTTAACCTAAAATAAATATTTGGTAGGAACAATATGCAACTATAGTCTCAAAGTAAATCATAGAAGTCCTAAAAATTTACGTTCCCTATGTTTTAATTACCTAAAAATTCTAGAAAAATCTTCAAAAATCTAAAATAACCTAAAAATGATTCTAAATAAATATTTATATAAGTAAATATATCAAGAAATTTATTTTCTAATTAACTAAGAGAATACTCTAAAAAAATTCAATATCTAAATATAATAATATTAAATATACACAAAATATCTATTTTGGGTGAGGGAGTTTACATGTGAGGTGGTGGTCGTAGGGGTGGTGAAGCTGGGAGGCGGAGGCCGGGGTGCTGGAGGTGGTGGTGGTGGTGAAGCTGGGTGGCGGAGGCCGGGGTGCTGTGAGGTGGTGGTCGTGGGGGTGGTAAATCTGGGAGGCGGAGGTCGGGGTGATGATAATGAGGTACGGCGGGTGAGGACATGGCAGTGGGTGGAGGTGGCCGGAGTTGTGGTGAGGGAACGAAGTGAAGAAGAAGAAGAAGAAGAAGAAGAAGTGAAGAAGAAGAAGGAAGGAGGATTCGGCTAAAAATGAGAGGGAGGGGAGGAGAGAGAGGGTGGTAAGAAAACCTAGGTTGTCTCGGGATTAGGGCCGGCTACATTGGGATGTGTGTGTGTTAAAAATAGAGGAAGTGTGTGGTTGTGATGGAGTGGAAAATTAAATCAAGGGTCATGATTTATCATGAGGGAGTTGTACCTAGCATGGGGGAGAGTGACCAAACATGTGAGGTTGGGGGATTTTCTTCATTTGTTTTAACCAATAGGGTGGCGACACCTAGCACCCTATTTGGTATTAAGCACCTTATCCTTTGGGTATTTGCACATGAAGGAAAAATGGTGAGAATTTGGTATGGAAAGTGGTGTTTGGTATTTTGTAGGGTGAGGGGGTGTTGTGTATTTTACATGGGCTTCATGAAAGGGGTATTGTATTAAATTATGGTTAGGTTGGGATTAGTTTAAGTTGGTGTCCCCAATTTAATTAAATAAAGTGTCACGTGCTCTTAAATTAAATGGGAGCACATGGGATCTCAATTAGGAGTTCCACAAATATCATAAATGGTGTAGGCTTAGTGTCAGTCTTGGACCCTTTAATTTGTTCGGTGAAACGGGTTGAGTTTGTGTCCCCAAATCGATGGCAACGACATAGGTACGCGATATAGGATTAAAGAATTGATTTCGTGACTGGGAAGTTGTGCAATTAAATTAGAGCACAAGGGAGGGTGTTTGTGAGTGACAAAAATGTCCAGCGCCTAGGTTGGCTTGTCAGGTCAAAAGTGCAACAACTTGTTAAAAATTAAAGGCTATTATTGGACTCTAATTATTTTAGCAACGGTAAAGTGCACCAAGGGTTTCAATTAAAGAACCAGTCTACGCAACCAAATTTCTAAACTTTAAACACCCTGATGCTAAACCAAAATTTTTAACCATATCTAGTCTACCTAAAATAAAGATTTTTAAGATAATTTACTATATATATATATATATATATATATATATATATATATATATATATATATATATATATATATATATATATATATATATATATACTTCTTAAATAAAAATTTTAAATCCTAATTTTTTTTTTACCTAAACTCTTCAACTTCTTATCCGACATCTCATTTCAGTTTATATTTTGTAATGATTGAGATTTGATTGTTGTTTGATTATGTGTTTAATGTTGCTCTTGTTTAAAATAATTTTAAATATTATATTAGAGTCCGATAAATCCGATGGACCTGACCCAACCCGAGTCCAAACCGATCCTCCAGACTTGGACTTGAGCTACATATGTTGAACCAGAGGCTGGGTCGGACTTGGGCTCGGGCTAGGCTTATGATTCATCGGGTTGGCCTCAAGTTGAGCTCAAGCCCGACCCAACCCGCCTGAGTTACACCCTTATTATATTATCAAAGCTTGACTTTAAAACATATACATATAATTGTTGTTTTCAAAATATACACATTTTTTAAGTATAAAAATGCATTAAACTGATGGTATTTAATAATTGCATGTCCTATTTGGTTTTTGGTTTTTAATCGAAACCGAAATCCAACAAGCCGAAACCGAATAAGAAATTTTAGTATTTTCAGAACCAAATTTGAACCAATTTTTTTCAAATTGAACCGAATCGATTCGATTCTCGGTCCAAAATCGAATAATGCTCACCCCTAATGGTGATTGAGTGACTTGGGTTATTTAGTTTTGTCATTACAAATCGAGAATGAGATTTGTGAAACTGTTGTTTGTTTTTATCCTGATCTCAACTGCCACAACTCTCAGGAGCTCTTGAATTGCAAGCATTCAACAACGCGACCAGGATTAGAGACATCTAAAGATACACGATGCCCATGAAGTCGTCATCATCGAAACTTTCACCATGATGATTGTGTGGCTGTTGAGATCATGATAGAAACACACAATGCCACGGGTCTCATTCTTGATTGGTCATGACAAAACTAAATAGTCGAAGTCACACAACCCCCGTCATACAAAATTAAATTAACCCAAGTCACACAACTCTCACATATTTTTGTTTAGTTTTAAGATATCGTATAATATTCAAATTTTATGTTTACGTCTCCATTTTGGACGGCAAGTCAACCGTTAGGAGAAGACCTAAACTTTATTATGGATAATATGAAGATAAATTTTCAATAGAATACAAGACCTTAAAACTAAATAACCCAAAAATAAATCTAGAATGTGTTGGGGTCATGAAAGAATAAGAGAAAATGGGTTGGGGGCACATTTGATCTACCACTCATTTTCAAAATGAAAAATGTGTTAAAACCATCATGAGACTCCAAATGAGTGTTTCTATTCTACAAAATGAGCTCTTACATTCTGAATGTAAAAATTAACTCATTCTGTGGTTGGGACATGACTATCATATTAGGCTTGAGCATTATTCAGTTTTGGACCGAAATCGAACCGAACCGAACCGAATAAGAGATTCGGTTCGGTTTTTAAAAAAATTGGTTCAATTTCGATTTTGAAAATACTAATTTTTTTATTCAAACCGAATAAGAACATTTAGTTTATATATATATATATATATATATATATATATATATATATATATATATATATGAAAAAAATGGATATGAGTCATAGACTCATATTCCTACACGAGTCAATGCACATGTGGACCAATAGGAATGTAGTGTACTAGTGCACATGGGTGCACATGGAATGTAGGAATCCATTCTTATTGGTCCACATGTGCATGACTCATATAGGAATATGAGCCTATGGCTCATATCCCGTTTACCATATATATATATATATATATATATATATATATATATATATATATATATATAACTGAGGAGAGGTATAAGACACCGGCTGGGTGACAGAAGGTCAGTGGATCAAATCACGGGGACGTATTATTCCTTACATTTATAAATGGTGGAAGTTGGAGAACAGTGAGCCCAAAGGCATGCAATGCAATGTGCACAAAAGTCCCGAGAGTTACGTCGGATCTCGTACGTTATGCCGAAAAGTCAAAAAAATAAAAATAAAAAATAAATAAATAAATAAATAAATAAATATAAATATATATATATATATATATATATATATATATATATATATATATATATATATATATATATATATATATATATATATATATAAAAAGTGCAAATAAACAAAAAAATTGAATAAACCGAATAAACCAAAAACCGAACCAATTTAATTCGGTTCGGTTTGGTTCTGTTATGGGCCATTTCGATTCGATTTCGGTTTTGCTTATTCGATTTTCGGTTCAATTCGATTTTTTGTTATTCGGTTCGATTTGAACCGAATTAACCGAATGCTCGCCCCTATATCATATGATCCCAATTGAGTCTTACTATTCTACAAAATGAGAACCAACATTTTGAATCAAAAATCTGAAAATTAGAATGATGTACTACATAAGTAGTATGGTTCATCCCAATTTTTAGATTCTACATTCAGAATGTAGCAACTCATTTTGTGGAATAGTAAAGATCATTTGGAGCCCTACGAAGGTTCCATTCCAGCCACAAAACCCCACGAGAGCTATAACATGGGCATAAAATTTCTACATTCAAATGTAGGAGCTCAATTTATAGAATAATAAGGTTTACTTGAAGTCCTCTAGTTGATTTTGAAAATGAGTGAAAAATGAGGAGGAAAAGAAATAATTCAAATGTGTGTGCACACATTTTCTATTATTTTTACGTGGACCCAACCTATTATAGGTTTATTTATTTATTTATTTTTTATAAACTTGTATTCCAAATGTATTTCTGGACCCCATCTATTGGGAATCTTCTCTATATAATGCCAAAACTAGGCTTCACCGTGAAAAATTTTCGTTCCAAATATACCCTTCATCATTTCAATATGTATTAACTACGTATTAAATGTATGTATGCATGCATGAGGCAACTTGGGAATTGATAATTAATAAAACAAAGATATGCATGTATGCAAAGTAGGTAGTTTGGAGAATAAAACAAAAATTAATAAATAATGCATGCAAAGTAGGCACATGAACCCAAGGGATAAGAGAAACATTTCCTATTCCCGTCATTTAATTTCTTCCAACTTTCATGCTCCTGCCTTTAAATTAAAAAATTATCGTTTGCTCTTTTAATAAACTATTTTTTTTTCAAGTAATATAAAATACGTGCAACGCACGTGCGTATATACTAGTACTTTTAACATATGATTCATACATGCTCAGCGTTTATATCAGTCTGGTGAATGAAAACTACAGATATGTTTTTTCATATCAAGTTGAAGAACGAAGGATAAGTTATAAGCTAAAGAATAAGTCCCCTGGCGAATAGAATAGTTACGGACGAGCAAAGAAAGATTTCTTATAAAGACATTACAAAAATTGATCACTACTAACCTAATTTTTTGGAATATTTACAAAGTTGCCACTCCCATGGGTTGTCCAACCCACACATCATGACTATCAAAATTTTGACAGTCCTAACTGCAGATAGAGCTGTCAAAAATTTGACTGTCCTAACTGCATACATGACTGTCAAAATTTTGACAGTCCAAACTAAACAAAATTTGGACTAGCACAGATCTACTTTTATAGTGCCTTTATAAAAAAGTCCAAAGAAACCCTATTACTAATGATGCAGTAGCTGTTTGAGACTCGCACTGGTAGTTCTTTCTACTCATTGAAGATTCTATCTATAAAATAAAGACTTAATTGTAACTTGATACTCTCAACTATTCGAAATGTTCAACTTTGATAGACGCTAACTTAATACCCTCAACTATATAATAATTTTCATGTTCATATCCAAAATTAAAAAAGAAGAAGACAAACATGTCCTCTTCTTCCTCCCAACCATCCCCCCTACAACACCCCCCCCCCCTTCACCGCTGCCACCCCCTTCCCCACTCCAGCCACCCCTTCCCCTGTCGAGCTTCCCCTGCCACACGTCCTCCCCCCCCCCCCCCCCGTCGCGCCACCCCCCTCACCTGCAGCGCACGTCCGCTGTGCGCCCTCGCCTCGTCCGCCCGCCGTGCACCCCTGCCACGCGCCCCATCCGCAAGTGTGCGCCGGAGGCCGCTGCGTGCCCTTGTCTCGCACGCCCGCCGTGAGCACCCTCCGCGCGCCTGCCGATGGCCGCTGGTGCTGCTGCTCGCCACTGATGCTGCTCTGCTCGCGGCTGCTGTGCCCCCCCTTCTCCAGTCGTCGGCGTCGAAGAGGAAGGTGAGGGAACTGCAGGAGAGAGGGGAAGGGGGGAAGAGAGAGCGGAGAGGGACAATTTGGTCCTCTTTGTTTTCAGAGTATCAAGTTGATAGTCATGAAAGTTAAGGATATAAAGTTGAACATTTCGAAAGTTGAGGGTATCAAATTGAACATTTCGAATAGTTAGAGAATACCAAGTTGTAATTTAGCCCCCAAAAAAAAATTATCTGAGTAGACTACAGTAGCCTATCTACCTTTCCCCTGAGCAAAAAATTGTTCCTGTTTGTTTTACGCCTTGTGACATTGATCAAGTATCACATGTGCACATGTTTTGTTGGAAATCCAAATCAAAATTGGCCCACAAGACAATATTAAATCCATATATCTTAAAAAAAAATTTCATGTAAGATCTAAACAAATTTTAATCATCTATTATCTACGTTTCATGATCCCAAAACCTACCGGTATGGACAGAATTATTAACTCTATTGTCACCACTTTTTGTACGTTCAACCGAAAGCGAGATACAATCTAATATATTTTTCATTAACGACAGTTAGCGACCTGACACGCTGCAGACTGCATTTAGTTTAGGCCGGCCAGTCTTTACCAAGCCATGAAATCTCCGTCTCCAAGTCGACAGGTTTCTCAAGGGGCATTGAACTCAGTTAAACACGAGAAACAAAGATACATACAGATAATTATCGAGGAATGGAGATCGATGAATTACAACTCGGGCCGAACAAATCACAGTTCCTCAAGACTTCGAGATGCAATAGAAAATTTTGACAAATACCTTCACCATACGCATACACAAATCTACAGGATGTTGGAGACTAACTGGCATGTAGGAACCTCGACAACAACGTTTTTACGAAACGTGTAACTCGACTTTTCGAAAGAACCAAGTCCACAATTGTATAGGAATCAAACTCTAATTTCTTTCTGCATAAAACTTTTCCAGAGAACCAAGTCCACCTGGTCCCCAGAGAACAAGAAACAAGGTTCACTGTGTTACAAAAATTGATAACAAAAATATATATTATTTTTCAGTGATTTATACGAGCACAAAGAAACAACAAAAAATTGTTACCGGCCTCCGAAAAAGTCGTGCACGAAGCACTGTCCTAAGAGTTGATCCAAGGTCTATGTGCAGACGTTTCTCGGAATCTCCTATGGTAAAACCCCCTAACTACCGGGTTCTCTTCGTTGCACACAACTCGGAGAGAGAGACCGAACTTAGCTCTGCCCAGAGCAAGAATTTGGAGAACAGAATGTGTGTGTGTGAGAGAGTGAGTTTTCACGCAGTAGAATTTTTCTGTGTAAAAAGAAAGGAGAAGGAGACCAAATAAATAGGCTGAAGCTGTTACAAGGTTCAATAAATCTGGACATGAGCCACATACATGGTACTTAATGGCTCATAAACAGGCCATTAAGGAGCAAATAAAAAGTGGGAAAAGGCTGTCAAAAGAGCTGTTGCAAGGTTCAATGAATCTGGATGTGGACCTCAACGTTCAAATTTGAAAGGGCCAATGGGTTCAAAAAATAAAAAGCAGCAAAAAGATTTTTGGATCCCAGCCGGAACCCGAAGAGAAAATTGGATCGACATTCGGCGCCCGCAGGTGTGGGCACGTACCCGCACCCGTTACGCGCGCCGAGCCGGCCGGGCGGCGACGGCGGCGCGCGCGTGTGGCCCAAGGGGTTCCCCACTTAACAACTTTAAGAAAGCAAAAAAGAGGAACTAATATATGTACACAAGGAGGGGTTGGCCCATCCGATGTGGAACTAAAGGAAAGAAGGAAATTGAGCTTTTGCTCAAGCAAAGCTAACAACCCCCCTCCCCAAAAGGTCAAGTTCCGAAATAGAAGTGACAAAGAATTTAAAAGAAAGAATTTCTGGGCAGTTAAATACTATGCATAGATGAGATGGACTACAGCCTTGAATCTCACTTAGTGATTATTGTCTTTGTCTGAAGAAGTGCTTGATGGACTATGCCTTGAATCAGACTTCTTTTACCAGATTCAGAAAATAGCACACATAGTACGCTAGAGGTTCTGAGTCTAACGGATGGCGCTTTTGGTTGGCCATGCGCACTAATTCTAAATTCCTGAGAGTTGTCTGGGATTGTCCTGTCCCATAGTCGCGGCCTTCACGACCTCTCATATAGGTAAGTCCTTAAGGGTTGGTGATATGTTTCAACCCCGCATATCTGCTTGGACCTATTAAGAGTTTTAAAAACTCATCCTAACCATATCACTCAAGAACATTGTCACCATAGGGATGGAAAATTATTGTACGCATGTACAGCCACTTGGACAATATATAATAAGATTTTAATCTCGGGTCAGTGTTCTATAAAAGTCACCTAAGTTCAGCTTGTTCCTACCCATTGAACCGGCTTCTTGGGATCTCCAGTCAGACTCGGTTGGGTTGCCAGACTCGGTTGGGTTGCCACTTCTGGTGACTTCACTTATGGGCTTAACTCCATCCCCCTCGATGATTCTAGGATCAAAGTCCTAGACAGACCCTTCGTCAAGTGGTCTGCAAGATTCTTTTCTGACTTTATATAGTCAAGAACCACATATTTGTCCAATACGCTATTTATAGACTTGAAGCGCAGCTGCAGGTGCCTGTTCATCTTAGCATTCACAGAATCATGCTTTAGTAGTTCCATAACAGATTTATTATCACAGTTTATAGAAATTGCAGGAACAAGATTAATATATACATGTATATGCATAATAAGGTTTCTTAGCGATTCGACTTCTGTACATGTAGTGTCCAAGGCTATCATTTCGGAGTCCATTGTACTCCTAGCTATGATAGTTTGTTTACATGAGCACCAGGAGATTACAGCTCCTCCTAGAGTGAAAACATATCCAGTAGTAGATTTTACATCATGTGAGTCAGTTACCCAGTTTGCATCTGAATAGCCTTCTATGATATCAGGGTGTCTAGTATAGTGCAACATATAATCTAGAGTACCCCTAAGATATCTAAATACTCTTTCTAATGCTGTCCAATGTAACTGATTTGGGTTACTAGTATATCTACTTACTCTCCCAATAGCAAATGCAATATCAGGTCTTGTCATGTTTGATATATACATGAGAGAGCCTATCATCTGAGAATATCTGTGTTGTTCCATGGGAGAACCCTCATTCTTCTTGAGAACAACACTACTGTCATAAGGAGTAAGAGCAGGTTTCTTATCAAAATATTCAAATTTTTTTATCATTTTCTTGATAAAGTGTGCTAAAGATAGAGTATAGCCCTCCTTGTACTTGGACAGTTGCATGCCTAATATCAAGTTGGCTTCACCTAGGTCTTTCATATCAAACTGGCTGGATAAATAGTCTTTGGTATTAGTAATCAATTCTAGTGATGATCCAAAAATAAGGATGTCATCTACATTCAAACATAGGATGACACAACTTTCATCTAAAATTTTGGAGTATATACATTTGTCATACTCATTTGGCACGAAACCATATTCTGAGATGATTATGTCAAATTTGTTGTGCCATTGTTTGGGAGCCTACTTTAGACCATAAAGAGATTTAACTAATCTGCAAACTTTATATTCTTGGCCTTTAGTAATAAAACCTTCAGGTTGCTCCATATAGATTTCTTCCTCTAGGTCCCCATTTAGAAATGCTGTCTTTACATTCATTTGATGGATTAGCATATTATGAATGGATGCTAAGGCTTGAAGGGTTCTGATAGAGGTGATCCTAGCTACAGGTGAGTAGGTATCAAAATAATATAATCCCTTTTTCTGGGTAAAACCTTTGGCTACTAATCTAGCCTTGTATTTCTCTATGGTACCATCGGCTCTAAGTTTCTTTTTGAATATCCACTTACAACCTATGGGTTTACTACCTAAAGGTAGGTCTACTAGAAACCAAATATTATTCTCCATGATGGAGCTATACTCACTATTAATGGCTTCTTTCCAGAATGGGACATCAGGAGAAGATATTGCTTCTTCATAAGTTGAGAGATCACCCTCTATCAAAAAGGTGAAGAAACCTTCTCCTAAGTTCTTTTTAATTCTTTCTCTTTTACTCCTTCTAGGTTCTATATTTTGTTCAGGTTGTGAACTGGATATTTTAACATGAGAGCTAGTGGACAGAGCAAAAGAGGAGATGGAGGAAGTGAAAAAAATTCTATCTTTAAAGGGATATATATTCTCAAAGAAAACTGCATCTCTTGCTTCTATAATAGTATTGTTAGAGATTTCATTTACTTCTAAGTGAGTAACAAGAAATCTATTGGCATTGCTATCTAGGGCATATCCTATGAATACAACATCTGTCACGACCCGTACCCGGTATGAGAATACTAGTCAGAAACAACGCCCAGCCTACGCCGCAGAATCGGCGGTAGAACGCTGTTTAGATAGTCTATCTAAAGTAATGAACCACCAATAATGATATAATACTCAATCACAGAACTAAGATAGAATGAGCACGAAATCAGATAAGAATAGAATAGTCATCATACAACTCATGAGTTTAAAATAATACATCAATGAGTCTGAAGAGTAACAAAAATAAGCTGAAGACAAATCCAGTACAAAAGTGTACTATCATACTACAAAGCTACAACTCCAGGGTCAACTGTCTCAGTTGGGATAAGTCCCTCTTATGCCAGGGTCTCCGAATCTAAATCCACAATATCCTGGGGTCCATAATAGGTAGGGTACTCCTCAGTGTCATCTGAAAAAATATATCCAGTCAGGAAAGGAGCAGAGTACATCTCTAACAGCAGTTCTAATCCATGATAAAAACTATATAACAGTAAATAGCTATGGATAAACAAGATGCACAATAGGAATAAGAGATATATAGACAATAAGGAAATACTGGAAAGGAATACAATAAGGAACAATATGCTAATGAAACAATAATACTAATGACTAAGTGTGTGAGTACTAGCTTAACATGTGATCGGCTTGGGCAAGATACAATGCGGCCTGGCTAATCATACGTGCGGTGCATGATCAACACTATTCGCTTACCAATACTTTATTCAATAGGGATTTGATCACATATCTATACTAATACTCCCCACCCCCAACTGGTATAATAGATCCAACCACGGTATGCTATGGCACTAGATTCCCCAAGAAGAGAGCGACTCCTCCCGAAAATCGGTGTCTGTACATGTACAAGATAACCAATGAAACAATACTTGCACCATATACACCATATACCAAGGAATAACATCTCATGACGAGATCCGGATATACCAATCCGTGTAACCATAGTGTCAAGAGAAACATGTATATCTATACTAGATACAACGAACATAGAGGATATCATAAATGAGAAACTATCAGAGAATGTACTCGCCTGAAGTCCAATGAACAGTCTCACAGATGTCTGACTCGGTACCTCGAAGACCTAGATATAGAATACCACATTAATACAAGGTCCCGGAAAGAGAACAAGTCAATTTCTAGGTCAATAAATAAATTCTAAGTTAAAAGTCAACTATGGTCAACTCTAAAGTCAAACATGGTCAAACTAAGGTCAACCTTACAAGAAATCTATATAAATAATATGGAAATAAAATACAATAATTTAGGAAATCAAAATTAGATCCCAAATGATACCCACACAAGAATACTAATAGTACAAATAATGCACACTCTAAATAATGTATATACAAACCAAATAAAATAATATATTATTATTAGTATTATACCTCACAAAACACTTATATATATACATATATAAATCAAAATGCATATATATATATAAAATAATTTAATAACTATATACTTATATATACCTACAAATAAACTTACAAAATTAAAATACCAAACACATGCACATATTAATGTATGTATTTTACATGGCTAGAAGCACACATAAAAAATACATTAATATACAAATAATTATATAATAATTATAAATAATATAATTACACATAAATATATTTTATAAAACATTTATGTATAATATATGTTATTAACATAAGTACATATATATTTGCATGCAAGAAAGCTACATACATATATTTATACACCATATTAGAACACATAAAAATATCTATAGATCTATACTACAATAAATACCATAATAAATACACTAAAATAATATATAATATATATATATATATTTACTAGTTATAAATGAAGAATTTAAAGCATAATTAATTAGATCTACACATAAACACACCAAATTGGAGAGTATCACACCGTATCCCACTAGATCTAGGATACGCATGTGACACGAGTCCAACACACAACCAATTGTACCCCGAAGGACACAAATATATCACAAATAATATTTATGAATAAATCAAAGTGTCAAAAGTAGATCTATGTGTCCGTGTCAAAATACGACATGTACAAAGCCCCGTGTCGGAGGGAAAACCCCCAAAATGACACGTATCACCAAATAGTTGGGATACGAACCACATGTACCCAAATATGGACACGACACAAGCCCCAAACACATAAGTACATGTCCAATTGATCTATAGAATCAATTGACACACAACAAAATGTAAATTCGGAATTCCAACAAAATTGACACAAAAAGCACCATAACTTTCTCCATGGGTCTCCTATGAACATAAAATAAAGTCCTATGGGTAGTACATACATATGGATTGATTTTACATGATTAAATCTCAGATTTAGAAGCTATTTTAATGGAAAAAACTGAATTATACCTATTGGGAGATGGATTCCCAATGAAACCTCCAATTGAGATGAACTTGCTTCCAAATTGTAGATCCTTGCTCCTCTTTGTAGATCCTTGCTTCCTCCTTCTAGATCCTTGCTTCTCAACTTTCTAATGGTGAATTGGGAAGAATTTGGAATGAATTTGGTGGAGAATTGGAATAAAAATGGAGGGAATTTGGGAGTGGGAAATTCTAGATCTAGATTGGAAATGAGAATGAGAGGAGAGAGAAATTTCCCCCCTCTTAATATAGGCCGGCCATGCCCCCCTCCCCAAGCAATTGTAAAATGTCCAATGTACCCCTTGGGGCCTCTCATGAAGAAATAATTAAGGAAGGAAGCTTCTAGTCTAATCACTTAATTAATTTAATCCATCTCCTTAACCATGGGCTTTCTAAATGGGCCAAGTCTAACTATTTAATTCATGTTGGTCCATGGGTCCAAACTAAACTAGTTGGGTCCACTAAAATAAGTCCAAAATAATTAAATAACATCTAACAACAATTAAATAATACAACAAAAATTATTTACCATGCACAATATTTATTTAAATAGGAAATTACTAAAATACCCTTTTTCCTAAAATGTGGTAGTGACAAGTCTACCCTCCTTAAAATAATTTCGTCCTCGAAATTCAAAGACGAAAACTACCCCCAAAAAATCACAGAACAGAACTAAAGAATCACAACTAACTAATGAACAAAACATAACAATGAACAGAACATAACTAGAGAATTAACATACCTCAAGGTACAAACAAATATGGATAACGCTCTCGCATGTCATCCTCTCTCTCCGAGGTAGACTCCCCTGGAGAGTGATGCCTCCATGCGACGCGCACCAAAGGAATAGTCTGGTTCCTCAGCACCTTCTCTCTCCGATCCAGAATCTCAACTGGCTGCTCTGGATAGCTAAGAGTAGGGCCCACCTCTATCTCTGAGTGATCCAATACATGACTAGGATCTGCCACGTATCGTCTCAACTGCGACACATGAAACACGTTGTGCACTCCCTCCAATGCAGGTGGCAAGTCTAGTCCATAAGCAACTGCACCGACCCTCTCTAGAATAGTGAAAGGTCCGATGAATCGTGGACTAAGCTTTCCGCCTCCACCGAAGCGAATCGTGCCTCGTGTCGGAGAAATCCTCAGAAACACCAAACCACCCACCTAGAACAAAACACCATCTTAAGAATTTAATCTATAACAAACAAGAACAAGCACAAACAAAATCTAAACTATACCTCGAACTCCAAAGGTCTCCGATGGCTATCGGCCCAATGCCGCTGTCTGTCCTGCGCCACTCGAAGTCTGTCTCTGATCAACTGAACCTTCTCCGCTGCATCCACAACCATCTCTGGCCCAAGCAAAACTCTCTCTCCAACATCGTCCCAAGACAAAGGAGTACGACACCTCCGACCATATAGAGCTTCAAAAGGTGACATCTCTATACTGGCCTGGTAACTGTTGTTGTAAGCAAACTCTACCAAATGGAGATGGTCCTCCCAAGAACCCCCAAAACCTAGTACACAAGTGCGCAACATATCTTCGAGAGTCTGGATAGTCCTCTCTGACTGCCCATCTGTCTGGGGATGATATGCAGTACTGAACTTGAGCTGAGTGCCCAAACTCTCCTGCAAACTCCTCCAGAAATGAGAAGTGAAACGACTATCCCGATCTGAGACTATGCTGACAGGAACTCCATGTATCCTAACGATCTGCCTCACATACATCTCTGTCAGCTTCTCCGTAGACAAACCCACCTTGAAAGGCAAAAAGTGGACCGACTTGGTCAACCTATCAACAATGACCCAAATCGCTTCTTTCCCTCCTGGAGATCGTGGAAGTCCGGACACAAAATCCATAGTAATTGTAACGCCCCGCTCCGCGCCGACGTTATGTATCAAGGTGAGTGGGCAGAACTTCGTTCTCTGATTCTTGTACGCCTTAATAATAACCTGAGTTTTTGCTTGCAATATTTTCTTAAGAGAATGATAGAACCTGCCTTGCATGTTAATGAACGAACTCACCTAGCTTGTCTTTGAAACAATGCCTGCTTAACGAGAATCCTGAATCGCCTGCTTAGAGTGCATGAATATGTTCACTATCGTCTATGCTTCGAGAGAACCATACTGTGCCTGAACGTGTTCAAGTGATAAGTCAGATTGCCCCGCAACAATGAGTGTATTCTGATGGTTCATCTCGTCTGCATACTAGAGTTTATTTGATAGTGTTCCATGCATTCGCACGCGGTCGGACAATGGCTTTTGGTGGAGAGCTGAACTGCATGCGTTATAACTACCATGGGTCACAGCTGCCATTAGCTTCAGAGAATGAGTCATTGGTATGCTGTTCCACCAGCTGTCGATCCTGAGATACTCGGGGACCGCCCTGCATATAGCTAAGTCATTGTGTTGGCTTGGATAGTAACTGCCCCTAAGAATGTGCATTGTGTGTCTAGCTTTGCATCTGACCCTGGAGTCGCACGAGACACGCTGCGCACACCCTGAAACATGAACGATTTGCTTGCTTGCATATTCAATATGAAACTCTGTTTCTAAACATGTTTCTAAACAAGTAAATCGACTCTGCTAGAACTGCATGAAACGAACCTAGGTAAAACTAGAAAGATCACTAGTAATGTAATGTTTTATAACATGATTACTTAGTGCCTGTTTGAGTGAATGCTTGTTTCTGTTCAGTTGATTTATCTCACCAGTACTTGTATAAAGTGCTGACCCACCAACAGTTTACTTGTTCGCAGGTACTGGATCATCCGAGGGAGCGATAGGCGTGCCACAGTCCCGAAGACCCGGAATCCTGGTTTCGATTGTTGCCCCGAGAATGCTATCGTATAAGGGGGCATAATGTATGGAACGAACGTGTGCCTTTGCTAAAGGAAACCCAAGTTGCCTCGATTGTCCCGAACACTCAGTTGGCTAATGCATTGCATTGCAACAAGTCCCTTTCCGCTGCTTACTCGATTGATGCGATGATAGCCAACTATCAACTTAAACGATTGGCCTTGCACGGGCACAACCCCAGGCCCGTGCGGCATCACGTCCCCCGAAAGCTCGAACGGGCCATTCGCTTGGCTCCCTTCCTCCCTCGCACCCGTGGGACGGGCGCGGTGATTCGCGTCCGGCGGGCCGAGGCACGGTGATACGTGTCCGGTTCGTTAATTCCCGGCCGCACGGGCGCGAGGCACGGCGGAGCGGCGGCCCGGGCGGGACCGGGGCGTGACAGAATGGTATCAGAGCGGAATCGATTCTCTGGCCCAAACCGTTGCTATGACTCTGAGATATTATCGATATGGTTTTGCAAAGAGCGTTCCATACAATAAGTCCATAGATATTCTCAAAGTGCAAAATATTTCCTGAACTTGAATTGCTTGATTGTTTCGATTGAGTACGGCGAGGGACGGCACTATCGCTACTCGGGATATCGAGAAGTTTATCCTTGAAGTTTCGAGGACGAAACTTTTTGTTGGTTGGTAAGTAT
This sequence comes from Iris macrosiphon, assembly GCA_036927795.1. NCBI lineage: Eukaryota > Viridiplantae > Streptophyta > Magnoliopsida > Asparagales > Iridaceae > Iris > Iris macrosiphon. Next base: position 158,052,286 of record JAYESA010000002.1, on the reverse strand, counting down.
GTAACGCCCCGCTCCGCGCCGACGTTATGTATCAAGGTGAGTGGGCAGAACTTCGTTCTCTGATTCTTGCACGCCTTAATAATAACCTGAGTTTTTGTTTGCAATATTTTCTTAAGAGAATGATAGAACCTGCCTTGCATGTTAATGAACGAACTCACCTAGCTTGTCTTTGAAACAATGCCTGCTTAACGAGAATCCTGAATCGCCTGCTTAGAGTGCATGAATATGTTCACTATCGTCTATGCTTCGAGAGAACCATACTGTGCCTGAACGTGTTCAAGTGATAAGTCGGATTGCCCCGCAACAATGAGTGTATTCTGATGGTTCGTCTCGTCTGCATACTAGAGTTTATTTGATAGTGTTCCATGCATTCGCACGCGGTCGGACAATGGCTTTTGGTGGAGAGCTGAACTGCATGCGTTATAACCACCATGGATCACAGCTGCCATTAGCTTCAGAGAATGAGTCATTGGTATGCTGTTCCACCAGCTGCCGATCCTGAGATACTCGGGGACCGCCCTGCTTATAGCTAAGTCATTGTGTTGGCTTGGATAGTGACTGCCCCTAAGAATGTGCATTGTGTGTCTAGCTTTACATCTGACCCTGGAGTCGCACGAGACACGCTGCGCACACCCTGAAACATGAACGATTTGCTTGCTTGCATATTCAATATGAAACTCTGTTTCCAAACATATTTCTAAACAAGTAAATCGACTCTGCTAGAACTGCATGAAACGAACCTAGGTAAAACTAGAAAGATCACTAGTAATGTAATATTTTATAACATGATTACTTAGTGCCTGTTTGAGTGAATGCTTGTTTCTGTTCAGTTGATTTATCTCACCAGTACTTGTATAAAGTGCTGACCCACCAACAGTTTACTTGTTCGCAGGTACTGGATCGTCCGAGGGAGCGATAGGCGTGCCACAGTCCCGAAGACCCGGAATCCTGGTTTCGATTGTTGCCCCGAGAATGCTATCGTATAAGGGGGCATAATGTATGGAACGAACGTGTGCCTTTGCTAAAGGAAACCCAAGTTGCCTCGATTGTCCCGAACACTCAGTTGGCTAATGCATTGCATTGCAACAAGTCCCTTTCCGCTGCTTACTCGATTGATGCGATGATAGCCAACTATCAACTTAAACGATTGGTCTTGCACGGGCGCAACCCCAGGCCCGTGCGGCATCACGTCCCCCGAAAGCTCGAACGGGCCATTCGCTTGGCTCCCTTCCTCTCTCGCACCCGCGGGATGGGCGCGATGATTCGCGTCCGGCGCGCCGAGGCACGGTGATACGTGTCCGGTTCGTTAATTCCCGGCCGCACGGGCGCGGGACAGGGCGGAGCGGCGGCCCGGGCGGGACCGGGGCGTGACAGTAATGTGTTCCCACTTCCACTCTGGAATGGGTAATGGCTGAAGTAAACCTCCTGGCCTCTGCCTCTCGGCTTTCACCTGTTGGCACACCAAGCATCTGGATACAAACTGTGCCACTTCCCTCTTCATGCCATACCACCACACACTCTCTCGCATATCCCGATACATCTTGTATGGAATACTGAGAGCGATGCGCTTCCTGCAACACCTTCTCACGCAACTCCCCACTAGGCACACACAATCTAACTTCATGCCTCAAAGATCCATTCTCTGAAATAGTAAAATTATCCTCCAAACCTGCTCTCATCTGAGCTCTGATACTCCTCAAAGATACATCATCATACTGTGCTGCCTTAATCATGTCCATCAAATCTGAGTGTATCTGCAATCCCCACATCTACATAGCACCACCAGGAACAATCACCTCAATGCCCAAGCTCTCCAAGTCCTCCAACAAATATCGATCCTGCGTTAAGAACATAGCTACCGGATACCTGCTCAAAGCATCGGCAACTACATTGGCTTTTCCAGGATGATATTGCAAAAAGATATCAAAATCCTTTATCAGTTCCAACCACCGACGCTGCCTCATGTTCAACTCCTTTTGCGTGAAAACGTACTTCAAGCTTTTGTGGTCTGTGAAGATCTCCACACGCTCTCCGTATAAATAATATTTCCACAACTTCAGAGCAAAGATGACGGCTGCCAACTCCAAATCATGGGTAGGATAGTTCTTTTTATGAGGACGCAATTGCCTGGATGCATAGGCAATCATTTTCCCATGCTGCTGAAGAACACAACCTAAACCCTTTCCCGATGCATCACTATAAATAGTGAAACCTCTGGACCCTGATGGCAACGTCAAAATAGGAGCAGACGTCAACCTCTTCTTCAACTCTTCAAAAGCAACCTGGCAATCCTCCGTCCAAACAAACTCCACATCCTTCCTTGTGAGTCTGGTTATCGGCTCGACAATCCTCGAAAAATCTTGCACAAATTCCTGTAATAGCCTGCCAATCCCAAGAAACTCCTGATCTCTGCTACCGAACTCAGAGTCTTCCAAGATTCCACTGCTGAAATCTTCTTCGGATCCACTGAAATACCATCACCAGTCACAACATGCCCCAAGAATTCTACCTTGTCCAAGAAAAACTTACATTTGGACAACTTCCCATACAACTTCTCCTTCCTCAGCACATCCAACACAATCCTCAAATGCTCCTCATGCTCCTCCGGTGTCCTCGAGTATATGAGTATGTCGTCGATGAACACCACCACGAACTTGTCAAGGTACTGGTGGAACACCTTGTTCATCAAGTTCATAAATACCGTCGGTGCATTAGTCAAACCAAACGGCATCACCATAAACTCGAACTGACCATACCGAGTTCTAAAAGCAGTCTTCGGTATGTCCTCCGGCTTCACCTTCACCTGATGGTAGCCTGATCTCAAATCTATCTTAGAAAATACCTTCGCACCACTCAACTGATCAAACAGATCATCAATCCGTGGCAAAGGATACTTATTCTTGATAGTGAAACTATTCAAAGCCCTGTAATCAATGCACATACGCACCGATCCATCCTTCTTCGGTACAAACAATACCGGGGCTCCCCATGGTGAAGAACTCGATCTGATAAACCCCTTATCCTGCAATTCGTCCACTTGCTTCTTCAACTCGACCAGCTCGCTATTGTTTACTCTATAGACATGCTGCGAAATTGGTTCTGCACCTGGCACCAAGTCTATAGAAAATTCAACATCTCGATCTGGTGGCAATCCTGGCAATTCCTCAGAAAACACATCCAAGAATTCTGCTATCAACGGATGCGGCAACTCCTTGTCTTCCACCATAGCTCCACAAATAATGCCTTCCCCCTGCTCCGCAGCTCCTCTAGCAAACTCGAACTCTGGCTCTCCTGGCAAACCAAACAAAACTCTACCTCCTCTACAGTCTATGCTAGCACGGTGCCTACTCAACCAGTCCATCCCAAGTACAATATCGTAGCTCGGAAGTGGCATTACAAGTAGACACGTACTCAACTCCCGGCCTCCCAGAGTAACTCTCCGATCCTTGCAAATATCATTAACCAGGATAATACCTCCCCCGGTCATGATCTTGCAAGTCCTAAGCAAAGACTCAGCTACCAAACCATGCTTTAGAGCAAAAGAAACAGATAAAAAACTATGGGAAGCACCACTATCAAACAAAGCTAAAGCTGGAATGGAATCAAGAAGAATAGAACCTGCGATGACATCTCCGGTGGGTTCCTCCTCTTCGACGATCATAGCAAACGCTCGTCCCTGTCGAGCACCTTCCTGCTGTTGATACTGGACAAAATGCTGCTGCTGTGTCGGAAGCGGTCCCTTCGACTGTGCTGCAGGTGGTCTCGTCTGTGTCCTCGGAGCTGGAGCTGCTCCCTGAACTGCACGACGAGGACACTCCCTCGATTGATGTCCTTCAGTACCACAATACAAACAAACTCCTAGCTTTCTTCTGCAAACTTCCCAGATGTGGCTGGACTTCTTGCAAAAGTTGCATGGAGCTTGCTGTAACTGTCTCTGCTGCTGAGGTGCCTGGTGAAAAGGCGCTCTAGCTAGAGTCTGGTTCTGCTGTGGCTGCTGGAAAGGTCTGGACTGGAAATGAGGACGTTTGGCAGATACTGCACTGTCGTTGGCCCCCAGAAAAGAATCACGGTCTCTCTTGGTCTTCAAACCCAGATCCCGCTCAACCTTGCGTGCCTCCGCAAGTATCTCCGAGTATGTCTCATAAAAAGACGGAATGAGGATCAATATGGAACAAGATGTAAGACATCAAGGAAAGGACAGTTTAAGGGATCAAGTATCAATGTCAAAGGAGAATAGTTGAATCAAAAGAATTTTCCTAGATGTGATTGAGTATCTCAGCCTATATCCTATATCCTATTGCAGGCTCGCAGTAGTACAACTAAGTTGTCGCACTACCACGACATCACATACTTGTGAAGCTAGACCTGCATGGGCCACCACCAAAAATGTGTCACGACCCGTACCCGGTGTAAGGATACTAGTCGGAAATAACGCCCAGCCTACGCCGCAGAATCGGCGGTAGAACGCTGTCTAGATAGTCTATCTAAAGTAATGAACCACCAATAATAATATAATACTCAATCACAGAACTAAGATAGAATGAGCACGAAATCAGATAAGAATAGAATAGTCATCATACAACTCATGAGTTTAAAATAATACATCAATGAGTCTGAAGAGTAACAAAAATAAGCTGGAGACAAATCCAGTACAAAAGAATACTATCATACTACAAAGCTACAACTCCAGGGTCAACTGTCTCAGTTGGGATAAGTCCCTCTTATGCCAGGGTCTCCGAATCTAAACCCACAACATCCTGGGGTCCATAATATGTAGGGTACTCCTCAGTGTCATCTGGAAAAATATATCCAGTCAGGAAAGGAGCAGAGTACATCTCTAACAGCAGTTCTAATCCATGATAAAAACTATGTAACAGTAAATAGCTATGGATAAACAAGATGCACAATAGGAATAAGAGATATATAGACAATAAGGAAATACTGGAAAGGAATACAATAAGGAACAATATGCTAATGAAACAATAATACTAATGACTAAGTGTGTGAGTACTAGCTTAACATGTGATCGGCTTGGGCAAGATACAATGCAGCCTGGCTAATCATACGTGCGGTGCATGATCAACACTATTCGCTTACCAATACTTTATTCAATAGGGATTTGATCACATATCTATACTAATACTCCCCACCCCCAACTGGTATAATAGATCCAACCACGGTATGCTATGGCACTAGATTCCCCAAGAAGAGAGCGACTCCTCCCAAAAATCGGTATCTATACATGTACAAGATAACCAATGAAACAATACTTGCACCATATACACCATATACCAAGGAATAACATCTCATGACGAGATCCGGATATACCAATCCGTGTAACCATAGTGTCAAGAGAAACATGTATATCTACACTAGATACAACGAACATAGAGGATATCATAAATGAGAAACTATCAGAGAATGTACTCGCCTGAAGTCCAATGAAAAGTCTCACAGATGTCTGACTCGGTACCTCGAAGACCTAGATATAGAATACCACATTAATACAAGGTCCCGGAAAGAGAACAAGTCAAACTAGTCAATTTCTAGGTCAATAAATAAATTCTAAGTTAAAAGTCAACTATGGTCAACTCTAAAGTCAAACATGGTCAAACCAAGATCAACCTTACAAGAAATCTATATAAATAATATGGAAATAAAATACAACAATTTAGGAAATCAAAATTAGATCCCAAATAATACCCACACAAGAATACTAATAGTACAAATAATGCACACTCTAAATAATGTATATACAAACCAAATAAAATAATATATTATTATTAGTATTATACCTAACAAAACACTTATATATATACATATATAAATCAAAATGCATATATATATATATAAAACAATTTAATAACTATATACTTATATATACCTACATATAAACTTACAAAATTAAAATACCAAACACATGCACATATTAATGTATGTATTTTACATGGCTAGAAGCACACATAAAAAATACATTAATATACAAATAATTATATAATAATTATAAATAATATAATTACACATAAATATATTTTATAAAACATTTATGTATAATATATATTATTAACATAAGTACATATATATTTGCATGCAAGAAAGCTACATACATATATTTATACACCACATTAGAACACATAAAAATATCTATAGATCTATACTACAATAAATACCATAATAAATACACTAAAATAATATATAATATATATATATTTACTAGTTATAAATGAAAAATTTAAAGCATAATTAATTAGATCTACACATAAACACACCAAATTGGAGAGTATCACACCGTATCCCACTAGATCTAGGATACGCATGTGACACGAGTCCAACACACAACCAATTGCACCCCGAAGGACACAAACATGTCACAAATAATATTTATGAATAAATCAAAGTGTCAAAAGTAGATCTATGTGTCCGTATCAAAATACGACATGTACAAAGTCCCGTGTCGGAGGAAAAATCCCCAAAATGACACGTATCACCAAATAGTTGGGATACGAACCACATGTACCCAAATATGGACACGACACAAGCCCCAAACACATAAGCACATGTCCAATTGATCTATAGGATCAATTGACACACAACAAAATGTAAATTCGAAATTCCAACAAAATTGACACAAAAAAGCACCATAACTTTCTCCATGGGTCTCCTATGAACATAAAATAAAGTCCTATGGGTAGTACATACATATGGGTTGATTTTACATGATTAAATCTCAGATTTAGAAGCTATTTTAATGGAAAAAACTGAATTATACCTATTGGGAGATGGATTTCCAATGAAACCTCCAATTGAGATGAACTTGCTTCCAAATTGTAGATCCTTGCTCCTCTTTGTAGATCCTTGCTTCCTCCTTCTAGATCCTTGCTTCTCAACTTTCTAATGGTGAATTGGGAAGAATTTGGAATGAATTTGGTGGAGAATTGGAATAGAAATGGAGGAAATTTGGGAGTCGAAAATTCTAGATCTAGATTGGAAATGAGAATGAGAGGAGAGAGAAATTCCCCCCTCTTAATATAGGCCGGCCATGCCCCCCTCCCCAAGCAATTGTAAAATATCCAATGTACCCCTTGGGGCCTCTCATGAAGAAATAATTAAGGAAGGAAGCTTCTAGTCTAATCACTTAATTAATTTAATCCATCTCCTTAACCATGGGTTTTCTAAATGGGCCAAGTCTAACTATTTAATTCATGTTGGTCCATGGGTCCAAACTAAACTAGTTGGGTCCACTAAAATAAGTCCAAAATAATTAAATAACATCTAACAACAATTAAATAATACAACAAAAATTATTTACCATGCACAATATTTATTTAAATAGAAAATTACTAAAATACCCTTTTTCCCAAAATGTGGTAGTGACAACATCTACAGTCTTAGGTCCAATCTTCCTCTTTTTAGGTTCAGGAATTGCTACTTTAGCCAGACATCCCCAAACTTTGAGATAATTAATCCTAGGAGCTCTACCTTTCCATAATTCATAGGGAGTCTTATCATTAGACTTAGTAGAAATTCTATTAAGGATATAACAGGCCGATAATAATGCTTTTCCCCATAAATTATCGGAAGCACCTGAGCTGAGGAGCATGGCATTCACCATGTCTAACATGGTACGATTCTTCCTTTCAGCAACTCCTTTGGACTGTGGTGAATATGGAGCAATTGCCTCATGAATTATTCTGTGTTCTTCACAGAAATTGGTCATATCATTTGATGTATACTCTCCACCACGATCTGATCTAAGAATCTTAATCTCTCTCTAACTGGTTCTCAGCTTCAGATTTATAGACCTTAAATCTGTCCAGAACTTCATCTTTGGTTTTGAGAAGATATGTATAACAATACTTTGAATGATCATCTATAAAGGTAACAAAGTATTTTCTACCACCTCGGGTCAAAATCCTATTTGAGTCATACACATCACTATGAACTAGCTCTAGAAGGTCAGAGTTCCTTTCTACAGATTTGGAAGGTAGCCTAGTATGTTTGGCTTGAACACAGATCTCACACTTATGTTTATCATCTATTGGAGTCTCAGGAATAAGATCTAAGTTCATCATCCTTCTTAGGGAACCTAGATTCACATGACCTAATCTACTGTGCCATACATTTGAGGATTCTACATTTAAAATAACAAAGGAAGGATCTGAAATTTTATTCATGGTACTCAAAATAAAAAGACCATCTCTTACAAAATCCTTTTCCAATAAATGAGTCATTCTTAGAAAATACTACTTTATTTACTTTCATAACAATCTTGTACCCTGAAGCTACAAGGAGAGACACACTAACTAAATTTCTTCTGATAAACAGCACATGTAACACATCATGAAGAGTCAGAATTTTTTCTGATTTCATCTTTAGATCTATTCTTCCTCTTCCTATAATCTGTGCCACTGAGGCATCTCCTAGAGTTACACCTCCTCCACCTGATTCCTGATAATTTGAAAAACAGGAGCGATCAAAGAAAACATGAACATTAGCTCCAGAATCCAACCACCAATCGTCAGAATGGTAGAAAATGTTGACTAAGGGTTGATAACTTACAGACCTGAAGGAACTATAAGAGCCGTTGAGAAGCATGTTTGCTTCTGGTTTGGCAGGACTTTTCCCTTTAAAAGAAGTCTGGACAGCTTCCTTCTTCCTATGGAAACTGTTAGTGGCTATATGGTTTGTTCTACCACACAAAACAAAATCTCTTCTGATCCTGAGTCTGACCGAAGTTCCTTGGTTTATAGAAGTAATGGTTTTTGTGGTGAGGCAGAGGGTTATGCTTCTTCTTGAAGAGGTTCCTTTTGGGTTTGTGGTGATGATTAGGGTTGGGTTTGCCTTGGGATTCTACAAGGTTTACCTTAGTTTTAGACTCAGACTTAGGATTAGACCTTAGTCTAATTTGTTCTTCTGTTCTAATTTTCTTTAGTACTTGAGCAAAGGTAAGGTCACCTTCTGTATGAATAAGGTCTTTCTTAACATCAGACAAGAAGGAGGGAGCTTATCTACCAAACAGGCTATTTTATATTCAGTAGAAAAGAAAGTACCTTTGGCTTGAATATGCCTAAGATATCCTTGGAATTCATGTATTTGGTCATTCATGAGTTTATTATCTACCATAAAGTATCTGTTGAATGAGGAGAAATTGAATCTTTCGATAACAGCATCATCACAACTATATTCATCTTCCAAAGCTTCCCAAAGTTCTTTAGCACTTTTATATTCAAAGAATATGTCATATAATGATTCAGACAAAGCGCTTAGAATTCTATGGAAGCAGTGGTAGTCTATTTTCTTAGGTGTTTTGGGTTTAAAGGAGCTGGTAGATTTGGACACTCCTACATCAGACTCGGTGTCATCAGAATCATTTGTGTTGGGTGTGGAACCATCAATTGCTGAGATCAGTCCTAAAGTTGTGAGCCAAAACTTCATTTGACTCTGCCATCTCTTAAAGTAGGTCCCGTTGAACTTACCAGGTTTAGCAGTGAAAGTCTCATCCTTGCCAGTCATGATTGCTATTGAGAAAACTGAAACTGAAAGATATATATTTACTCAATAACAATGTCCAATGATTTAGAAAATAGTTCAAGTAATTTTGCTAATCAATCTTTAAATCTTTAGTCTATCAAGTGTAGATTAACTTGGGTTAGCTGTAGGGGCCGATTTCCAGCTAGCGGTGGTCCGTAGACACTTAAATACCATGTCGCCTAGGGCTATTTACACCCGGTTGACAGAAGGTCCCTTTCGGCTTATTCCCAAATTTATCTTTACTTTTAGAATTAAGACTCAAAAGAATTTGCAGTTTCACTTTAACTATTTACTTTAACCTAAATTGTTTAAAGGAATTAGAATTAACAATATGCCTATCACTACCCCATTTTCAGAGCCGGGTATTTTTTTATTTTAATTTGGTTAATTGTGTATTATTTATAATTAATTGTGTATTATTTATAATTAATTGTATTTATATTTAAATAGTGATTGTATTATTTTTATTTGATTATTTTAGGGTTTTGGCTAGCCCGGACCCATGTCAGACCCTAGTGGACCCATGTCCGACCCAGCCAACACCCTTGTGAGACTTATTTTTGGGGTTTAGAATATTTATTATATTTTTAGTGGGTTAGTTGGAGAGATTGGGAGCTAGTTTGAGTGCTTTTGGAACCCAAAACCCAAAACTCAAGTTAGGAGAGGGCATTTGGGTATTTTGGACTTTGTGAAACCCTTTATTCATGTTGTGGCCGACCCTATCCCCCCATTCCAGACCCGACCAGTAGCTCCTCCCCCTCTTCTCCATTTTCCTTCACTTCTTCTTCTTCTTCTTCTTCTTCTCCACTACTTCTTCTTCTTCCTTTCTTCTTCCCACTCCAAGTAAGTACACTATTTCTCTTCTTTCTTCTTCTATTCTCCATGGATGTGA